>OX578146.1:71446095-71778595 GCA_951213105.1 Amaurobius ferox | reverse complement strand
CTCTGTGTGTGTGTGTGTATGTGTGTGTGTGTGTATATATATATATGTGTATGTCTATATATATGCGTCTATGTTTATGTGTGTGTGTGTGTCTATATATATGCGTCTGTGTTTATGTGTGTGTGTGTGAATGAGTGTGTGTGAATGTGTGTATGAGTGTGTGTGTGTGTGAGTGTGTGTATGTGAGTGTGTGTGTGTGTGTGAGTGAGAGTGTGTGTGTGTGTGTGTGTGTGTGTGTGAGTGTGTGTGTCAGTGTGTGTGTGTGTCAGTGTGTGTGTGTGAGTGAGTGTGTGTGTGAGTGAGTGTGTGTGTGAGTGAGTGTGTGTGTGTGAGTATGTGTGTGTGCGTGTTTGTGTGTGGGTGCGCGTTTGTGTGTGTGTGCGTTTGTGCGTTTGTGTGTGTGTGCGTTTGTGTGTGTGTGCGTTTGTGTGTGTGTGCGTTTGTGTGTGCGTGCGTTTGTGTGTGCGTGTGCGTGCGTACGTGTCTGGGTACGTGTCTGCGAACGTGTCTGTGTTTGTGTTTCCGTGTGTGCAACTTCTGTATTCACTGTAGATGAAAAACTAACTGGACAAATTTCACAAAATTTAGTAGCTAAATTACTTGTGGTTTACCCTGATGCTGATTAGATTTCGGTAGGATTCGGGAGAATGCGTTCGGGAGAATCCTTTTTGCGAAAGGGCCGCAATAATTGTCTGTATTCCCTCTAGCTAAAAACTAATTGGTCAAATTTCACAAAATTTGATTGTTACTTGTGGGTTACCTTGGTGGTGATTAGGTTTTGGTATGAATCGGGAAAACAGCCCTGCTTTTTTTTGCGAAGTGGCCCTCAAAAATCGTCAAAATCTAAAATAAAAACTACGTATGCTCAAATATATTTATTAAATGCTTCTTTTATACGTAATGTCTGACGATGAAAAGAATAAGACCAACCCCATTTCTCTAGGCCTAGCCGTTCTCGAGATATTTTATTTTATTTTATTTTGCATTTTTGCAATGCCACTTTTAAAGATAAGTCCAGTTGCCAACTGTAAACGAAAATTGAATTAGCTCAATCTCATCACACTTGGACTAACCATTCTTGAGATATATTAGTTCTATTGCATTGTTGCTAACGCCGCTTTTGAAAATACATCCAGCTACCGAATGAGAACGAAAATCGAATTAAAAATGCAATTTCAAATTAAAAATGCAATTCAATGCAATTTCAAATAATTATGCGTGTCATTTTGTGCAATTAAACTCAATGAATTATTGAGAAAGTGAGTAGGAGACTGTGGAGAAAGTCATATGTTGCCCACATCGTTTTTACTTTCCTTATATACATAATGTATAAGGAAAGTATTGTGACGGGGTGGAAAATTCGAATTCGAGTTTTCGACGGGAGAGCACGTTTCAAGCATCCCTGATCACGAATCAAGTATTTTTAAGGGGATGTCTGTGTGTATGTGTGTGTGTGTGTATGTGTGTGTGTATGTGCGTGTGTGTGAAAGTATGTGTGTGGGTGTGAAATTATGTGTCTGTGTGTGTGCCTGTGTGTCAGTGAGTCTGTGGAGATGATATCTCAGGAATGAAGGGAGCGATTAGAATGAAATTTGGTACAAAAATTACAATCCATGAATACGGGAAGCTTATTGTTTTTAAACGCAATAGAATGTTCAGAATCCCTAAGTTTTTGAGTGACATTTTGAAAAAATCATCAAAAAATCAAAACCTTTAATAAAGTTATGCAAATAGACATTTCTTATGTAATTTTTTCTTAGAAAACGATTGACATAAACTTTAGAACTCTAGCACGAACCGTTCTCGAGATATTGCATATGTTTTAAATAAATTTATCAAAAAATATCATAAATAGAAAAAAATATATTAACCGTTGAGAAACATGTTCACTTTCATGTAATTTCATGTAATATCATGCGATAAATTGGGTAACATCATTTTCGTGGATCTAGCTCGTTCCATTCATGAGAAAAGGTACTTTGAGTAATACTTTTGTATTTGAACGCCAATAGTCATTTATCTGTTATAAGAATAACTTATTTCTTCGTCCCTTGGTGAGATTTGGTGACGAATTTGGCCGATTGTCGCCAACTTGGCGACGTTTTAAAATGTTACCAAATTAACGAAAATCTCGCCAAATGGATAAAAAAATGACGCTAAATCAATGAAAATGACGACTCATTCACGAAAATTCAGTATCTTGGAAAGAATATAAGTATCTATGATAAGAACAACCTATTTCTTTTACTGTGAAAGTAGTAAATTCATTGCATTTTATAAAGAAAATCATGTGCTGCCTACATCATATTTTGTTTTTGTGTGTGTATGTGTTGAAGACCTATTTTTTTTTTTTTTGGTAATTCAAATAAAATAAAATTTAGTGGTCGACACTTGAGAATTAATTATTAAAATATTATGTGTCCCAGCTAAGTAATTAGGTAAGGTGCTACCACTTTATGACTCTGTGCTTAGATGTGAAGTTTATATGATGTAAGTGATTATATTTAAACTCTCCTCATTAGACTTACTTTATATTATATTCAGTTTGCAGTTTAAATATGCCTTCATCAGTTTGCAGTTTAAATATGCCTTTAAATATGCTATTTCATCAGTCAACCTAATGCATTTTAATACGTCGCCATTTCCTCAAAATTAAATAAAAATGAAATTAATTATGTCAAAAATGGTCTATCCTAGATTAATCGAGTTAGGTCAGATTCGTTTCGGAGTTAAACATTACGTGTAAAACAGGCATTTAATAAATACTTTTATTAAATGCATAGTTAGTTTTTATATGATTTGTGACGGTAATGAGGGTCCTTTCACGAAACACTCGTTCTATTCTTTTGAATCCTACTAAGATATAATCGGCACCAGGTAACCCCCACAAGTGACTTGCCTGCCAAATTTTAAGAAATTTCGTTGAATAGTTTTTAAACTACAGTTTAAGATATCGTCAGCTGCTAAAAAAAATTAAAAAAAAAAACATAATAGTTTTGTAATCGTCCGTTCTACAGCAAAAAGGTTGGTCTTATTCGTTTTGTCGTATAAAACAAGCATTCAATTAATACATTTCAGTGCCTTTAGTCTTATATTTCAGATTCAGCGATTTTTGCTGATTGTTTAAAAAAATGCAGTTTCTGTTTTCCGAAGCATACCAAAATCTAATCAGCAGCAGGGTAACTGGTAAGTGATTTATCTACAAAATTTTGTAAAATTTCGTTGGAAAGATTTTGAGTTAGAGTGGACAAATATATTACACAGCCATACAGGCAGGCCCACACAGACAGACGTATGCACAGACGTCACGCTAAAAGCATCTTCGTGTTCTTGTCGATCCGTTGGAAGCTTCGATTTTCAGCACGATTCTAATACTTTCCCTATGCATTACCATGCATTGCGGGGAAAGAAATATTTTTAAATTCAGAAATATATATATCCAAGGTAGGATCAAAAAGTTCGGAGACTGTGCTGATATTTCCAACCCTGATTGGAGGAGAGGGGAACTATTTTACAGTGGCATAGAGGCACATGTGACGCGTGATGTGAAAAGGAAGAAGCAAGTCCGCAGTGCAGGCTTTTTCCAGACAATGCGGGTCAGTGAACTGTAATCATTCGTTTTCGTAATGTACGACTACATTCGTAAATGTACGACTACAGTTAACTGACGCGTATTGTCTGGAAAAACATATGCTTCTTCCTTTTCACATCTCGCGCCACATGTGTCTCTAAGCCACAGTAAAATAGTTCCCCTCTCCTACAATCAGGGTTGGAGATATCAGCACAGTCTCCGAACTTTTTGATCCTTCCTTGTATATAAATCTCTATGCATGAAAATTTCTTTTACCTGTATACTGCAGTCAGCAGCAATAATTTAATGTTTTTCTTAAACACATATGATTTTGAGAAGCTAGAAAATAATTCTATTTTTTCTGTGACAAAAATTGTTTTCCTAAATCACAAATTATCAACACTGCATAAAAGGTGTAGCATGAAAAATATATTTAAATTCTTAATCCTATTCAGAACAATAAAAAACTCATTGCTTATTATACATGTAAAAAGTAAGTTATTAAATATAATATTACAAGAAAATATTATTAAAAAGTGCGTATAATTAAAATGAATTATTAAATATTATGTCAATATATTTTTTAATACCTACTGATAATTGAAAATGAATCTTTTCCACTTCCTTAAAAAAAGTAATAAGAAAAAAAAATATGAATTACCCAGTTTATTATGTGTATAAACGTATATTATTAAATATATAAAAATAAATTTAAATAGTTATAATGAAATCCTGTATAAAATAAATTATATATAATAATAAAAAATGTTTATAAAATACCTGCTTGTAATTGAATAGGTGAGTATCATGAAATAGAAAAGACAATCTTCTGGGAGATGAGTTGAGCATAGTGGTATCAAAGCATTTTTTTTTCAGCAAAATTAGTGGCAACATTCCATATATTTAATACTCTTTTAGATTTTGCAGAACTTCTTGAAACTCTACCTGCTTTTTCTGAAAATGAGTAAAGTATTAATGGTACCTTTCTGGTTCTTTAAAACAAAGCAAACACATTCATTCTCCCCACCCCTACTGTTGTTTTTCCTCATCAAAATAAGAGAACTTGATGATCAAAGATTTCTTGTGTAGCTATTTGTTTTAAAAAAAAGTTTGGAAATACTATTAGTTTCTATTTTTAAATTAATTAAAAAGTGAAGGAAAAAAAAGATAAATTTTTTCCCCAAAAAAATAGAGGAAAATTTTCCACGGAAAACTTTAGCGGAAAAACATTGTGGAACATTTTCCGATCCAGAGCTTATCAACCCACATGTAGGGAAAGTAAAGAAATATGATGTGGGCAGCATATGACTTTCGCTACAGGCCCAAGCTTATTTTCTTTCTCTTTCTTTCATAATGCATTACGTCGAGTTTAATGGAACGAAATTACAAAAATACGTTTTGAACTTACCGAGAAATAGTAGTTAAAATAGAATTTTTGTTTTCTTTTTCTTTTGCGATTTTCCGTATATTTAAATTCCATCATGGCAATAATGTTAAAAACTGAAATATCTCTAAAATGTTCCTTTCTAGAGCAATGGGTCGCATCCTTTTCGTCGTCCAAAATCACATATGGAACGGGTATTGAATAAGTACATTTAAACGTGTTTCGTTTCTTATTTTAGATTTTGACGATTTTTGCTGCCGTTTCTATTTTCTAGCATGAGAGAAACCCTATACCGACTTATCTACAATATTTAGTGTAAAAATCTATTAGTTTATATAGCAAAATGTTTTGAAGTTATAGTAAATAGATGCATTGCACATACTCACAGATAGACACACACACACAGCCACACAAACAGACAGACACACACAGGCACACAAGCAGACACAAACACATACAGATACACAGACGCACTGACACACAAACAGACAGACACACAGGTAGACACACAAGTAAACACACACGGACACACAAGCAGACACACACAAATACACCAACAGACAGACACACACAGGTAGACACACACACACACACACACACACAGACAGATGGATACAAACAGAGAGACACACATGCAGATCCACCCACACTGACAGACAGATACAAACAGACAGACACACATGCATACACACACAGAAACATTCATATACACACGGACGCACGGCATGCAGACACACACTCACACACACACACACGCGCGCGCGCGCGCAAACACACACAAACGCGCGCGCAAACACACACACACGCGCGCGCAAACACACACACGCACAAAGACACACGCGCAGGCACACAACCGTCACTCCAAAAATTCGTGTTCTAAAGGGTTCAAAATGTGTACATTTGTCGAAATCTTGTCTTCAATTTTCGACCCAATTTCAGTACTTTCCCTGTACAATTTAATTTATTGTAGGAAAATTAATAAGCAGGAGTGGAAAATAAGAACATAACTAAATTTAAACTAAAAATGTGTTGTCATTTCAAATAAGTTTCCTTGTTATTTTTTAAATTTAACTTCATTTAATGCATTATGAAAGAAAGAAAGAGAACATAAATATGAGTTTGTAAGTCATCTGCTATCCACATCAAACATTCTTGTTTGTTTTACGAAATCCATAATAAGACTGGAAAATTGAATTTTTCATTTTCCTTTAGAATATTCGTAATGAAGTTAAAAAATAAAATCCAATGAGTGACACAAAAAAAGCGTGAAATCTCTAATGAAAATTTAAAAGACCGACAACGTCAAAAGTGGTATTATCAAGTAATGACTTTAAATATTTATTAAATTGAACATCGTAAGAAAACGGTTTAACTTCTACAATCAGAAAAAAATGCAATTAATTTTGACATAAAATAAATTTCTCCCTACCTCGTTTTTATATCAGTGCATAACGTGCAGTTTAGTATAACATGTGCGATTTTAACTGCGAAATTAAATAATAAACATTTGCAAAATTAAAATGTTATTGCTTGATTAAATTGGTGGATGGTCATAATTAAAATTTGATAAAATGCAGTACAGCATTGTCGGTAAAAGAACCAGTAACGAAATAGAATGGAATTTAATATAAATTGCATCAGGATCAATAGATAGCATTGCCGCCCTGCAGTCATTTCGTACACATGTTCGAGATCAAAAAAATATTTTTATATAATTCTGTCAGCAGCATAAAACCTCACAATGAATGTAACTGCTACTTGTGAGAACACTATTATTTGTACTTGTATGATTAATGTATTATTTGTACTTGTTGTATGACTAATGAATGGAGCATCACCATATTGCAAATGGGGCAAACCAATGAGTCACTATGCATACTGGTTTGCCCCATTTACAATACGGCTCCGCTTCATTAGTCGTACAAAGATAAAAAATATGTATTTTCACAAGCAGCAGTTATATTTATTGTAAAGTTGTTCGTTGCTCACAGAATTCTGTATATTATTTAACATAAAATAATCTAATACAATGTGGTTCACTATAACTGTATTTTTTCATACTGCACAGTTACCAATTCTAGTACCACCAGAAGCATGGAATTTCGATTCCGAATAATACGTTGAGGATGCAGAGTTCCTGACCCACAGAAGTGATTAAAAAAAACAAAGACCCAGATATCATGTGTCTGACAACAGTACCATATAAAATTAACCAGGCACAACTTCGTCATCTGGTTCGTGATCTGAATTTGTTCAAACTGCAGACAGAATTGCTGGCTTCAAGACATAAAGGCTGATATCTCCTTAAAAAATAATTAAAATATGTTAGTTTCGTTAAAGGTAGCAGAAATTAGAACCCCTGTTTATGAAAAATAGCTTAGCGTACTGCAATGCAGACGTTTATTAGATGATGGATTAGGACAACAACACAATCTTGAGGAATGGAGCGTTTTTATAGATTTATCAAAAATAAGTTTGAAAACCGCCCTCCTTCATAATGGAAATGATAATCCGTCAATCTCCCTCGCTTGTGCAGCGCATATGAAGGAGTATGTGACAATGTGAAATTGCTACTGGCAATGCGAAATTGCTAAGAAAATGTGAAATTGCTAGGAAAATGTGAAATATTGCTACAGACAATGATACAGTATAAGAAGAACATTTAAGGAGATCTAAAAATCATAAAAAGATCTAAAGATTCTTATGCTAGGACTTCAGCTTGGATACAAAGTTCTTTATATATATATATATATATATATATGGGAGTCAATATATATATATATATATATATATATATATATATATATATTAAGAGCAGAAAAAAGCTATTTTACCAGAAAGCAGCGGCCAAAGAGAATAAACCTAACACTTAAAGAGTAAAATCGTTTTCCAGCCTTTTGTGAACACAGAAAATTTACCTTCCACCAGGGTATGTCAAACTTGGTTTAATGAATTTCAAAGCAATATATGGTATTGCCCAAGGTTTTCATTTGCTAAAAAGCAGTTTCCTAGAAAAAATGATGCAAAAATTATCGAGGATATCTCTTATTTGAGAATAATTTTGCTCCTCAAATAAGAGAGTTCGTGAAGGATCTAGAGTTTGATCACGTTTGAATGAGTCTGAGGCGGTTCAGCGGGGATAATTTTAAAAGGTCGTGAAAAACTCCTTAAGACACCAGTAGGCTAATAACTTCAACGAACTAGTCATAAGTCCTTAAGACACCAGTAGGCTAAGAACTTCAACGAACTAGTCATAAGTCCTTAAGACACCAGTAGGCTAAGAACTTCAACGAACTAGTCATAAGTCCTTAAGACACCAGTAGGCTAAGAACTTCAACGAACTAGTCATAAGTCCTTAAGACACCAGTAGGCTAAGAACTTCAACGAACTAGTCATAAGTCCTTAAGACACCAGTAGGGTAAGAACTTCAACGAACTAGTCATAAGTCCTTAAGACACCAGTAGGCTAAGAACTTCAACGAACTAGTCATAAGTCCTTAAGACACCAGTAGGCTAAGAACTTCAACGAACTAGTCATAAGTCCTTAAGACACCAGTAGGCTAAGAAATTCAACGAACTAGTCATAAGTCCTTAAGACACCAGTAGGCTAAGAACTTCAACGAACTATTCATAAGTCCTTAAGACACCAGTAGGCTAAGAAATTCAACGAACTAGTCATAAGTCCTTAAGACACCAGTAGGCTAAGAACTTCAACGAACTAGTCATAAGTCCTTAAGACACCAGTAGGCTAAGAACTTCAACGAACTAGTCATAAGTCCTTAAGACACCAGTAGGCTAAGAACTTCAACGAACTAGTCATAAGTCCTTAAGACACCAGTAGGCTAAGAACTTCAACGAACTAGTCATAAGTCCTTAAGACACCAGTAGGCTAAGAACTTCAACGAACTAGTCATAAGTCCTTAAGACACCAGTAGGCTAAGAACTTCAACGAACTAGTCATAAGTCCTTAAGACACCAGTAGGCTAAGAACTTCAACGAACTAGTCATAAGTCCTTAAGACACCAGTAGGCTAAGAACTTCAACGAACTAGTCATAAGTCCTTAAGACACCAGTAGGCTAAGAACTTCAACGAACTAGTCATAAGTCCTTAAGACACCAGTAGGCTAAGAAATTCAACGAACTAGTCATAAGTCCTTAAGACACCAGTAGGCTAAGAACTTCAACGAACTATTCATAAGTCCTTAAGACACCAGTAGGCTAAGAAATTCAACGAACTAGTCATAAGTCCTTAAGACACCAGTAGGCTAAGAACTTCAACGAACTAGTCATAAGTCCTTAAGACACCAGTAGGCTAAGAACTTCAACGAACTAGTCATAAGTCCTTAAGACACCAGTAGGCTAAGAACTTCAACGAACTAGTCATAAGTCCTTAAGACACCAGTAGGCTAAGAACTTCAACGAACTAGTCATAAGTCCTTAAGACACCAGTAGGCTAAGAACTTCAACGAACTAGTCATAAGTCCTTAAGACACCAGTAGGCTAAGAACTTCAACGAACTAGTCATAAGTCCTTAAGACACCAGTAGGCTAAGAACTTCAACGAACTAGTCATAAGTCCTTAAGACACCAGTAGGCTAAGAACTTCAACGAACTAGTCATAAGTCCTTAAGACACCAGTAGGCTAAGAATTTCAACGAACTAGTCATAAGTCCTTAAGACACCAGTAGGCTAAGAAATTCAACGAACTAGTCATAAGTCCTTAAGACACCAGTAGGCTAAGAACTTCAACGAACTAGTCATAAGTCCTTAAGACACCAGTAGGCTAAGAATTTCAACGAACTAGTCATAAGTCCTTAAGACACCAGTAGGCTAAGAAATTCAACGAACTAGTCATAAGTCCTTAAGACACCAGTAGGCTAAGAACTTCAACGAACTAGTCATGAACTTCTTGAAAACTACAAAGCAGTAGGATACAATATGTCTCTGAGAATACTAAAAACCCCAAAATGCTTGCAGATTATAATTGAACACCACAAAAGGACGTCTCCGAAGCTGAACATAACAGAAAATCAACTAAATATATATTTCAGGTGAGTTAGGTGCTCATGTATTATATTGATTATAGTATCGGAAAATGTAAAGTTAACAAACGTTTAAATGTATTTTTGCATTTTACTTAAAAACATTTCCATACTCAGAAATTTAGTAAACAGATTTGAATTCAACGTCAAAAATACTGTAAGAATCACCCTACCAGATCTATTTATCATAAAAAAAAGTAATTGTCGACCATTGTCATCAAAACAATTCAACTCCGAAAATCGTCATACTCTTTTACCTGGATGATAAACGTGGAAGACAGAAGAACCATTTAGGACATTTTACGACACGTTACAGCACATTATAATATCACACGACCACTTTAGATAAAGTAATCAGACGTTACCGCGAAAAGTGTTGCTTCCAATAACAAATAACCTCTTTTTTCCCACCACCTTCAAACTGTTACGTAATAAAATATGCACATACAACCTAAACCATTAATTTGTCGATTATGCATGCGAAGTCAAAACGCAAGTCTCATTAACAAGGATGATATAGTCACATGAGTTCGTGTTTTCCACAAGTTCCTAAAATATTCATGCCCACAAAACCTTGCTTCCCACAGAAGATGGGGCCCAATTAACAAATGGACTGTTCGCGTATGAGACTAGGCTCGGTTTCAAAGTAAAATTTATTCCGTCAGTGAAGTGCGGTTTAAATGATATGATCTAAGTTATGTCTGATTGTTGTAGTGGGTGAACAATATTAGTTTAAATGATATAACTAAACTCTTTAAACTAGGATTAATATTTCTCTAAATTAAAGAAAATTGATGATTATAACATCAATGATAATGATTATAACATCATATAAAAATGATTATAACATCAATGGTTGGGTTCTCTTCGGCGTGAATCGAAGCCTTACGAAAATTATAAACACTTTGGTGGCTTATATCTCCGACCAAATAGATAAAAAAATGTTTACATATTTTGTATGAAATAGGGTAATATTTTATTATTTTGAACATTTATTTTTGGAGGGGGGGGACTAAATATAGTATTTTATTCAAACAAGTTTCTGTTTCACTTTGCTAACTTCTCGAAATATCGTTTAAAGTACAATAGATATGAACAATTAGCGATTATATATACATACATATATATATATATATTTATTTATATATATATATATATATATATATATATGAAAAATTCTTTACTTTTATAGATTATAAAATGTACAGATATGTAGATGATCTGATTTGTTTAGTATTTACTGATAATTATATCATAGATATAGATTTCTATCCGGATAATTTGGAATTAATACCTAATGAAACTACTGTTAGTAAAAATATTAATTATTTGGATTTAAATCTAATTATAGAACCTACAAATGGGATAGTTACTAATTTATATGATAAAAACGATATTTTTAAATTCAATATTAATAAAATATTACCTTTTAATTCCTGCAACTCGATTCAATTGTTTAAAAATATTATAATTAATCAACTTTTTAGAATTTATAGATTATCAGATAAAAAATTTCATGCTTTGCACATTAATAACCTCAAAATTACCAGTAAATTATAGGAATATCCAGCATATTTAGTAAATGATATCATTAATAAGTTTCGATTAGCCTAAAATTCTTAATATTCTCTCCTTAGTATCTTACTTTAGCCTTACTTCTACATTATCTTGTTTTTACATTACAATATATTTTTAATAATTTATTTTGCAGTTTTTACTGTAGAATATCACATTTTACTGTTATTGCGCAGTACGGTTTTTATTACTCACTTTGGCAACAGTAAATCTCTTCTTTAATCTTTAGCGAATGGCGACACTGGTCTAGTTACTTTCTGCTTGTCATGGTTGTACACTTGAGGGGTATTACAAGGTATTTATGTTTCCTTTCTATTTTTTCAATCTTTATGCATGTCGTTCTAATAACACATGTTTATAGATAAAATATATCTTGTGTTTCAGAAACAAGCATGCTTGTGTTCATTTCGTTTAAATATTAGGACTTGAAAAAGAATTTTTCCGAAATGAACTATCCTTAAGCCTGGAGCACTTCCACGTGCAAGCTTTAATGCTTGATTATTTTGGTATTCCTTTTTTCGATTTCTCACCATTGGCATTTGTTGATTATCTTTAGCTTTCTGAACTGTAATATGTTGAGACCCAGACCGTCCGACTTACCAGAAAGGTGTAAGGTAACCGTTTGGACGGCCGGGGAACTGTAATATGTATTATAATTTCCTCATTATGGTTGAATTTCATTTTATTTCATTGTATTTTGTAGGCAAGTTTTTTAGATAGTGTATTATGAGTTACTTCTTCCATTCTTCCATTGGATTTACTATTTTAATAGTTTATATATATATATATATATATATATATATATTTTTTGTTGCCTGTAGTCTGAGTTTAAGCATTTATAGTGATGTGCTATTGCTTAATCTGAAACAGGCATTTAGGCATTTGTTTGGGTTAATTAGAATTAAATACTCAGACCTGAAGATGAATTTAGTTCTGATTAATCATCGAATTTGGGACGGTGCTGTTCTTTTCTCTTATCGGCATTGTGGCCGTGAATTTGCTTCTATGGTGATGTTAAGGGGACTCATAAATCACTAGCCCTTATGAGCTGCTTCCATGTTAACCAATGGGAAAATTTGTTTAGAAGATTCCTCCGTGAATTTTGCCCGTAAATGTTAACTGTCTTCGCGATATTAAAGGATAAACACATATATTTAATCTATCATACGATTTTTTTAAATATTTAAATTTAAAGTGCTTCAAAATTGAATTTAAAAGTTAACATCCCAACGGAAGTTTCCATTAAGGGCTTCTGTAACAAATTAAAAATTTTTTTTGAATATTTTGCATACGTAAATAAAATAGTAATACATTTCTCTATCGATATCAGCAAATATTATAATTTTATCATTATAAGATCGATTTATAATAATCTATAAACTATTTTAAATACAAATATGTGAAACAGAATGAAGTTAAGTTTACGGCAACCCTGTAAGTCGCGTGCTTGTGGGTCATATAATCTCTGTCGGTCAGCAATAGATCTTTATATGCAGTCAACAACTAGGGGGAGAAAGTGATTGTTTGACAGCTATTTATCAAGAAAGGCACAGCCCTCTATAGTTCCCCACTTCGGGGAGCAACAGCTCTTTGCTTTTGCGGTTTTCGGGGGTGACGTTCCAGAAGGAATACAGTTTTTCCAAGAATTGGTAAAAGATTCCAAACTAGTTTTGGACAGGATTCTAGCTTATTTCCGCTCATGCGCTTCTGCTGCCGATGCAAAACTGTTTTCATTTTTGAGAGAAATATTTGTCTTTCCCTTTCCTTTTTTTCTATCAATATTGCAGTATTTCTTGTTGAAAGCATTACATAATTAGTCTATAGAATATATAGACTGTCTACAAAAGGAGGTTTGAGACTTTCAGCCCACCGTAGCCGTAGCAAGTGTGCATTATTTTCCTTTTTAGTTCATCACACTATATTTTTACTTTCTCTATATACATAATATATAATACACAGGGAATCATATTGAGGGGGGGGGGGGTCTTCCTAACAGCTAAATCAATAGGTTTCCACTAATCATCGAGTGTGACAATCGTACCAAATTATTTCCGAAGTACTGTGACATGGCCTAAAATTCAGATACGAGTTTTTGACGGAAGAGTACGTTTCAGGCATCCCTGAACTCGAATAGAACGTATTTGAAGAAATCTGTGTGATCCTTTGACCGCGATATCTCATAAACGAATGAAGCGTTTTGGAAATCATTTAATACAACTATCGCACTCGATGATTAGTGATGATTTAAAACTCGGTTAGGAAGAACTTCTCCCATTTTTGTATGAAATTAAAAAAAAAAATAATAAGGACTTTCAATAATTACAATACACATTGACAGGCATTTTTTTGCTGGAAATTTGGCAAAAAAAAACAGGTTCGTTTATCCCGAATTGTACCAAAATCTAATCAGCACCAGTGTCACCTACAAGTCATTTACCTATAAAATAGAATGAAATTCGGTCAATTAAATTCTGAGTTAGAGTGATTACAAAATCTGCACACACAGACGTCATGCTAAAAATAGTGTTTACTTGTTCTAGAGATCTCAAAACGTGTAGATCCGTTGAAAACTCGAGTTGGGATTTTCGACATGATTCCGATACTTTCCTATATATTACGATGTATTGTAGAGAAAGTTAAAAATATTGGATGTGGGCAGCACATGACTTTCCCTATAAACTTTAATTCATCTTCTCTTTATTTATTTAATAATTCATTAAATTGAATTGAATTATACAAAACAATACCAATTTTCGTTTTTTTTTGTGTGTGTGTGTGTGTTACCTGGACATATTTTCAAATGCGGCGTAGTAAACAAGCGAAAAAACTAAAATATCTGGAAAACGGCTAAAGTAGTGACTTCGTGCTAGAATAATGGGATTGGTCTTATTCTTTTTATCGTCAAAAATTACTTTCAAAACAAACATTTAATGATATATCCGAGAATGCGTGGACTTTTATTTTAATGAATTTTGCGTGCCATTTTGCAAAAAAAAAAAACAAAACAGGTACTGTTTTCCCAAATCTTACCAGGGTAACCTACAAGTGATTTATCTACCAAATTTTGTGAAATTTGAGAAATTAGTATTTTTAGCTACAGTGTATACATGCGATTTTTGTGGCCATTTCGCAAAAGGAGGCAGGTTCTGTTTCCCCGAATCATACCAAAATCTAATTAGCACCAAGATCCCCACAACTAACTTACCTTGAATAATTTTTGAAATTTGGTCAATTACTTTTACAGTGAGAGTAGATACATACATTACACAGACAGACATACATACAGACGTCACGCTAAAAATGTTTTTTTTGTGTTCTATGGGTCTCGAAACGTGTAGATCCGTTGGAAATTCGAATTGCGATTTTTGATATGATTCCAATATTTTTCATGTATTGCAGGGAAAGTAAGAAGAAAATGAATTTTAATTTGTAGGCAAAGTCATGTGCTGCTGACATTAGATTTTTTATTTTCCCTGCAATATATGGTATATAATGTATAGGTAAAGTATTGGAATCGTGTTTTCAACAGATCTATACACGTTTTGGACCTCTGGAACACGAAACAAATATTTATAGCGTATTTATTACAAATATTTATTAGTACAAATATTTATTAATTCAATTTTTGTTTCTATTGGGTAACTGGACATATTTTGTAACAAAAATACGAAAAAACTAAAATATCTAGATAACGGTTGGTCCTAGAGTAATAGGGTTGGTCTTATTCTTTTCCTCGTCAAAAATTACGTATGAAACAAGCATTTAATTGATACATTGGAGCATACGTAGTCCTTTATTTTTGATTTTGGCGATTATTGCGGACCATTTCGTAAAAGATGGCAAGTTCTTAATTTCTTAATTGTACCAAAATCTAATCAGCACCAGGGTCACCCACCACAAGTGACTTACCTATAAAATTTTATGAAATTGATCCATTGGTTTTTGGTGGACACATACATTGCACAGATAAACACGCAGACACATACACAGACGTTACGCTAAAAATAGCTTTTTTGTCTTCTAGAGGTCCCGAAACGTGTAAATCCGAAAATTCAAGTTGCGATTTTCGACACGATTCCAATACTTTCCCTATACATTACCATGTATTGCAGGGGAAGTAATATACAATTGAAGTGTTAAAAAATCCTACGCATAAACAGAAAAATACCAATTTTCTTTTGTATTCACTAGGAAAAAGAGAAGGGGACAACAAAAAATGTTCTGGCGTAGCCAGAATTTATAAAAGGGGGTTGAGGATGGGATATTTTACATGTGAAAGGAGGGGGGGGGGAGTAGTAATCAGAGGAGTCTATCTAAAAGGCTGATCACGTGCTTTTTTCTGGATTTTTGAGTTTGAGTATGTATGATATGATTTTCTGTATAAGATAAAAAAACAAAATTGTAGATTAGATATTTATTTATCCTCTTCTGGATACACTTCTGCAGACATGTAGAACTGGGCAATTCTGGAAAAAATATTTGTCTTGTTTTCAAAATATAGCAGTAGAAAGTTAATAAAATGATAATATCTTGTAAAAAAATCTATGGATTGGCATTTTTACAAATATTTACTTTCTATCCACGATTTTTATAACGTTTTCTTTTTAGCTGATTCAGTGAAGTTTAGGAATTGTGTCACAACTCCTCGTTTACGAAGTTTTTTTTTTTCTTTCTTTACCACAGATTTAAATTTTATTGTAATTTTTCATTTGCAGATAATTTTCTGTAACTGCGTTTTTTAACACTTTCCATCATAGTTGTAAAGTGTTTATAACTTTGTTCATTCTGTCTGTCTGTCTGATCGTTCGCACGATAATTGCCGTAAATAGGAATTATCAAAGTGAAATTTTAGTATATTATTGTGACGGTCTGTGAGACATACGGGAATGAAAATGAATAATATCACTGAATTCGCTTCAGATTTAACTCGGGCTGAACAAAGAAAAACATTGAACCCCATGGAATCTAATTTTTCAAATATTTTTTAACCGGAGTTAAAATTTACTAATTGCTTCGAAAATTTTAAGACATATTCAAATTATCAAGTAAAATGTGCAAAAAAATTTCAGCAAAATGTAATTAATTAGGTAATTTTTTAAATAAAAATTGAAATAATAGTTACATCCATATTTATATGAATAGATCACATGACTCATTTCAAAAAATAAAATATGGCATCCATTTTTCCTTTATTTAAATATCGTGATGTTTCCACGATTCCAAGATCTTTTAAATTTGTATTTAGTGTTGCATCCATCATAAAACTGCTTTATTTTTGCATATTTTCTGTGTATCTAAATTTTGTGCCAACGCAATTACAATATTTTTTTTAAACGATTACTGAACTTTGATTATTCCTACAAAGAAGCCTAATTTCTATAGCATGCAGAATGTAAACAAATCAAGCGATTGTGAGATGAGTTTCATATGAATTGGTAAATTTTTTCATGCAAAATTATTTGGCTCTGGAGTCTGAAATATAAGTGATATGTATGAAATATTCATTGATTTTACATAGAGAAGCAGACGATTTTTTTTTTTGCATTTTTTTGATGAAGTTTCAGGTTTCCAAATTTAATAACTTATTGTAGTACTGTGTTAATTTAAAAAATATCAGTGCTGCATGTATTGCATTTCAGAGATGATTAAATAAAGTGGCATTTCAGTTGGAAAGTGCTTAATAATCAATGATTTATGCATGATTGATTTTTCTTGTTTATTTTAAATTTTTGCTTTAGAAAATTTTCCACAAATATGTCATCTTACTATCGCTTGTTACACATGAAACCATTCCCAATTCGCGATGTTTGTGAATTTTGAAGAATTTAGTGCTTTCAGATATTTTATAGTGCTTTCGCATTTTAGAGATGTTTAAACCAGGCAATTTATATTTCAATGCCGTGATTTGAATGAAGTTCATTTCTTTCGATGAAGTTTTAAGTTTTCAAATATAATAAATTAATGTAGTATTGTGATAATTTTAAAAATATTACTGAGGAATGTATCTCATTTTAGAGATGTTTAAATAAAATTTCATTGAAGTTGGAAAGTGTTTCATAATCAATGCTTCATGCATGATTGATCTTTCTTGTTTATTTTTAGTTACATATGATTCCTAAATATTAGCAGCTATTATCTGCTACTTAGAAAATAACATTACGTTTTTTGACGTTTTGATTGTCAAACTGAAGGTTCGAATATTATTAGATTATTATAGTGACAAAAATATCTTGTAATATTGAATAAATTATTGATATGTTCTTATAATCATTGATAAAAACATTCCCATTTACTTCATCGCAATCACGTTTACTTTCCCTACATACATAGTGCATAATGCATAGGGAAAGTACTGTGACATGGTCTAAAATTCGAATGCGAGTTTCCGACGGAAGAGCACGTTTCAAGCATACCCGAACTCGAATCGAATGTTTTTGATTTAGTGTGTGTGTATATTTGTGTATCCGTGAGCCTGTGGACTCGATATCTCATGAACGAATGAAGCGTTTTGGAAATAATTTTGGACGATTACCACACTCGGTGATTAGTTGAACCCCATTCATTTTCATCGCAGTTAGGAAGACCGCCCCCCCCCCCGGATTTTTGTATGAATTAAAAAAAACCCAGGACCTTCAGTAATTACAAACACATAATCATTTCTTATGTAATCTTTCATTAGAAATCGAACGATGCAAGTTTTAGAAAAGCTAGCACGAACAGTTCTCGAGATAATGGACGATCTTTGAATGACTTTTTGAAAAACTATATTTAAAATATTAGGACCTTGAATAACTAATCATTCCATACGCTATTAATAGAAAGCGAATGACATAAACTTTAGAATTCAAGAGTAAACCGTTCTTGAGATAGTGTACGCTTTTCAGATATATTTATAAGCAAATTGCATAAAAATAAAAAGGAGTAAATATCATCCAATAGCTTCACTTTCCGTATGCAATATCATTAAACAAATCTCTTAAAATCTTTCTGATGGACTTAGTTTATGTCATTTACGGGGGAAGATACTTTTTATAATACCGTTGTAACTAAATCCCGTAGAATTCGCCAATAATATTTTATTTCACAGAATATTAATTAAATGTCAATTGCATTTTGATGATGATATTGCACGTGGGTGTGAATGAGTCACTTTGTTTGGATTAATAAATTTCTAAACTTGATTGCAGTTCGGTGTTTCTGTCATGAGTTTCTGCCAGCGACTCCGAACTAGTTCAGGACGAGATTTGAGCATTGCATATGGTAGAACTTTGCACTGCCAATGTAGATCAGTAAGTCTGGTAGACTCCTCCGCCCCCCCCCCCCCAGTGGCTTAAACTGTGAATAAACACCCTACAGTTTTTTAAATACGCCATCATTGACAATCTCGATATCTATTGCAATTACTGCTGTTTTAAATAAACACTAATTGCCAAAGATGTTAAAGTCGATGGAGGTAAAATATTTCTCTAGTATTTTGAAGAGGAAGATTTCTTCTTTCTTATAAGATGAGGTATGCAATCACAATTCAGTAAAAAAATCTGATGTGGGCAACACATGACTTTCCTTATATAATGCAATAAATTTACGACTTTTACAGAAAAAAAAATAGCTTATCTGTATAGTAGATACTTATATTCTTTCCAAGATATTGAATTTTCATCAATTAGTAGTCATTTTCATTGATTTAGCGTCACTTTTATCCATTTGGCGAGATTTTCGTTAATTTTTGAAGTGAAAGATTTCTTTTTTCTTATAGAACGATGTATGCAATCACAATTTAATAAACAGGAATCTTACATTGTCTTTCACATCAAATTTCCCAATTTTAAACCCAATTTGGTGTTAATCATAAATGTTAACGTAATTCTGCTGCTGGCTCCAACTTTCAACTAAACTTTATTTGAAAATTTACGCAAATTTCCAATAAAATAATGTAATCATCAGTACGATATGGCATCAGACAAGAACTGTTCAAAACTCTTTCTTTCTGTTCGGAGGGCTGAAACTGAACTGGTTTATTCAATGCAATGTCCTGTGCCCACAGGCTTTGTATCGTGACACTCCCTCACCTGGAATAAGGGTACGGGAATTTATGGCTTTAGTGCGTCCCGAAATAGGATACAAAGGGAGGCTTACTTTTTGGTGGGAAAGTCATTTCGATGAGGGGCAGCTCAATTAGGAAAAGGGACTGTGAAAACAGAGCTAAAAGCTGAATTCTTGCAACCATACCATTTTTACAAGCGACATCTAGGGAGCAGATTGTTGCGGATTTGAGTTCGATTGAACGGTTAGCGGGGCCTTAAGATAGAATGAATATGTCCTCACATGAGGCATTTTTATTGCAATATTTATGGTGCATAGAACGGCTAACAAAGCTCGAGTCTGGCTGGCGCCGGTGTTTACAACAACGTGAACTTTTAGGTCAGATACCATAAATTTGGGTGTCCCAGGCCAAAGGGGCTGAGAGAGGCCTTGATAAATGTCAAGTGATGCCATTGGGTTCAGAAGAACCAATGAGCACCAAGGGCAAGAAGGGCGGAGCTACCTCCCCCCCCGCCCCCCGCCGAAGGAACCAGAAGCAACTCGGATACGAAAGGTGGCAGATGTAACTTGGATACGAAAGGTGGCAGATGTAACTTGGATACAAAATGTTGTAGAAGTAACTTTGATACGAAATGTTGCAGAAGCAAGTTTGATACGAAATGTTGCTGCGGGAGTCTGATACAAAATGTGGTAGCAGTTAGACATATACAAGGAGTGCTGTTATAGTCGAAAGAGAGTGCAGTTGGAGATGCGAGCCACACACCCCAGAGTTGTGGCAAGATTGATGACAAGCCCAAGATTAAACTTGAAGGTATGCCCTCATGTGCTTAGGTCCTAGACACTTTAGAAATCTAACTAGTACTGGTCACATATCCCCCATAACTTGAGTAATTAAATGATAGTTGATAATTATGATAAATTGTTGTTAGTGATAAATTGATGTTGTAAATAAATGATATTGTTTAAGTTTTAAACAGTCTAATCTTTTTTATAATGATTAATGAATTCTTTTCAGGACTTACACAAAAGGTAAAAATAATTGGAGGGTTAATTGCGGCACAACAACGAGCGATGTACGATTTAAATGTTAGTTCCACTCTATGAGATCAACGGCCATGTTTTCAATGAGTAATAACAATTAATGTTAATTGTAAGCTAAAATTAACAGTTTCCTATGCTTTTTCTTAATGCCACAATATATATACAGAGTGTTTCAAAACTAATGCAAAAAACTTTGAGAGATGAATAAATACATCGAAGCAAACACTTTCCATCAAAGAAAACATGGTCGCAAGTCAAGCGGGTACACTCTAAAGGGCGCTTTACATTTCTACACACACTCAGTCTTAAGTCCCTATAGCACGACAGTAATTTAGGACAGCAAAACGTTGTCAAAACAGCTTCATCCAGCAAAATCAGCCTCAGCAGTTTAAGTTCAATCCGAAAATGCTTATTCTAAGGATACGGCTGTGTGAAAATTGCCCAATGAGGCTCGTTTCCTAGATCACATGGTATGGAAGAATTGGCTGACTCAAATTAATGACCGACAACTTCGTATAAAAGCTCTGAAATCCAAGTCCTGAAAATTAGCTGATCAAATAGATTTTCTGAACAAAACCTTTTCAGATTTCGTTATGAATAAGGTTATGAATTGATAAGCTTGCGTTTAAAAGGTAGAAAAATAAAGGATTCTCTATTTTCTCTCGGACGCTTTTCACTGCCAAGTTCTCTCGTAAAATTTCTAAACACAATCATTATGAATAGTATTTAATAATAATTGGGTTATTTCTGTTGAAAAAATAAAGAAATATGATGTGTTTCAAATTATCCATTTATTTTAACCCAAACTCCGGTTTTCGTTTTGCGTGCTTCGTGGCGCAGAGACGAGGGATGGGGTTATTCCAGTTTTGTGGAGGATGAGTTCGAATCCTGGCGAAAGCAAATTGCTAAAGTATTTTTCTCCCCAATCGTTTAGATGACTATCATATCCGACTATCAAATCATCCACATAACGTAGGTATATGATTTCATTATTAAGATGTGACTGACTTTTATAATAATTGAGGTACAAATCTGCAAGTATAGATGAGCATCCCCCTCCCATGGGGATGCCTTTAATTTGCTGACAGAAAAAAATTCCATTAAAAAGGTAGTTTTCTTTGATGACAATATTAATTAAGGACTTATATTTAATGAATTCTATTGTTTTCTTCAAGTCATATTCTTCATATAAAAGGTTTAGGATATGAGATAGGTCCTCAAGATCAATATTGTTGAAGAGTTCCTGAAAGTCATAGGTTTTAAAGTATAATGGATTTTTGTGATATTTTAAAGACTTTATAACTTCTTGACTGTTCTTGATGATGTAACTACCTTTATTATTAATTTGATGCAACAGAGGTTTTAAAAGTTTGAGTAGAATTGAATTAGCTTTTGTAAGATAAGTATTATAACCGACTGTAACAGGTCTGAAACTAGTAGGACACTTATGCAATTTAGGAATATTAATTAAGTATGGGTACTTAATTCTGCTAGTGCAATTTAGTTTCAGCCAGGGCTGGCGTCCAGGAGTGCAATGCCGCGGCATTTATGACAAGCTTGTTGACAACTGGGGTGTAAGGTCACAACCCCTTACCGCCATTAAGTAAGCTTCTCGCTAAGCCTTCCTTCTTTTTTCAAATTTTAAATGCTTTTTATACTTTTTATATTTATATCGTGTATAGTATTTGTAGCTGCTTTGCGCATAAATGCTATAACACTTCAATATCTTTAATAACTTCCAATTTCCATCCTATATATTATATATATATGTATATATATATATATAATAAAAGGGTTTATAACAGTAATACGAAGAGACAAGTATAAGAGATAATATACAATCAAGAGGGGCAATAATAGAAAGGCTAATGAGTAAGTGGATATAAAAATTAAATATAATAAAACAAGAGTAAGGAGATGTCAGGCTAATATATAAAACACCATGAAAAGAATTCTTGAAAATCCAGCTAATCTAAATTTTTAACTATACCATTTACAAAATAAGAGGGATATTCATATAAATTGCTGGTAATTTTTAGATTAACAATATGTAAATTTAGATTATCAATATGTACTGTTATTTATTTCTTACGAATGGCAACTGTAGATGATAGTTTTTTCCTTTGTGAATGGCAACACAGGTCTCTTCATTCTGGGTTCCCGAGATCGATAGGCTCGTGTATTTTTTGAATTAGATTCCAGGAATCCTTTTTTCCTTTTATTTTTTATTCTTTATGTATGTCGTACAAGTAGAAATAGTTTATAGATATAATCTATCTATTTCTTCAGAAACATACATTTTTGTGTTTGCTTCTACAGGACATTTGGACATCAAAAAGAGTTTTGAAGAAGTGAACAAATCCTGATTTAGGCTTAGACCTTGTCCACGTGTATAGCGTTTGTGCTTGGATTTCGCCTGTTTTTCTTTTATCGATTCCATACCATTGTTTTTTTGATACTTTTCTTTGACTTGATGATTCGAAATTTGTATTTTTTTCCATTTGCTTGAAAATTTGCTGATTTATACTTTTATTTTGTAAGCTTGTTAGAAAGTTAGGTTTTTCGAGTTACAGCTTCTCACTTTCCTTCATTGGACCTTCAAACCTTTTTATAATTGAAATCATTTTATTTATTAGCTGCATTTGCGCAATAAATTAAATGAATTTTGTATTGTCAGTCCTATTTACTCTTTTTTACATTTGCATATTTGCAAAGTATCCTTAATTTTTTAAGTTTGCTAAGGTATTTATAAATATATTTTATATATATATATATATATATATATATATACTTATAATACTACAATGCATTAATGATTAACAACCCACTTCTAGCACAGTCGTTAAAATTAAGTGTTAGCCTAAGTAACTATAGACCAATAGGTTAAAATTAGTAAGTAACTTATCACTATAATGGTGAAAAAGGGGGGGTGGGGTGGGGTATAATTAATGGAAGGAGAATTTATAATCGAAAAAGACAAGAGTATAAATGTATACAAAAATCAATATTTAAAATATAATGATGTATAGATATATATATATATATATATATATATATATATATATATATATATATATATATATATATATGTGTATATATAAATATGAAAGAGCATATTTAACTACTGCAAGAAGAGCATGCAAAAATAAAAGTGATAACTATTTGCATAAGACAAAGAGATCAAGAAAAACATGTAGTTAGTTGAAACTAATAAATGTTGTCAAAGCCATGCCATAAAACGTTGTATTCGCTTTTAAATATCCATTTTTTATTTATAAATCCATCATGTTAGCTGCTTTGTGCAGTATCATGATGAATCTTTATATTCTGGTATCTATTTCATATTTCAATGGTACATTTCCATTTATTACCTACTTTTGAATTAAACATTAAACCTCATTTTTCATATTATCTCGCTCTCTCTGTATATATATATATATATATATATATATATATATAAATATATATATATATATATATAAATATATATATATATATATATATACATATGTATATATATATATATAAATATATATATATATATATATATATAAATATATATATATATATATATGTATATATATATATATATATATATATATGCATTTCTGAAAGAAATACGAAATAAAAAATTTTATACAGTCCCCGTCCTGCCAATTATATTTAGAAAAATCATTCTCATACATACAAATTATCCTCATCAATGCAAAATAAAAAAATCTGATGTGGGCAACACATGACTTTCCTTATATAATGTAATTAATTTACTACTTTTACAGTAAAAAAAGTAGGTTTTTCTTATAGTAGATACTAATATTCTTTCCAAGATATTAAATTTTCGACAATTAGTCGTCATTTTTATCCATTTGGCGAGATTTTCGTTAATTTGGCAACATTTCAAAAAGTCGCCAAGTTGGCGACATTCCGCCAAATTCGTCGCCAAAATCTCGCCAAGCGTTATGCACTAAGAAATAAGTTATTCTTACAGCAGATAAATGACTATTGGCGTTCAAACACAAAAGTATTACTAAAAGTATATTTTTTCATGAATGGAATGAGCTAGTTCCACGAGAATGATGTAACCCAATTTATCGCATGATATTACATATGAAAAGTGAACATATTTCGCAATAGGAATTTTTTGTATATGACTTTTGGATAATTTTTTTTTAAAAAATGAACAATATTTCGAGAACGGTTCATGTTAGCGTTCTAAAATTTATGTCAATCGTTTTCTAATGAAAAATTATATAAGAAATGTCTATTTGCGTAACTTTATTAGTGGTTTTGATTTTTTGACGATTTTCTCAAAATTTCGTTCGAAAATTTAGGGGGGTTCTTAACATTCGATTTCATATAAAAGCAATAGGCTTCCAGTGTTCACGGATTGTGATTTTTGTACCAAATTTGGATCGAATCGGTCCATTCGTTCGTCAGTTATCGTCTCCACAGACTCACTGACACACACACACTCATACTTTCACACACACACACACACACACACACACACACACACACACACACACAACAAACACACACACACACACACACACACACACACACACACACACACACACACACACATACACACACACAGACATCACTTCAAAAATGTTTGATTCGTGATCAGGGATGCTTGAAACGTGCTCTCCCGTCGAAAACTCGAATTCGAATTTTCGACCCCGTCACAATACTTTCCTTATACATTATGTATATAAGGAAAGTAAAAATCATCCTTGTACGACCTAAATTGACCGACTTATAGCTGTTTAAATTTGGAGCATTTTTGTGCTGAGAAATGGTCAATACGGTTCCTGATTGGTTGGTTGCCTAAGCGGGGTATTTTTATTCTTGGAAAAGCGACTTAAGTCATAAAGTTTAATGCTTCATAACTCGGAGAATTTTCGTAAATTTTCGATTATTTTTTATTTTGCATGAAATTGTATGGGGATGATTTTCCTAAATATAATTGGTAGGATCGGGGGACCGTATAGAAATTTATGTTTCGTATTTCTTTCAGAAATGTATTTATTGATTTAAACTCTTTCTAAGATAATAGATTTTAAAATTTAAAATATTTTCCAATTGGAAGTAACGGTTGAGGAAATAGCAATTTAGGCACCGATAGAAGTGGACTCTCTGTATATATATATATATACAGAGTTATGAACAGTTATGAATATATATATATATTACAGTTATGAATATATATATATATATATATATATTCATAACGATGAGGCAAAACTTTAAGGCGTGATAGAACATGTCTAAACAAGCATTTTTCGTCAAACAATGCATGATCGTAACTCAGGCGGTTAAACACTACGGGTTAACAAGTACTATTGCATGAAATGATGGAACATAAGAATGACAGAGGAATTATGAAGAAAGTGGAAAAATTACAGAACACATTTAAACGAACAATTTACAGAAATTGCTCAAAACAAGAAATCGAAGAAATTACAAAACAAATTGTAGTGGATGACTTACAGAAATTGCTCAAAACAAGAAATCGAAGAAATTACAAAACAAATTGTAGTGGATGACTTACAGAAATTGCTCAAAACAGCGATCGCCAACATGAATGCAGACCTCAAACTTGCGACGTAGTGATTGTCATACATTGGCGAAAACACCAGGCGTTTCTTCTACAGCGGCACCAGCTACAGACATCCTGGCAACAAGGTCCTCAACAGAATCGACGGGGCTATCGTAGATGAGGCTTTCACATGGACCCATTGGAAAAAGTCCAGATATGTGAGATCGGGCGATCATGCCGGCTAAGTGATGGGTCCACCCTGGCAAATCCATCATCCTGGGGATGTTGCATCCATGGCATTTCGCACAGCCATCCTGAAATGGGGTGGCTGTCCGTCGTGTAGGAAGCACAAACGGATTGGGGGCTTTCTTCGCATTCCCGTTTGCAGTTCTGTACATGAAATGTATGTCGGACTTCTTCTGATTTATGAAGCAATCCATTCCTTCTGAAATCCACGGTAGAACTGACGACGAATGCGGCAACCGGCGTTTAATGCGCGTTTAACCGCGTGCATTACGATCATGCATTGTATGACCAAAAGTGCTTATTTGGGTGTGTTCTATCACCCCTTAAAGTTTTACCCCATCGTTTTGAATTACCCTTTATATATAACTAAGTTTTTGAGGAATCACCTTATCTATGAAGAAGAGTAAAGCTTTTATATCAAAAACTAAGTTGCTATGAACAATAGTAGTTAGTAGCCCTTTAAAAGCCCTAAAAGTAAAATATATATGAATCTCTCTTCGAGTTTTTGTTTTTTCAACTATAGCAATAATTTCAATATTTTGATGTTTTTACATATTCAAGTCTTCCAATAGGAGGGAAAGTTGTAGTATTTAAATGTCACGCGGGGTTGCAGTTCATTGTTATTATTCCTTGGTGAAATTTTGGTATACACAAGCATGAGACATTTTGATTTGTTTCAAAGAAATTAAGAAGTAAAGTGAACTTAAGGATTCCAAAATGTGCCACTAAGCAAGTTGATAGATTCACCTGAATCTTTATCCTCGGCAGAGATATTGTATACATTTAGATTATATGTCGCTAAGAAAGGTATTAAATCCATTTAAGATTTTAGCGGTTGAAGATTTTGACGGTGTATACGGTTGAAATCGGATCGAAAGTTAAAAACAATTAACAGTTTGCGAGTAATTTGTAGCCTTTGAAAGCCCTACAAGGATATATAACTGGATTTCTCATCAGATTCTTAGTTTTTAAAATATGGCAATTATTATTTCGATATTTTTATGTTCTGAACTATTTTGAACTGCTCTGAACTTTAATATTTTGAACTGTTTTGAAAACAATAAAGGTGATATCACGTCTATTCTAAATCTATACATATAAAGAAGAAAAGTGTGTATGTATGATCCACCATAACTGGAGAACGGCTGAACCGAATTTCATGAAATTTGTCTTAGTAGTCTTGAAATCACCCCACAAAAAACATAGACCATGTTTTGAGTTTCTGCGACCGGTGGTTCTCGAGATATTAGTGAGAAACGACTCTTTTTCCTAGGAGTTCTACTCTCTAACTCCATGATTCACAACGAAAAAAGTTGGACATTGTTGGTTTAAAACGTGAAAGTCAATTAAATATCTTGAGTTTTGTGGGTGTTTATTGAACGTATTAGACACTTTTGAAAATCGCAGGTTTGAGATATGAATTTAAATGGAAACTTTCACCATGGTTTATTTCTCACAGGCTTACTCAACTCTGAGTTTTGTGGGAGTTTATTGAACGTATTAGACAATTTTGAAAATAGCAGGTTTGAGATATGAATTTAAATGGAAACTATCACCATGGTTTATTTCTCACAGGCTTACTTAACAACGAAAATATTAAATCACAAAAAGGATCAATCATGCATAAAGCATTGATTATGCAACATTTCAAACTTTAATTATTTAAACATCTCTAAAATGCGATACATTCAGCGGATATATATTCCAATCGGCCCTATATGTTCCGGTGTAATTTTTATCATAGTTTTGCATGGTGAATCCCGAGCAACGCCGGGTAATCGCTGCTAGTACAGTTATAAAATCAACGACACAACATAGATAAAAGGTCATTTGATAAAATCATCCTGCAAGACATACAAAGCTTTAAAAATCCAAAGCGCTTTCAGACATTACTATACCCTTCATCAGTGGCTATACGGAACAGTAAACGTGGAATGCTTATATGTAGACCAAATGAGCAGACAATATTGCATAAATAAACACAAAATAATGGTATTATATATTGTAATTGTGCTTGGCTGCATTTTTGAATTGTGTCTTTTCTTTGTAAAATATATTTACCACTTGTTTAAATTAAATCTTTTGGGTATAACCCCTAAATTTGTATTTGTAATTGATTAATTTTAATAACTTGCTTGTACTACCATTATTTTGTGTTTATGTATGCAAATTTGTCTGCTGATCTGGGCTACATATAAGCATTTCGCGTTTACTGTTTCGTATAGCCACTGATGAAGGGTAAAGTAATGCCCGAAAGCGCTCTGGTTTTTTAAAGTCTTGTACGTCTTGTAGGAGGATTTTATTAAATGATCTTTTATCTATGATGTTGTTGTTGAGACCCAGACCCTCCGACCTACCAGAAAGGTGTAAGGTAACTGTTTGGACGGCCGGGAAGTGCCACCCACTTTAGACCGGAACCCAGTGGGGGAGGCATCCACAGGGACCGTACCCTCCTTCCCCTACCACCAACCTTTCGGAAGGACTTACGGACCCACATGTTTAACGTGATCGTACTCCGCATGAACACGGCGGCATTTGTGGTAGCGTGCAAATCTAGCGCGCAAACCACGGGGATACCGCACCCGAGATGGCCAACAGCACGCGGTGTTCCCAGGTGGTCACCCACAGAAGTACTAACCGCCCCCGATGCTGCTTGACTTCGGTGATCTAACGAGAACCGGTGTTTTCAGCACGGTAGGGCCGTTGGCTCCATCTATGATGTTGCGTCGTTGATTTTATAACTGTTTTGAAAATGTCTAAAGAAGATATGCCACTTACAAAGAAAGAGGTTTTTAATCAATTTGTCTCCATCGGGTTGGTGCCACAGCCGATATTTTTCATATAGACTACTATGATCCTCTTAGGTGTGCAAGACGGGTTAGAATTTTGACCTAAGACCTTGTCAGTAAAATATTAATTAATTACATTCAATATTGCCAGTATGGGCAAATATTAAATTGCTCGGACCGATTTCCACCTTGTATATTATTAGTATCTGTCTAGTTTCTGTAGAAACGTCAAAATATGACCGTGGCCTGAATTCCGGTAAAATTGAATCACTGAAAACACTAAAATTAATCTTTTGGAATTGTGTTTCGCAATTGTGATTGAAATGAGCAATTCCGATTAAAACGCAATTATTAATGTAGTTATACCATTATATGAAATATTATTAATTATTATAAACACATAAACAAATTAATTATTTTCGACACGATAAAATGCAATTCA
This sequence comes from Amaurobius ferox, assembly GCA_951213105.1. Taxonomy (NCBI): domain Eukaryota; kingdom Metazoa; phylum Arthropoda; class Arachnida; order Araneae; family Amaurobiidae; genus Amaurobius; species Amaurobius ferox. The sequence continues at coordinate 71,748,922 of OX578146.1, read as the reverse complement.
TTAATGCAGTTAAACCCTTATATGTAATATTTTTAATTATTATAAGCAGATAAACAAATTAATTCTTTTCGACACGATGAAACGCAATTATTAATGTAGTTAAATCCTTATATGTAATATTCTTAATTCTTATAAACAGCTAAAATAATTAATTCTTTTCGACACAATGAAACGCAATTATTAATGTAGTTAAACCCTTATATGTAATATTTTTCAAACATTTTTTAAGCGGATGTAAAATTCACAAATTGCTTCGAAAATTTTAGGTAATATTTAAATTGTTCCATAAAATATATAAAAAAAAATTCGGCGAAATATATTCAGTAGTTTTTTAAATAAAAATTAAAATAATAATTACACCTCTTATATGAAACGATCACGTGATCATGATATAAAACGATCACATGACCCACTTCAAAATGATATATGGCATCCATCTTGTTTCAAAATCGTGATTTTTTTAAGTTCTTTTTAATTCATATTGAGTGTTGTATCCGTCCTAAAACTACTTTACTTTTGGTTAAATTCTGTGCATCTACATACTGCAACAACGCAATGACAATATATTTGAGTTTAAATGCTCATCTAAATTTGATTATTTCTACAACTAAGCCTATTTTTCACCTATGTAAAATGTAAACAGCAAAATATATAGAATGAGTTGTATTAGAATTCCTGTATTTTTTTAACACAAAATAATTTAGTGCATGGAGTCTGATGGCTGATATGAATGAAATATTAATTGATTTCATAAAGAGAAGGACGATTTTTTTCGATGAAGTTTCAAGCATAGAGTTTAATTTTTTGTAGCTCCGTGGTCTTAAACAAAATGTTTAAATAAAATAAATTATTATAGTATTGTGATGAATGAAATGATTGGGAGCAAGTTATGAATGAAATCCTGTTTTTATAGAGAGATCCAGGCGTGTTATTTTTTCTATGACGTCATTTGAATTAATTTCAGTTGTTTTCGATGAAGTTTTCAAACATAATAAATTATCGTAGTATTATGATAATTCTAAAACTATTACCGAGGAATGTATAACATTTTAGAGATGTTTAAACCAGGCAATTTATATTTCAATGCCGTCATTTGAATGAAGTTCATTTTTTTCGATGAAGGTTTAAGTTTTCAAATATAATAAATTAATGCAGTATTGTGATAAGTTTCAAAATATTACCGAGGAATGTATTGCATTTTAGACTTGCTTAAATAAAATTGCATTAAAGTTGGAAAGTGTTTTATAATCAATGCTTTAAGCATGATTGATCTTTCTTGTTAATTCTTATAAACAGATAAACAAATTAATTCTTTTCGATGCGATTCCAATCCTTCCACTATACATTAGAATGCATTGTAGGGCAAGTAAATGTAATAACTAAACATCAACCGAAGTATTGACATATAGGTCATGAATGGACTCGAAATACAGGCCTTGAGTAACAAAAGAGATGATGTAGTCACGTGATTTTGTTTTCCACAAGTTCCTAAAATATTCATGTCGATAAAACCGAGTTGCTCAGAAGTTGCCTATCCATTAACAAATGGGATTCCCAGTGATACGGCTTGGCTCGGTTTCAAGCTAATTTTTTTTAGTCAGTGGCACACTCTAAAATAAAGATAAGGTAATTAATTGGTAATTGATCATTGGTGATTATTACTTCATGAAATTGCAACGGGCAGAGTAAGGTAAATATCTGATGTGGGCAACATATGACTTTCCCCAGAGACTCAAATTAATTTTCCCATTATTTCTTTAATAATTCATTAAATTGAGTTTAATTGCGCAAAATGACACGCATAATTATTTGAAATTGCATTGAATTTGCATTTTTAGTTCGATTTTCGTTCTCATTAGGTAGCTGGATGCATTTTCAAAGGCGGCGTAGCAAAAATACGGTAAAACTAAATGGGATTGAGCTTATTCTTTAAATCTTTAAAAATTGAGTACAACATAAGAATTGAATTAATACATTTGAGCATACGTAGTCTTTTATTGTAGAATTTGACGTTTTTGGGGGCCATTTCGTAAAAAACAAAGGTTCTTTTCTCCGAATCGTACCGAAATCTAATCAGCACGAGAATAACCTACAAGTGACTTATATACCAAATTTTGGGATATTTAGTCAATTAATTATTTAACTAGAGTAGAAACATGCGATTTTTTTTTTGGCTATTTTGCAAAAACAGTAGTTTTTTATACCGAATCATACTAAATTCTAATTAGCGCAAGGGTCATTCCCAATGACTTGCGTCTAAAATGTTATAAAATTCGGTCAATTAGTGTTTGAGTTAAAGTTGACAAATATATTATACAAACACATACACACACAGACACATACACATACGTCGCACTAAAAATAGTTCTTTAGTATTCTAGAGATCCCAAAATGTATAGAGTCGTCGAAAAGTCGCCCTGCAACTTTTCATACAATTCCAATACTTTCCTATTTTCCTTATACATTACCATGTACTGTAGGGAAAGTAAAAATCCGATGTAGGCAGCACATAACTTCCCTGCAGACTTATGTACACGTTCTCTTTATTTTAATTAAATTTAATTCATTTTTAATTCAATTTTCGTTCTCATTTGGTAACTGGACATATTTTCAAAGGTGGCGTAGAGAAAATACGAAAAAACTAAAATATCTCGAGAACAGCTAGTCCTAGTGTAATAGGGTTGGTCTTATTCATTTTTTCGTTAAAAATGATGTATAAAACAAGCATTTAATTGATATATTTAAGCATACGTAGTTTTTTATTTTAGATTTTGACGATTTTTGCGGCCATTTCGCAAAAAAAAGTGGGTTCTTTTATCCTGAATCGTACTAAAAACTAATCAGCACCAGGGTCATACGCAAGTGACTTACCAAATTTTATGAAATTCAGTTCATTAGTTTTTGAATTAGAGTGGATACATACATTGCACACACAGATAGACACACAGACACACACACAGACGTCACGCTAAAAATAATTTTTTCGTATTCTAGAGGTCTCGAAACGTGTAGATCCGTCGAAAACTCGAGTTGCGATTTTCGGCATGATTCCAATACTTCCCTTATACATTACCATGTATTGCAGGGAAAGTAAAAAATTATGAAAAACAATTTTTGATTCGAAACATCTTAGGGCGCAGGGTACGCAGTAAATCCTGATAGAATTATCACGGATGAAAGGAAACAGATTCTTAATTATTTAATGCTTAAGAGTGGAATGAATAAAATATTATTTAACCTTTTGGATTTCACAACCTTGATCTAGAACGCAAAATTTTGTAGTAAAATATATAGAGATGTGTCAAATGAATGGTATTGATTGCCAGAATTGAAAGGTCATAGATTTTTAATTATTTACAAAAAAAAGAAGAAGAAGACTCCACACTGTAACTTTTGCTCCTCATGTATTTAAAACACGAATCCTGTATATACAAAGTAGATATCTGGTTAAAATGATGGGTATACGAAAATTTGGTTGATAGTAGTTACATTTAAAGTGAGAAAAGAAAATGGGTTTTTAATTATTTAAATTTTAAGCGCAATGTTCAGCGATTTTCACATTTTTCATACTAATACGTTCGTTGCGTCACTCAAAATATAACGTTTCTTTTGAAACAATGAATATTTTAACCAAAATTTTAAAGCACATGCATTTGCTAAAGCAACATATGTACGCATTGCCTGGAGCAATATATATACGCCTTGTATGAAGCAATTTATGTACACATTGCCATATATATACGCATTGTTTGAAGCAATATATATACGCATTGCTTGAAGCAATATATATACGAATTGCCTGAAACAATATATATACGTATTACCTGAAGCAATATATATACACATTGCCTGAAACAATGTATATACGCATTGATAAACAGAGTGTGATTTATCTTTGATTGTTATTAGAAAAATCAATTATTAAATATTCTGCACATCACGGAACATTGCAATACAGCATTATGTATTACGGAGAAAGTAAAATCCGTCTCAAAAGCATGAAGTCATATTCAATGCACTCGGTAGGCCAGGGTTTGATTCCGGCCACTACCAAAACTGCCGCCGTGTTCAGCACGAGTACTATCACGTTAAACATATGGGGCCGTAAGTCCTTCCGAGAGGTTGTTGGTCGGGGAAGGAGGGTACGGTCCCTGTGGAAGCCTCCCCCATTACGTTCCGGTCTAAATTGGGTGGCACTTCCCGGCCTTCCAAACAGTTACCGTACATCTTTCTGGTAGGTCGGGCGGTCTGGGTCTCATCAACTAGAGTCTGGCTCAACTAGACAATCTCATGTTAAAATCCCTTTTTAAGAAGCTTATGATTTTTTATTTTTTGAAAATTTTACAAGAAAATATTTGAAAAATCTATATCGTTGTTCCAAATGTTTACAACTATAGCATGTGACCCTTCATTTAAAAGGGCTTGAAAAACAATCTGTCAATTGATACCAAGTGTGATATTATACAACCGGGACGGTGACTCCCGTAATAACACCATGAACACAGAAAATAGTATCGCAGCTATTTTCACTACAATTATTGAAACTAAGTTTCGTAGTCATTGAGCCATAAATGACTCCTTTTATGCATGATTATGTCAAATTTTGTTCTATGCTGCCATGTTAAAAAAATCTCGGCTTAAAAATTATTCTATCTAGTTCTAGAGTTTTGTTAACAGACCAGAATATGAAACTCTGTCAAAATCCACTAATATTTGTGGCAGCTATCGGGAGCACACGAAATCGACCACAGACAGACGAACATCACTCCAAAAATAGCCAAAACGTGTTCAGGAGATTCTAAAACATATATTGTCATCAAAATCTCAAATTCACACATTTTCGCGGAAACAATACTTTACTCAATACAACGTATCAGAAAGTTAAAATGTTGTAATTTGCAAATGTATTCAGTAACTCTTTTCTTCGTATGAGAAATTTAAAATGGTATAAGCTGCAGAAGCGCTCAGTAGCTCATTTCTTCATTACCACTGGACCTATTACACTTCAAAATATTAAAAAAAAATCTGATGTGGTCAGCACATGACTTTCCTTATATAATGCAATGAATTTACTACTTTTACAGTAAAAAATAGGTTATTGTTATAGTACATACTTATATTATTTCCAAGATATTGAATTTTCGTCAATTAGTTGTCATTTTCTTTGATTTAGCGTCATTTTTATCCATTTGGCGAGATTTTCGATAATATGGCAATATTTAAAAAAGCCATCAACTTGGCGACAACCCCCCAAATTCGTCGCCGAAATCTCGCCAAGCGTTATGGACGAAGAAATAAGTCACTCTTATAGCAGATTATTCTTATAGCAGACTATTGGCGTTCAAATACAAAAGTATTACTCAAAGTACCTTTTCTCACGAATGGAACGAGTTACATCCACGAGAATGATGTTACCAAATTTATCGCATGATATTACATATGAAAAGTGAACATGTTTCTCAACAGTTAATATATTTTTTTTTAATTTATGGAATTATTTGATAAATTTATTTAAAAAAATTGCAATATCTCGAGAACGGTTCATGCTAGCGTTCTAAAGTTTATGATCGTTTTCTAAGGAAAAATTTCATAAGAAACGTCTATTTGCGTAAATTTATGAAATATTTTGATTTTTGGAAGATTTTTTTTTAAATTCACTTGAAAATTGAGGGGGGTTCACAACATTCGATTGTGTTTAAAAACAATAGTCGTCTAGTATTCACGGATTAGAATTTTTGTACCAAATTTCATTCGAATCGCTCCATTCGTTCGTGAAATATCGTCTCCACAGATTCACTGACACACACACACACACATACACACAGACATTACCTCAAAAATGTTTGATTCGTGATCAGAGATGCTTGAAACGTGCTCTCTCTTCGAAAACTCGAATTCGAATTTTCGACCTCGTCAGAATACTTTCCTTATACGCTATATGTATATAAGGAAATTAATAAACAAAATCACTATAGCAAAACTAATAGAAGCTCAGTTTAATAGATCTTCTTTTTCATAGATCCAGAGCGTCCAACTTACCCGAACGTGTAAGATATCAGTTTGGACTGCCGGAAAGGGCAATCCAAATTAAACCGGATCCCAGTGGGGGCAGCATCCACAGGGATAGTACCCTCCTTCGCCTACCTCTAACCTCTCCAAAGGATTTAGGGGCCCACATGTTTAAGGTGCCCGTACTCAGTGTGAAAACGAGGACAGTTTGGGCAGAGGCGGGAAATGGACTCGGGTCGTTCGAGTGCAATGCCCTCCCGCAATACACTGGGTTGCCCCACCCCCGTCTCATAGCACTTTCCGTATATAATGCAATCCGTCTCTGACTTTCCTTGTATAATGCAATCAATTTATTACTTTTACAGTTAAAAAAATCTGATGTGGGCAACACATGACTTTCCTTATAAAATGCAAAGAATTTACTGCTTTTACAGTTAAAAAAATGTTATTCTTATAGTAGATAGTTATATACTTTCCAAGATATTAAATTTTCTTCAATTAGTCGTCATTTTCATTGATTTAGCGTCATTTTTATCAATTTGGCGAGATTTTTGTTAAATTGGCAACAATAAAAATGTCGCCAAATGGGCGACATTCCGCCAAATTCGTCGCTAAAATCTCGCCAAGCGGACGGAGAAATAATTTATTCTTACAGCAGATAAATGACTATTGGCGTTCAAATACAAAAGTATTACTCAAAGTATCTTTTTTCATGAGTGGAACGAACTAGATCCACGAGAATGATGTCACCAAATTTATTGCATGGTATTACATATGAAAAGTGAACATGTTTCTCAATAGGAAATATTTTTTTTATTTTATATGACTTTTTGATAATTTTTTTGAAAAATGTGCAATATCTCGAGAACGGTTCATGTTAGCATTCTAAACTTTATGTCAATCGTTTTCTAATGAAAAATTACATAAAAAATCTCTATTTGCGTAACTTTATTAGCGGTTTTAATTTTTTGACGATTTTTTTCAAAATTTCACTCGAAAATTTTGGGAAGGTTCTGAACATTCGATTGCGTATAAAAACAATAAGCTTCCAATGTTTACGGATTGTGATTTTTGTACCAAATTTCGTTCGAATCGGTCCATTCGTTCGTCAGTTATTGTCTCTACAGACTCACTGACACTCACAGACACACACACACACACACACACAGACATCCCTTCAGAAATGTTTGATTCGTGATCAGGGATGCCTGAAACGTGCTCTCCCGTCGAAAACTTGAATTCGAATTTTCGACCCCGTCACAATATATTCCTTATACATTATGTATATAAGGAAATTAAAAATGTTATTCTTATAGTAGATACTTATATTCTTTCCAAAATATTGAATTTTCTACAATTAGTGGTCATTTTCATTGATTTAGCGTCATTTTTATCCATTTGGCGAGATTTTCGTTTACTTGGCAGCATTTAAAAATGTCGCCAAGTTTAGAGGAATGTCGCCAAGTTGGCGACATTCCTCTAAATTCAACGCCAAAATTTCGCCAAGCGTTATGGACGGAGAAATAAGTTATTCTTACAGCGGATAAAGACTATTGGCGTTCAAATACAAAAGTATTACTCAAAGTACATTTTCTCGTGAATAGAACGAGTTAGACTGAAGTGTAAAGGGAGGATTTTATCCTCACCTGGGCACTTCACTAAACCCCCCCTGCCTTGAGCCTTGAGAACGAGTTAGATCCACGAGAATGATGTCACCCAATTTATCGCATGATATTACATATGAAAAGTGAACATGTTTCTTAACAATTAATATATTGTTTTTAATTTATGGGATTTTTTGGTAAATTTATTTGAAAAATGTGCAATATCTCGAGAACGGGTCATTCTAGCGTTCTAAAGTTTATGTCAATCGTTTTCTAAGGGAAAATTACATAAGAAATGTTTATTTGTGTAAACTTTATTAAAGATTTTGATTTTTTGAAGATTTTTTCAAAATTTCACTCGAAAATTTTGGGGGTGTCTGAACATTCGATTGTGTTTTAAAACAATAGGCTTCTAGTATTTACAGATTTTGATTTTGGTACCAAATTTCATTCGAATCGCTCCATTTGTTCGTGAGATATCTTCTCCACAGTCTCACTGACACAGACACAGACATCACTTCAAAAATGTTCGATTCGTAATCAGGGATGCTTGAAACGTGCTCTCCCGTCGAAAACTCGAATTCGAATTTTCGACCCCGTCACAATACTTTCTTTATACATTATGTACATAAGGAAAGTAATAATTTTGTGTGAAAAATTATTCAGCAATTCTTATACAAGTCACCTTACAATCGCTTGATTTGTTTACATTTTGCATGCTATATTATGGCATTAAAGATTATGCCGGTTTTTGCGTAGCGAACATCCCAAAGCCAGCTCTCAGTCATGCATAGCATTAAATTTAGGCTTCGTTATAGGAATAATCAAAGTTTAGTCATCATTCAAATTCAAAGATATTGAAATTGCGTTGGCACAGAATTTAAATATACAGATAAACGCCAAATAAAGCGGTTTTGTGACGCATTCAACACTAAATATAATATTAAAGGATCTTTAAACATCGCGATTTTCACACTGGAAAAATATTGGATGCCATATTTTATTTTGCAATGAGTCAAGTGATCTTGCCATATACAGTATTCAAAAAAAGTAATCGAACAAATGATTACTACTAATGGCGGTGCTTTTATAAAGCCGGGTGGATGGGTAGGACTAACATTTTGTGAGCGAGGTGCCTATATTTTCATTTTATCTTGATTCCGGAACTCAGTACCTGCAGCCATTCCCTTGAGGATCTAGTTGAAATTCGGTACCGTAATTCGTAATTTTATTTAAACATCTGTAAAAGCGGTGACATTTCTATTTAACGATTCGAAAAAGAAACATTTTTTTTACGATTATAAAATAAAACATGAGCTTTGAAGTAATATCTTAATATTTGATCAGCATATATTTTTAACCTAAATATGGTTTCTTTGTCAATACAAATTATAAGTTGATTCAAAAACGAGGTCATTACTCGGAAAACATCAGTTTCTTAAATTAAAACAATTCCTGATGTACTGTTCAGAATCTTATTTATTTTTTTTAAAAAAAACTCTTGTACTCCTGAATACGTGATAAAAAATTACAATTAGTGGACCTTGGCAATCCACTTTATCCGTGACGAGATTTCCCTCCCGTTTTGAAATACCTGTTCTCTGAACGTGACAGGGGGCAGAATTCACGTTTAAAATATGCCACGGCTACCGTAACGCCAAAAAAATAATTTAAAACATAATATACCGTATAAAACAAGCATTTAATGTATACGTAGTTTTTATTTTAGGTTTCTGCGGGCCTTTGAGTATACGTAGTTTTTTATTTTAGATTTCGACGGGCCAAAAAAGGCAGGTTATTTTTTTTTCCAAAATATTGAATTTTGTGAAATTCTGTCAGCTAGAGATAGATACAATTTCGCAATAAAAGATGGGTAGCACTACCAAATTTTATGAAATTAGTGTGCACACGCTTAAATGACCATTTTAGATATGATTCCAATACTTTTCCTATATATTCCCACGGTTGATTTTTTTTTAATTAAACGAACAGCAACTCGAAATTTGGTCAACATTAAAAAATAGCTTGAAAAATCTATTTTAATGTAGACATAATATTAGATATTTCACTTTAAAAAATGTTTGCTTACCGATTTGAATGGAAGACTTTACATATATTTTGTGAGTGTTACGATTGTTTGATTATATATTTGAGAGACTGTACCATGAGTGTAATCAATATTTCAATTTTTATTTAAGAAACTACCAAACGTATTTTGCTGAAATTTTTTCTACACATTTTATGTGATGATTAAAATTTTATTTAAAATTGTCAAAGATTTTTTTGAATGTTAACTTTGTTTTAAAAATGTTTGAAAAATGAAATCCCACAGGATTCAATGTATTTCATTCTTTCAACCCGGGTTAAATCCGAAACTAATTGGGTGATATTATTCATTTATATTGTCATATTTCTCACAAACCGTTTTAATAACATACTAAAATTTCATTTTGATAAAGTCCTTTTTACGGCAGTTATCGTGCGAACGGACAGAGAGACAGGCAGATTGAACAAAATCATAAACACATTTTAACTATGTTGGAAAGTGTTAAAAATATGTTCAGTCTAAAAAAGACATTTGTTTACAAATCCTTTAAATTTTCTGTCAAAGAGTATTGAAAAGAGTCTTTTCTATAATTTTATATTTATAATCATAAAAGAAAATGCCTGATCGTCTGTTTATCTGATTGTGTCGTCTGTGGCGAAAATTTTAAACGTCGCTTTAAACTCCCCTTATGGTTTGAAACCAGTGAACTGTTTATTTTTTAACAAGAAAGATCAATCATGCTTAAAGCATTGATTATGAAACACTTTCCAACTTCAATGCAATTTTATTTAAACATGTCTAAAATGCAATACATTCCTCAGTAATATTTTAAAACTTATCACAATACTACATTAATTTATTATATTTGAAACCTTAAACCTTCATCGAAAAAAATTAACTTCATTCAAATAACGACATTAAAATATAAATTGCCTGGTTTAAACATCTCTAAAATGTGATACATTCCTCGGTAATAGTTTTAGAATTATCTTAATACTACGATAATTTATTATATTTGAAAACTTCATCGAAAACAACTGAAATCCATTCAAATGACGTCATAGAAAAAATAACACGCCTGGCTCTCTCTATAAAAGCAACATTTCATTCATAAATAATTCCCCCATTCATGTCATTCATCACAATACTATAATAATTTATATTATTTAAAAATTAAGACCATGGAGCTACAAGTAAGTAAAACTCTATGCGTAAAACTTCATCGAAAATTATCGTCCTTCTCTTTCTAAAATCAATGAATATTTCATTCATATCAGCCATGCAGACTCCATGGACTAAATGATTTTGTGTTAAAGAATTACAGCGATTGTAATACAACTCATTCTACATATTTTGCTGTTTACATTTTACATAGGTGAAAAATAGGCTTAATAGTAGAAATAATCAAATTTTTATGAGCATTTAAACTGAAATATATTGTCATTGCGTTGTTAAAGTATGTAGATGCACAGAATTTAGGCCAAAATAAAGTAGTTTTAGGATGGATACAACACTCAATATGAATTAGAAAGAACTTTAAAAATCACGATTTTGAGACAAGATGGATGCCATATATCATTTTGAAGTGGGTCATGTGATCGTTTCATATCATGGACACGTGATCGCTTCATATAAGAGGTGTTATTATTATTTTTATTTTTATTTAAAAAACTACTGAATATATTTCGCTGAATTTTTTTTATATATTTTATGGAACAATTTGAATATTGCCTAAGATTTTCGAAGCAATTTGTGAATTTTAAATCCGCTTAAAAAATGCTTGAAAAATTAGGTCCCATAGGGCTCAATGTATTCCATTTTTTCAACCCGGGTTCAATCCAAAACTAATTGGGTGATATTATTCATTTATATTCCCATAGGTTCTATAGACCGTCTGAACAACATACTAAAATTTCATTTTGATTAAGTCATTTTTACGGCAGTTATCGTGCTAACGGACAGACAGACAGACAGACAGACAGACAGACAGACAGACAGAATGAATGAACAAAGTCATAAACACTTTTCAACTTTGTTGTAAAGTGTTAAAAATGCTTAAAATGCATTGATGACCTTCAACAATAATTGAGGAACACATATCTGTCTTTGGACACTGATCTCAACTCTCACATCAGAGTATTTTGTACAGGTACCAACTCCGGGTGTGGTACTGCTAATTGTACTGCAGTTGATCTGGCATCTACCGTTGACGTTCTGCATATCAAGACATTGGACATTTCTGTGGAATCCCTACAGCAAAAGTTGCGGAATACGTCTCTACTGCATCTCTCTATAAAAATGGCTATTGCCATCGAAACCACAGTGAAATCTCTGTCGTACAAATCGTGAAATCTGTTGTAGAAGTTGTTCTGAATATCACCTAGAACCTTTTGCCTGCGGTCTGTAACGCCCCTTGTCGCTCTGATTGGCCGACCTTAGGGAAATGCTCTCAGACATCTTGCATAATTGGTCAACGTTTTTAACCATTCACGTGGCTATATGTAGCCTCTTAGATTTATGGCTTAATTGACCTCTCGGGTCAAAGTGTTGAACAAACTGACGTCGTTACGTCTGCTGCCATTGTCCATCATTACAGCTTTAATAAATAAAGAACATAAAACAGTTTCACCAAATCTTTCTCAAATCTGATAGTTAATACTCTACAATTTTGTAACTGACCTTTTTCATCTATCTTTCTTTGTTGCCGGATTCGTTCTATTAACATCGTTAACGTTTTGCTGCAATCACTTGTATCTAATTGAACGTGGACACTTTACTATAGATAGATCTGACTTGCACACTCATTGACCTTTTTTTACAAAGTTATTGGGGTGCTTCAGGACTTTCCAAGAAAGCCTTTTATATCTTCATAAGTAATTACTCGGAGTATGGCTGAACTCGGCTATCTCATACCAGAATCTATTATTAAGTAGCTTGTGATATATTTTTTTTTTGCAAATTTTGCAAGAAAAAGTTTGTAAAATCCCTATCACTGGTCCGAATGAACACAATTATAGCATGTTTCTTTTTATTTTGAAGGATTTCAAAGAGTAATTTCCTCCACACCCACCCCAAGGAGGACTAACGATGTCCCGAACACGAAATTTGTATCGTGTTTTTTTTTTTCACTGCAACGGTTGAAATTGCCAATTTTCGCGATAATTGAGCCACAAATAACCCCCTTCATGGATAATTACGTCATATTCTGTCCTATGCTGCCATGTTAAGAAAATATAAAATTTTGAATAAATTTCGAAGTTTTCGCTCAAGAATTTCTATCGAGGTCTCGATGTTTTATTCACGAAGCCGGATAGAAAGTTTCATGAAAATCCATTAATATGTATGATTGCTATCGTGTACACAAGAAATCGACCACAGATAGACGACAGAATACAGACGGAGTAACCGACATCCCTGTAAAATAGTCAAAACTTGTTCAAGAGGTCCTTAAATGTGTATTGGAATCAAAATCTCGAAATTGAAAATTTTCTTGAAAACTATATGTGAGACCAACCAGTAGGCATATGCAGATTTTGATGTTTGCGACCAAAGAAAGGCGCAGACATATAGTCATCAATTTCGACATCCTTGGCCCGGAGAGCTATGACTCCAATAAATACATGTCACCCAAATTTCAGGTGTGGTTGGGGCATAAAAAATGTCCTAGGGCCAAGACTTATACTAATCTTCATTCGATAGTGAAAAACCAAGGACACAGCAATACGACCTTACACTGAGGAACAGCCATTGAAGGCAAAGGACGTATTTTCACACCGAAGCAAAAGAGATGCTGTGAAAAAAGGAGGATCAATTAAGAAATAACCAGAATACATCAAACAAGAGAATGTATCAGAAAGTTGAAGTCGTATAACAGTTGAAATGGTGCATCAGAAAGTTGAAAGTTGAAGTCTGAGTCAATTGAGATATGAGAAACATATCATCAGTTGTGTGAGAGAATGGAACAATCATAGACGAATGCCGATGGGGCTGTTGGGGATATCAAAGCAGACCAACAGACCAGCAAAAAACAAGGTCAAAATGCAAAGGTATGTTTCGATCTTAATATATATCAGGTCGTTTTGCCAATTGATATAAGATAACAATGAACTGGTCCCATACGGGTGCCCTTTCCTCCTTAAGAGATTTTATAGTAACTTTATATAATTTTAATTATGAAATAATAGAAGTGTGTGTGTGTTAACAAATGTTAATTTGTTTGAAGTTAAACATGTGGATTTTAATGAGTAATGTTTTTGATTTAGGGTCATTCCATGTCAAATCACCCAGATGTGGTTGCTCTACCATTTTGTTAATTTTTTATATTTTCACCATAGGTGGTCTTGCTAGTGACCTGCTTAAAAATATTTTTATTTTTTTTATTTGCTGCCATCTTGGATTTATGCTCATTTTTCGTTACTGCGGGAAGCAAAACCGAGCGTTTACAAAGGTTTTGAAAATAAAGTTGCTGTGTGATTCCTATTACAGATAGAATGTTCTAGTTTTCTCTGCCTTACAGTAGAGATTCTGGTCTTTCAGAAAGTGTATATATATGTAAGATAAGATTTTGATAACTGGGACTTTAATGGGCTTAAATATAGCCATCGTAACTAGAAATTTTGCCAATTTTAAAAGTCTGTAAAATCAAAAGGGCTTGAAACCACAAGATGGAATTTTTTCTCAAGAATTATGAGTGGTAGACTTTTCAGCCATGGTGGAACAAATCCGGCGTGGTAACCCTTTCTGTCCGATTTTTAGTTCCGAAATCGGAAAATTTCCAAAATTTGTGAATTTCAAGGTCAAATATCTCAAAAGCGGGACCTGCCAAAAATAAGAAATGTTGGCCATGGATACTCCTACTAGTACTTAGTAAAATCTGTGAATTTCATTTTGGGGTTCACACTGATGCTCATTTTACAGGTTGTCAAATATCTCTAAAAATGACATCGTGAAAACATAATAATTAATAGGCTTAAAGTAACCTGATTTCCATTATTTTATAATCTAATTATTTTATAAGGGTAAACAAAAATTAAAATAAATACATCGTTGCAATTTGATTACTGTTGTGGAAACTATCTCAGAGTTCAAGGAAAATTTAGCTTCAAAGTTACTGTGAGTTAGAAAGTTACCACTTTATTGCTCAAAGTCAATCCCTATTTTTTCAAAATAACGAAAGAAATTTTTTCTCCGGATGAATGTGCAGTGATTGGAGATTTCTCTGAAAACTTCATCTGTTGGACAAGATGAAATCCAGAGTTACCACTGGATTAACGCCCAAGCCACTGTTCATCCCTTTTGTGTCTACTTTAAGACTAATTCTTTAGATGATCTATGCATTGAAAGCCTTTGTATTATAGGTAACTGTATTGTACACAACACAACTGCTGTTTATGCTTTCGAAAAGCAGCTGGTTCCATTTGTTCAAACGTCCATCCCAAATCTAAAAAAAATTTATTATTTCTCAGATGGATCAGGAGCCCAATATGAGAACAGAAATAATTTTTCTAACTTATGTAAGCATAAACAAGATTTCGGTGTGGCTGCTGGGTGGCATTTTTTTGCCACAAGCCATGGCAAGGGTCCTTGTGATGGGATTGGTGGGACGGTAAAGAGACTTGTGGCAAAGGAAAATCTGCAGCGACCGAGGGCCATATCCTTACACCAAAGGACATGTATGAGTTTTGTGTTGAAAACATTAAAGGCATAAACTTCATAATGGTGTCTGAAAGTGACATAAAAAATGAGCAAAGGTATCTGAATGACAGCTTCAATGAAGCTCATGGATTTGAAGGAACAAAAGATCACCACTGCTACATACCCAAGGACTCTTCAACTCTTCTGATAAGTAGAATATCAGTATAATTTCAAATTAATCATGTAGACTTCAGAATTGATGGATTACCACGAATATTGATGAACACAAAGAAATGATGTTGCGTGCGTGAAATTGAACAACATAATTGATGTTCTAACACCATGTGACTTCACCACTGCTACCGGGAGAACATACAAAATTCCTCAACAGAAAAACATAGAACTGTCACTAAAATTATAAGCACATAAGAAATAGTCCATTGATAAACAAAAACACACTATGTATATATTGAAATATAAACTAGTAACTAACTAGTTTGTCTGTTTTAATTTTTGTTTACTTTAACTTGGCACTTTAAGCCTATTAATTATTATGTTTTCACGATGTCATTTTTAGAGATATTTGACAGTCTGTAAAATGAACATCAGTGTGAACCCCAAAATGAAATTCACAGGTTTTACTAAGTACTAGTAGGAGTATCCATGGCCAACATTTCTTATTTTTGGCAGGTCCCCCTTTTGAGATATTTGACCTTGAAATTCACAAATTTTGGAAATTTTCTGATTTCGGAACTAAAAATCGGACAGAAAGGCTTACCACCCCTGATTTGTTTCACCATGCCTGAAAAGCCTACCACTCATAGTTCTTGAAAAAAAATTCCATCTTGTGGTTTCAAGCCCTTTTGATTTTACAGACCTTTAAAATTGGCAAAATTTCTAATTACGATGGCTATATTTAAGCCCATTAAAGTCCCAGTTACCAAAATCTTATCTTACATCTTGTATATACATATTTTGTGAAAGGCCAGAATCTCTACTTTAAGACAGTGAAAACTAAAACATTCTATCTGTAATAGAAATCACACAGCAACTTTTTTACGGTCGTTTTTGCTTCCAGCAGTAACGAAAAATGAGCATAAATCCAAGATGGCAGCAGATAAAAAAAAATAAAAATATTTTTGAGCAGGTCACTAGCAAGACCACCTATGGTGAAAATATAAAAAAATAACAAAATGGTCAAGCAACCAATTAATTTAAAATTGGGTGATTTCACATGGAACGACCCTTTATTGATTATGGTAAAGGGGGCTCGCATAGAGAAGTAATGGTGGGTATTGCGGCCATGTTAGCAATTATTATAATGAAATGTTAATATATAATTTAAGTCTCCTCCAAAGTAATATTTATCAAAAATCAACACACTATACTTCCTCTATATTTTATAATATGGGAAAGTAAAAAGTATGTATTCGCAAAGATAAATTTTCAGTCGATAGGACCACATCACTTTATATTATTGCCCAATACATTAAAAGTAATTGCTTTCAAAAAATGATTATTTCCAAGTAAAAACGCTTC
The DNA here is from genome assembly GCA_951213105.1 of Amaurobius ferox. Classification (NCBI taxonomy): domain Eukaryota; kingdom Metazoa; phylum Arthropoda; class Arachnida; order Araneae; family Amaurobiidae; genus Amaurobius; species Amaurobius ferox. The sequence goes on along the minus strand of OX578146.1, from coordinate 71,732,089 downwards.
TCTTTAACCGTCACGGAATCTACGATTATTACACCACAGAACGGTCAAAAACAAACTGTTCTATTAGTGCATGCATGTTTAGTCAAATTGTGGGTTAAGTTAACAAGTGGGTTGACACAGTCATGCAGTAATTTGTTTTCCACAAGTATCTAAATTATTCATGTCCATAAAAATACGTTGCTTAGAAGATGACTCTTAATTAATAAATGGACTGTCACACAGGCTTGGCTAGGTTTCAAAATAAAAGTTTATTGATTCTATGACACGCGTTAAAACTAATGTGATATAAAAGGTAAGATGTTTGTTGTATTAGTGTAAATGAAGGCCTTAAAGTCCCCCTATGATCTATGTTTTATTCCTAACATAATAAAGTTCAAAATAGTTCATGGTTCCAAAAACGTTGAATATTAAAATATTGTAGCACATTAGAACTTATGATAATTAAATACACAGTACTCATTGTTAATAAGCTCTATTGCGTAACAAATATAACCCCCGGCATTTCCTTGCGTCCACAAATTACAACTTTCCTTGTTGAATATATATCATAGCATTGTTCAAAACAGTTTGTGAAACCGCCAATTATAAGTTTGTGTAACGCCAATTTTCTATAATTGATTTTAATTGTCAGGATTTTCAATTTGTTTAATTTCTTATAAGAGGCAAAACCGACATCGCCTTTACTTAGGCCCTCAGGCAAAAGTAAAGAATAAGATTCTATTTACAATTTTTAATTGATACCAATAAATAGACAATGCATCAAGATGAATCTTTTATTCGGTGCACAGGTACTGCAGGACACGTGAAGATGCACCTCGGAGTTATGTTCTTTTAGTTTCGAATTTATTTTGAGTTATTTTATTTTTACTCAAATCGGTTTCTTAGCAAATGGAAATAGGATCATAAATATTTCATTTTGACACCATCGGAAAGAGAGAAGAACGTTCTTTTTAACAATATTTGAGTCGAATTTGTAATATACTTCTTTCATATTTATTTACATTTTAAAATATGCATGGAAATGTGCATTTTTTACGTTATCCGTAACTTGATTAGCGTTCTTTTGTCCCACATCAGTGAATGCTGGTTCTGAGACTGGTTCGTAATTGGGTGTTGGCTTGCACTTTGCCAGATTGCATCTCAGTTCTAATTTGCATTTATTGATCATAAACCACTGCCGGATTTAGTGTCAGTTTCGGCGCCTTTGTATTGGGCCTATTCTTCACTACTCGATTCCTACTGTCGTTTTAATGTTGTAATTTATGACATATATTTGGTCTCATAATAGGTAAAACGCAACTGGTTTCAACTTCATTTCACCAAGAATTGGTACGTAGCTAATCTTAATCTTTCTCCGAAACGGGCTGGAGGATAATGTTTTAGTATGTTAGTCTTTTACGTGGTTCAAACATTTTAGTATACCTTTGAGTAGATTCAGAAGAGCTCCTAACGACTAATATTGAAAACAAATGGATGGCCATAGGGGAGGACAAGGAGGTGGCACTTAACCTCCCTTGAACGTTCAAGATCACAAAGGCAGACATCAAACTCTTTGATTTCGTACGTCTTATTCTTAAGTTCGCACTCCCATTCTCATCCCTTTCTTGATAAAGTTCTATGGGCATAAATGCTGGAAAGATGCATACTCAGAAGATATATTCTTTTTTAACACTTTACAACATAGTTTAAAAGTGTTTATAACTTGGTTTATTCTATCTGTCTGTCTGTCTGTCCGTCCCTTCGCACGATAACTGCTGTAAAAATGTCTTTACCAAAATGTAATTGTATTATGTCGTTGAGACAGTCTGTGGGACATATCAGAATGTAAATAAATAATATCACCCAATTATTTTTGGATTGAACCGGATTGAAAAAATGATTCATAATCAATGATTTATGTATGATTGATCTTTCTTGTCTCTGCACACGTTCATTTTCGCATGTTTTCGCATCATTTTCGTATGTGGAAGTTATGCAGTAATACTCATTTTACAAATCAGTCTTATCCCTTGCCAGGGCCTCTAGAGCAGTAAAGTTCCCTTTCTAATTAGTGTGGAGACATATAAAGGGATACACTGAGATTAAAACCTTCGAATCATTTATCTCACATAATAAAACACATTTGAATTTCTCTTTATGCGTGTGTATGTGTATATATGTCGTCTGTAGAGGAAAAATTTAAGCTTCGGACAATGGCGGATTTTCGTACTTAGTTTGCAGAATTCTCAGTACAACAAACCTTAGATTCTTTTAACAGTAGAATAAGTTTTTTATTTATTTTGTGTTGATTTTGAACAATATTTATACAAATTTGCTCCTTAGGATCTAGAATATTGTCACAGAATTTCCAAATTGCCATCATCAGAGATATAGCAGAACGATCTTTCTAACCATCTTTAAACCGAATAAGTAAGATAATTCTTCCTTATTTATTTATTTTTTTAGAGACATCGAAGTGTGCATGCTTTTTTTTTTTATTTTCTTATTTCTCACATCCAAAAAGAAAGATTAGCACGATTTTGTAGCTTGGAAAATGTATGTACGGATATCTTCGAATTATAATGAAAGAAAGGTTTTCTGTAATTTGTCTATTTTCTGATTTTCTCTTAATTATCAATCAAAAGCAATGTAATGCTGCAATATTATTTTATTTGTGCTTAAATAAGTTTCTCAATTTTTCCTTATCAAAAGCATAGAATCAAAATTTTCGATATTGTTTTTTTACGGTTTGCCGGACGTTGCTATAGGGAGAAGTGGATCTTTGTGCGCATGCTTGGAAAATAGTTGCGTGCCAGTAGACATGCATTAAAATTAAGGGATTTAGATTGAAACGGAAGGAGAAAGTGATTTAGGTTCAAAACAGGGACTTGGAAATTGGTGTGAATGTGGTGTTATCTGTATCTGCATTATTTAAGTAGCGTGCGCTTATTTATTACCGGGCGACGCCGTGTTAATCGTTCTAGTCAAAAAATAAAAAATTATGAAGAAATATTTTAAAAACTGTTTCCGATTAAAGATCCAAATCAAATTGACACGCATTCTGCGATTTTAACCAACGACATAATACTGTTTTGTTTATTGTATTTTCAAAAGCAATGAAGTGAAGAAATGAATAGTTAAAATGCAATTTTCCAGATATAGTTATATCCGAACATGGAACTGTTCTAAATTATTATCTTACTTTCTTATTTAAATCGTACCAATGCGATTTTTTGAATACATATACGTCTCTAACACTTAACGATAATGAGTCAACAATCTAAATTTATAACAAAATGTCTGGAATACCCTGTTGAAGGGCTCTAGCCCTGATTTAAGATGTCTCAGGAGGGTAGCCTAGACCTGAAATCACATCTTTTGTCCCTCAGGAACTTGACACAAAGCATTTTTTTTCAGATTTCATACTTCTTTTAAAGAGGTTCTTGTTTCTAGTTGTACTTGACGGGGAGTTTCTTCTACCGTGAAGTGATATTTTTTGTATGTTTACAAAAGTGTCAGTACACCTTTGTTAAAAGTCAGGCAAGCTTAAATATCGTACATTTGTGTTAAAACTTTAATCTGAAATTGTATAAAATTTAAATAACTAAATTTGTTTCAAAAAAGTTTATTGAAAAATGTGCTAGGTTCTCGTGGTTTAAAATTATTTCACGCTTTAAACGCAGTCCGCTGTGCAATTGGAAAGCTCTAAAAGTAAAATATTTAAATGTTTTTTACAAAACTAGGAGGCTCCGCCGCCCTGCTCGCTACGCTCACCAACCCCCTGCGCTCGCCAATCCACGTAACTCGCTTCGCGAACACTTTCATACAGCCTGCTACGTAGACGTAACACGCAAATGGGTACCATCATGGTTAACTGACATTAACCAACCCTAGAACTCGCTTTAAATTAAAGTCCTAGAAACGCTTTCTTATCCAATATGGACGGCGCATACGACCGCCTGCGTGTCCCATGCTCGATGACGCTCGCAGAATAACAGGACTCCGCCCTTCATTGGCTGCCGATCATTAACCCCGTAACTCGATTCACGAGTCGGAAGGCTTCGTCTCCAAAACGCTGACACTCACTTGCGCTCTCAGAACCTCGAGGATCCGTCCTCTATTGGCTGCCGCTCATTCTTCCCCTTAACTGGATTCGCGAATCGGCAAGCTTCGCTTCCTACTCGCTGATGCTCGGTTCGCTAGCACTTTCGTACCTCTTGTTACACAAGCATAATATTCAAATGGATACCGTCATTGTTAACTGACATTCATCACTCCCAGAACTCGCTTCGCTTGCTCTTCTAATCTGGACGGCGCATGCGACCTCTTAAGTGTTTCATACTAGCTGACGCTCGCAGAAACCCGGGGCTCCGTCTTCCATTGAATGCCGTTCATTCGGACGGCTCACACGATCGCCTACGTGTCCCACACTCGCTGACGCTCGCAGAATCCCGAGGCTCCGCCCTCTATTGGCTACCGCTCATTAACCCCATATCTCCATTCACGATTCGGGAAGCTTCGCCTTCAAATCGATCCTCCAAATATGAATCGATTATTGTATTTTTTACGTTCTCTGATATATGCATGTATCGTCGCATCAGAAAAGCTTTGAAAGATAGAAGATAAATTTTGTTAATTTTTTAAATGATGGCATTCAGTTATCGTAATGCAAGTTCCGCGGAATCAATTAATGGCCTCTTACAGGTGGATTTTACTGAACACGCCGGGCAATTCGTTGTAGCATAATTTAAAATTCATGAATACAAACAACCATTTAATACAAAATGATTCAAACGGGACACATTGAAATTTTTAATGGTTTATTTGAAAATGGTTATAAGCAGTTATGGGCAGTAACGCGCATCGGCAGCAGTTTTATTTCTGTTCGAACTGATCAGCACCAAATAGCTGCTAATCGTACTGTCAGAAAGAGAACTTGTTATGTGTAGCAATTTGAAAACCTAACGAGGAACCGATTAGGTCAGAGGTGTGGTGATGAATTTTTATTTTCTGAATTAGATATAATTAATTTCATTTGTAAAGTGCGTTGCGTTGTAAATGCAATAACCCTCCAATTTCTTTTTCAGTGACTAATAACCAAATAACTACTTACCGTTGCTGCAAAGTAAAATGCAAATAGTCTGATTATTAAATATTCTTTAGTAACACGTAACACTTAAAATTCCTTCTTCATTTTAATCATACTGACAACCCACGTTATTATTTACAAACATTATCTCATTACTTAAAATAGTATTTCATTATTTTTGAAAATATGGAGTGAGAACAGAAAATTACTATTTCTAGACCTATACTATTTCTAGACTTACTATTTCTAGATGTTTTATTATTTCGAGAGACGAGATTGGAGATAATTCTTATTAAGCCGAAATCAAAGTATGCAAATACTTGACATATGATCACATAGCTATTAGAGTATACCTCCATTTTACATAGAATGCATGGATAGAATTGCTGCACCGACATGGCCTTGGCCAGCTTCTCTGAGGCGCACACTATTCGAACATTTTAACATATCTGTTCCTTCATTTCGTACCTTAAAACTCCACTCTACTTCTCGAGAGTTTGTTATTAGTGTCTTCTAGTCCCGGATACTGCAATCGATTGCCCAGCAACTAAGAAGTAGAACGCAACTGCTTTCAACTTCATTTCACCAAGAATTGGTATGAAGCTAATCTTACGCCTCCTGCGAAAAGCGCTGCGTGATAAAGCTTTAGGATGTCAGTTTTTTACGTGGTTCAAACACTTTAGTATACATTTGAGTATATCCAGTAGAGCTCCTAACGACTAATATTGAAAACAAAAGACGTCATGGATGCCCCATATACATAATTTTTGCATGCCCAGGAATTTCATAATTAAAATTTGTTGATGATGCTAAAATATACTGCTGCTTTTCTGTAATTCATTTTAATTGTCAGGATTTTCAATGTGTTTAATTTACATAAATAAAATTGAAAATATGTCTGTCTGTCTGTCTCATCATTACGGAAGAACGGCTGAACCGAATTTGACTAAATTTTGTGGGTAGCCTGGAAATAACCCCACTTAAAATTTAGTCTATGTTTGGAGTTTCTACGCGCAGTGGTTATCGAGATATTAGTAAAAAAAAAATTTTCGTTTGTCTCATTATCACGGGAAAACGGCTAAACCGAATTTAATGAAATTTTGTGGATAGCCTTGAAATAGTCCCACATAAATTTAGTCTAAGTTTCGAGTTTCTAAGATCAGGGGTTGTCGGGATATTAATGAAAAACGGAACTTTTTCCTAAGAGTTCTACTCTCCAACTCCGTGGTTTATCCAAACGGAAAGGATGAAAATCATTTGTTTAAAACGTCAAAATGAAGTAAAATTTTATTTTCGAGTTTTGCATTAACTAATCACTATCGAAAAACATGAATTGTTTAAAACATGAATTTAAATGGAAAAATCTACCTCAATGGGTTATCTTTCACAAGTTTTACTCCACGATGAAAAATATAAAGAAATCAAAATGACTATTTAATTTCGCATTTTATGAGGAAGATTCTATATTATATCATGTTGCTCGGCAATAGAATGAAATTAAATGTGTTGTTAATATTTATTATTGTGTTTTCTATTTGAATAATAAATAAATGGATGTAAAATATATTTTATAAATGACCGTTTTGATTGTTCTTTTAATTATATAAATTGCGGACTGCGTACATCACTTTCATTTATTTTAGCAAAGAGGTTTCAAGCTCATATATTGTGCTTAGCTAATAAACTCATATATTGTGTTTACCCAATAATTTCATTTAGCCGATTGTTGAAACAGAAAAAATGTAGAACGGGTGTATTTTATACAATTTTAGTGTTTTCATTTAGTATATACAAACGGGATCAGGATATTTTATTCCTCAAATCTGCAAATTCAGAGCTACGAATTTGGCGGAATATCGCTAACTCGGTAACTTTACTTAAACTTTACCAATTTAGCGGAAATGTCTCCAAATTGATGAAAATGACGCAAATCAATGAAATTAAATTTGTTTTTTTAGAATAGAGTACTGAAATGATGTTTCGGTAGCATTTGCCGGTCAGTCCATCCATCCTACTTAGTAACACATTTAACGAATTTTTTTAATATCACCAAATTGATAAAAATATTTGTAAATCCATAAAAATACCATGTAATTGATAAAATTGCGCTTAATAAATGAAATTGTGTTTTGTAAAGGGATAGTATTGTGATGATGTTTCGTCAATTTGTCGCAAAATGGGACTATCAGTTCTATAGTCCTACTTGGTGATAAATTTGGTGATTTTTTAAGTTATCGCTAAATTGACGAAAATGTCGCCAAGCCTTCCATGGAGATAGCATTATTCAGACGATATGATTTCCATCAATTTATTTGAAGCAAATGATATCATGTCGCTTAGCAACGGATCCAATGTGTTATGCGGCATACGATTTTTATTAAATCTTTTTCGATTTGAATAATAAAGATATGTATATAAAATAAATTCCATTGGCATTGCATTTTTGACTGGATAATATCAATTACGGTCTTCAGGTTTAAACATTATTATCATTGATATTTTTGGGGACTGTTGATTCAGGGATTATTGATATTTTCAAGTTATTATGCCATTGTTTATTTATGACGAAAATTGTTGAAACTCATATATAGTACGTTGTCCGAGTAATCTTCTACAGATGCACGGATATATCTCTTCTAATCTACTAGAATAGAAGTTTTACAGGTATACTGGCATATATTTTGATATATATTGGCATATATTGGAATCAATTACGCCCTTCTGGTATAAAGATTACGGGGATTATTGATATTTATAATTTATTACGTCATCTCTTTTATTTTGTCAAATAGTTTTTAGACTCATATTGTAATACGGGTAATCTTCTACTAACACACTGGCATATTTTCTAATCTGCGACAATATAAGTAGTACAGGGTTGCATATATTGATTCAATTCTTTTTTTTTTGTAAATTTGCTTACAAAAGGGGCCAGGATGTTTTATTCTTCAGATCTGCCCGTGAAGATAATTTTGCATAGTGAGAACAGATATTCTTAAACTTCTCTTTAGGAGCAATAAATTTAATATTTTAACAGAATTTGCGTATGATTGCGAATTATAAGTTTCTTTATATTATATACTCCGTACGAAGAACGGGTATGCTGCTAGTTTCTTATAAAAAGCAAGGGTGTCGTGAGCTCTATTTGGGCCCTCAGGCAAAAGTAAAGTACAAGGCCCCCCCTTTACAACTATTGGACGATAAATAGAAAATGCATCGACACGAAAACATGGAGATCTTTATCTATATAAATAAAAATGAAAATCTGTCTGTCTGTCTGTCTGTCTGTCTGTCTGTCTGTCTGTCTGTCTGTTTGTCACACCATCACGGGAGAACGGCTGAACCGAATTTGATGAAATTTTGTAGGTAGCCCAAAAATAGCCCCACTTAAAATTATATCCGTGTTTTGAGTTTCTACGACCAGTGGTTCTCGAGATATTAGTAAAAAACGAAATTTTCGTTTGTCTCATCATCACGGAAAAACGGCTGAACCGAATTTAATGAAATTTGGTGAATAGCCTTGAAATATCCCCCCATAACTTTTGTCCAAGTTTCGAGTTCCTAAGACCTGGGGTTGTCGAGATATTGATGAAAAACGGAACTTTTTCCTAGGAGTTCTACTCCCTAACTCCGTGGTTTATCCAAACGAAAAGCTTGAAAATCGTTTGAAAGTGAATTAAAATTTAATCTCTGAGTTTGATGGGAGATTTTTTGCGTTAATTAGTCACTTTCTGAAAACATGAATTGTTTGAAACATGATTTAAAGGGGAAATCTATCTCCATGGTTCATGGTTTATTTAAAACAAGCTTTTACGGAACAATGAGAAGTATAAAGAAATCAAAATCGTTATTTATTTTCGCAATTTATGTTATAAGACATGACATATTTAACATGTTATAAGATTCTATCTTATATCATGTTACTCAGAAACGCAATTAAATTAAATCTGTCTGTTATTTTTAATAATTATTTTTTCGATTTGAATAATAAATAAATGGATATAAAAATATATTTTAGAAAAGAACGATTTGATTTTTCTTATAGCATTTTTGACTGGATAATATCAATTACGGTCTTCAGGTTTAAAAAGTATTATTATTTATATTTTCGGGGATTATTGATTCAAGGATTATTGATATTTTCAAGTTATTATGCAATTATTTTATTATGACAAAAATTGTTTAAACTCATATATTGTATGTTGTACGAATCTTCTACAAATACACGTGTATATCTTTTAATCTACGAGAATATAAGTAGTACAGGTATATTGACATATGTTTTGATATATATTGGCATATATTGGAATCAATTACGACCTTCTGGTATAAAGAGTACGGATATTATTGATGTTTTCAATTTATTACGTCATCTCTTTTATTTTGGCCAATATTTTTGAGACGCATATTGTAATACGGGCAATCTTCTACTAACACATTGTGATATTTTCTGATCTGCGACAATATAATTAGTACGGGGTTGCATATATTCATTCAATTCCTATTTTTTCTTCTGTAAATTTGCTTACAAAAGGGGGCAGGATGTTTTATTCTTCAGATCTGATCGTGAAGATAATTTTGCATAGTGAGAACATATATTCTTAAACTTCTCTTTAGGAGCAATAAATTTAATATTTTAACAGAATTTGCACGTGATTGCGAACTTTAAGTTTCTTTAAATTATACACTCCGTACGAATAACGGGTGTGCTGTTAGTGGTTAATAAATTTTAACATTTTAGGAGGATATATCATGTTGCTCGGCATCGCAATTAAATTAAATGTGTTTGTTAATGTTTTTATTATTTTTTTTCGATTTAAATAATAAATAAATGGATAAATGGATATAAAAGTATATCTTATGAATGGACGGTTTGATTTTTCTTTTAATTATATTAATTGCTGACTGCGTACATCAATTTCATTTATTTTGGCAAAGAGTTTTCAAGCTAATATCGTATTTAGCTACTAAACTCATATATTGTGTTTAGCCAATAAATTCATATAGCCGATTGTTGAAACAGAAAAAGAGTAGAGCGGGTATATCTTCTAATACAATTGTAGTGTTTTCATTTAGTATATTGAAACGGGATAAGAATGTTTCATTCATATCTGCAAATTCAAAGCTACGAATTTGGAGGGATATCGCTAATTTGACAACTTTTCTTAAACTTTGCCAAATTGACGGAAATGTCGCCAAATTGATATAAACGACACACAAACAGCTGCCATAAACCTTCGGGTTGGTCGTGTGGCTTGGGTCTTCTACATATCAATGAATTTTTTTTTTGTTTTGTTAGAAGAGAGTACTGAAATGATGTTTGGTTAGCATTTCTCTGTCAGACCAACCATCCTACTTAGTAATACATTTAGCGAATTTTTAAAATGTCACCAAATTGATAAAAATGTTTTCAAATCTATAAAAATATCTTGAAATTGATAAAATTGCGCTACATAAATGATATTAATTGTTTTTTGTTAGGGGATAGTATGTGATGATATTTCGTCAATTTGTTGCAAAGTGGAACTGTCAGTTCTACAGTCCCACTTGGCGATAAATTTGGCGATTTTTTAAAATGTCGCTAATTTGACGAAACTGTCGCCAAATGTTCCATAGAAATATAACTATTTAGACGATATTTTTTCTACCAATTTATTTGAAGCAAATGATATCATGTCGCTTAGCAACGGATTTAAATCCAATGTGTTTATGCGGCAGACGATTTTTATTAAATCCTTTCCGATTTGAATAATGAAGATATGTATATAAAATAAATTTCATTGCCATTTCATTTTGGACTGGATAATATCAATTATACTCTTCAGGTTTAAACATTATTATTATTGATATTTTCCGGAATTATTGATTCAGGGATTATTGATATTTTTAAGTTATTACGCCATTGTTTTATTGCGGCAAAAATTGCTGACACACGCATATTGTACGTTGTACGAGTAATCTTCTAGGAATGCACGGGTATATCTTCTAACCTACGAGAATATAAGTGGTACAGGTATATTGGCATATATTTTGACATATATTGGCATATATATTGGAATCAAGTACAGTCTTCTGGTATGAAGATTAAGGGGAATAATTATATATTCAATTTATTACGTCGTCTGTTGTATTTTACCAAAAAACATTTGTGACTCATATTGCAAAACGGGTAATCTTCTACTAATAATCGGACATTATAAGTAGTACGTGTATATCTTCCCATATAATTTTAGCACTTTAATTTTGACATATATTGGAATAAATGACTGTCTTAAGATTTAAAGTTTACGGGTTTATTGGTATTTTCAATTTATACATGTAATCTACTAATACAGGTTATATTTTCTAATATTCGCGTATATAATTAGTACGGGTCCCATACAATTTTAACGCTTTTATTTTGCATATATTGATTCAATTCCATATTTTTCTTATATTTGCTTACATAAGGGGTCCAAGATGTTTTATTCTTCAGATATGTCCATGAAGATAATTTTATATAGCGAGAACAGAGATTCTTAAACTTCTTTTTAGGAGCATTATATTAAATATTTTAACAGAATATTTTAATTAAACATGTCATTTAGTATACTATAAGAATTTGGGCATGATTATGAATTTCAAGTTTCTTTATATTATATACTCCGTACGAAGAACGGGTATGCTGCTAGTCTATATAAATAAAATTGAAAATCTGTCTGTCTGTCTGTCGGTTTGTCCCATCATCACGAGAGAACGACAGAACCGAATTTGTTGAAATTTTGCGGGTAGCCTGGAAATAGCCCCACTTAAAATTTAGTCCATGTTTGAAGTTTCTACGACCAGTGGTTCGAGATATTAGTAAAAAACGAAACTTTCGTTTGTCTCATTATCACGAGAGAACGGCTGAATCGAATTTAATGAAATTTAGTGAAATTTAATGTGGGTAGACTTAAAATAGCCCCCATAAACTTTGACAAAGTTTCGGGTTTCTAGGACCAGGGGTTGTCGAGATATTGATGAAAAACGGAACTTTTTCCTAGGAGTTCTACTCTCTAACTCCGTGGTTTATCCAAACGGAAAGGATGAAAATCGTTTGTTTTAAATGTCAAAGTGAAATAAAAATATGAGTTTGGTGGAGACTTTTTGCGCTAATTAGTCACTATCTGAAAGCATGAAATGTTTGAAACATGAATTTAAATGGAAAAATCTACCTCCATGGTTTATTTCAAGCTTTTACTCAACGATGAAAAGTATAAAGAAATCAAAATGTTTATTTAATTTCGCATTTTATGAGAAATAATCTATCTTATATCATGTTGTTCGGCAACACAGTGAAATTAAATGCGTTTGTTAATTATTATTATTTTTTTTTCGATTTGAATAATAAATAAATGGATATTAAAATATATCTTATAAATGAACGGTTTGATTTTTCTTCTAATTATATTAATTGCGAACTGCGTACATCACTTTCATTTATTTTGGCAAAAAGGTTTCAAGCTTATATATTGTGTTTAGCTAATAAACTCATATATTCTGTCTACCCAATAAACTCATTTATCCGATTGTTGAAACAGAAAAAGAGTAGAACGGGTATATCTTCTAATAATATTTTAGTGGTTTCATTTAGTATATACAAACTGGATCACGATATTTTATTCAGATCTGCAAATTTAGAGCTACGAATTTGGCTGGATATCGCTAACTTGGCAAATTTCTTAAACGTTACCAAATTGATTGAAATGTCCCCAAATTGATAAAAACGACATAAATCAATGAAATTTATTTTATTTTGCTAGAAGAAAGTACTGAAATGCTGTTTCGTTAGCATTTGTCTGTCAGTCCAACCGTCTTACTTAGTAACACATTTAACGAATTTTTAAAATATCACCAAATTGATAAAAATGTTTGTAAATCCATAAAATTATCTTGTAATTGATAAAATTGCGCTAAATAAATGAAATTGTGTTTTTTTAGGGAATAATATTTTGATGATAGTTCGTCAATTTATCGCCAAGTGGGACTATCAGTTCTACAGTCTCACTTGGTGATAAATTTGGCGATTTTTAAAAATGTCACCAAACCTTCATTAGAGATAGCATTATTCAGACAATATTTTGACCACCAATTTATTTGAAGCAAATCATAACATGTCGCTTAGCAACGGATTTAAATCCAGTGTGTTTATGAGAAAGAAGATTTTTATTAAATCTTTCCGATTTTAATAATGAAGATATGTATATAAAATAAATTTCATTGCCATTCCATTTTTGACTGGATAATATCAATTACGATCTTCAAGTTTAAACATTATTATTATTATTGATGTTTTGGGATTATTGATTCAGAGATTATTGATATTTTCAATTTCTTATGCCATTCTTTTATTGCAAAAATTGTTGAAACTCATATATTGTACGTTGTAAGCGTAATCTTCTACAAATGCACGGCTATATCTTCTAATCTATGAGAATATAAGTAGTGCAGGTATATTGGCATACATTTTGACATATATTGGTATATATTGGAATCAAATACAGCCTTCTGGTATGAAAATTACTGGGATTATTGTTATTTTTAATTTATTAAGTAATCTGTTATATTTTGACAAAAGATTTTTGAGACTCATATTATAATACGGGTAATCTTTTACTAACACTAGAACATATCTTCTAATCTACGACATTATAAGTAGTACGGGTATAATTTTAGCACTTTCATTTCGGCACATATTGAAATCAATTACTTCCTTCTGGTTTAAAGATTACGGATTTATTGATATTTTCAATTTATACATGTAATCTACTAATACAGATTATATCTTCTAATATTCGCGTATATAAGTAGTACGGGTCCTATACAATTTTAACGCTCTTATTTTGCATATATTGATTCAATTCCATATTTTTTGTAAATATGCTTACAAAAGAGGCCAGGAAGTTTTATTCTTCAGATCTGCCCTTGAAGATAATTTTGAATAGCGGGAACAGACATTCCTTAACTTCTTTTTAGGAGCATTGTGTTAAATATTTTAGCAGAATATTTTGATTAAAAATGTCATTTAGTATACTATAGGAATTTGCACATGATTGTGAATTTTAAGTTCCTTTATATTGCATACTCCGTACGAAGAACGGGTATGCTGCTAGTAAATAATGAAATTCATGAATATATATAACATTTTAATAGAAAAGTATTCAAACAGGACACATTCACATTTTTAAATGACTTTCTTAAAACTTGATTATACGCAGTTAAGGGATTATACGCAGTCAGAAGTATTGGCTCAGTTGGTCAGCTAGATTTGAACTGATTATACACAGAATATATTAACAGATAGAGGTAGCACACACGTGTTTCCAGCAATCCTTACTTGTCAAATATCCCTGCTTTCTTTAAGAGTTTTTAAAATATCTTAAAAAGCGTTAAAAATGACAATGTATTTTAAGGGAGGAGTGGTAAATTGCAGAGAAACCGCTAATATACTCCATTATTATTTTATTTGTGCTTAAATACGTTCCTCAAGTTTTCCTTATTCTTTGCGCAAAGTGTTTTTACTTTCCTTATATACAATAATGTATAAGGAAAGTATTGTGATGGGGTCGAAAGTTCGAATTCGAGTTTTCGTCGGGAGAGCACGTTTCCAGCATCCCTGATCACGAATCGAACATTTTTGAAGTGATGTCTGTGTGTGTGTGTGTGTGTGTGTGTGTGTGTGTGTGTGTGTGTGTGTGTGTATGTGTGTGTGAAAGTATGAGTGTGTGCGTGTGTCAGTGAGACTGTGGAGACGATAACTGACAAACAAATGGACCGATTCGAACCAAATTTGGTACACAAATTACAATCCGTAAACACTGGAAGCCTATTGCTTTTATACGCAATCGAATGTTCAGAACCCCTCTAGATTTTCGAGTGAAATTTTGAAAAAATCGTCAAAAATTCAAATCCGCTAATAAAGTTACGCAAATAGACATATCTTATATAATGTTTCATTAGAGAACGATTGACATAAATTTTAGAATGCTAACATGAACCGTTTTCGAGATATTGAACAATTTTCAAAAAAATTATCAAAAAGTCATATAAAATAAAAAAAAAATATTTCCTAATGAGAACATGTTTACTTTTCAAATGTAACACCATGCGATACATTTGGTGACATCATTCTCGTGGATCTAGCTCGTTCCATTCATGAAAAAATATATTTTTAGTAATAATTTTGTATTTGATCGCTAATAGTCATTTATCTGCTGTAAGAATAACTTATTTCTCCGTCCATAACGCTTGGCGCGATTTTGGCGACGAATTAGGTGGAATTCCGCCAACTTGGCGAAATGTTTGAATGTTGCTAAATTAGCGAAAAACTCGCCAAATGGATACAAATGACACTAAATCAATGAAGATGACGATTCATTGAGGAAAATTCAATATTTTGGATAGAATATAAATATCTACTTATAAAAAAAAATTACTTTCCTTATATACATAATGTATAAGGAAAATATTGTGACGAGGTCAAAAATTCGAATTCGACTTTTCGACAGGAGAGCACGTTTCAAGCATCCCTGATCACGAATCAGACCTTTTTGAGGTGATGTGTGTGTGTGTGCTTGCCAGTGAGTCTGTGGAGACGATATCTCACGAACGAAAGGAGCGATTCGAATGAAATTTGGTACAAAAATCACAATCCCTGAATACTGGAAGCCTATTGTTTTTAAACGGAATCGAATGTTGAGAACCCCCCCCCCTAAATTTTCGAGTGAATTTTAAAAAAATCATAAAAAAATCAAAACCTTCAATAAAGTTACGTAAATAAACTTTTTTTATGTATCTTTTCCTTAGAAAACGATTGACAAAAACTTTAAAACGCTAGCATGAACCTATCTCGAGATATTGCACATTTTTCAAATTTATTAAAAAATCTCATAAATTAAGAAAAATATATTAACTGTTGAGAAACATGTTCATTTTTTATATGTAATATCATGTGATAAATTCGATGACATCATTCTAGTGAATATAGAGCTCGTTCCATTCATGAGAAAAGATACTTTGAGTAATACTTTTGTATTTCAACGCCAATAGTCATTTATCTGCTATAAAAATAATTCTCCGCCCATAACACTTGGCGAGAATTTGGCGACGAATATGGCGGAATGTCGCCAACTTGGCGACTTTTTTAAATGTTGCCAAATTAAAGAAAATCTCGCCAAATTAACAGAAATGACGACTCATTGATGAAAATTCAATATCTTAGAATATAAGTACCTACTATAAGAATAACCTATTGTTTTTGCTGTAAAAGTAGTATATTCATTGCGTTATATAAGGAAAGTCATCTGCTGTCGACATCCGATTTTTTTTTTTTTTAGTTTCGACAAATGTACTCGTAAATTCCTAATTTTTTTAAGTTCATACAGTAAACTAACATAAGTATTAATAATTAATCATGATATAATCTTAAAGCATATTAGTACATTCATATATACGGTGTGGCATATTGACAAATATAAAATTACATTTAAATAATTTATCAATCACTGGACAAATGGAATGGTGTAACATAGTGTAATTTTCTCGGGTCAACATCATTAAATTAATCAGTGCTGATTTTCATGGACATATCCCATTATCACCAAAAATGTATAATATTATTCAGTCTAAAATGAATTGTTGTATTATGAAATTGATTTTACCAATGTTGGTTTGAAAAAAAAACTGAATTGAGAGAGAAACATATTTATGCATTGTAATTCAGCATAGAAGTCAACTGAGCAATATATTTTACATATTAAAATTTAAATGCGGCTTGATTACTAACATGTGCTACACATATGTTATTTATGCGTTCTGGTTTAGAGCTTTTCGAAGCATTCACGAATATTATTCGCCTTTGAATATTTTCACCATGAAATATTTTTCCATAGGAAAATGCGTAGAAAATTAAACGACGAATTCCAAGAAAATCTCTTGGCCCGGCGATTGAAAAACACTGGTTTGAAAATGGTCCAACTGTCGGAAATTTCAAAGTTCAATTTAGAACACTTAGTACAGGTTTTCAGACTGGTTCTAAAAACAAAACCGCATGTCTTTATAGTAATTACAACTAATCTTGGGATTGGGATAGCCTACTGGTTATGGCGTGAGAATATTACTCGGAGGACCTGAGTTCGATGCTCACCGCTGCCCAAACGAACCCCGTATCTCAGCGAAGTATGGAAATATTAAATCAGTAGGTCCGAAAGTCTTTTCATAAGAGTATGGATAGGGAAAGACGATTACGATTCCTATGATTTCCACAGCCATTGGGTTCGGTCAAAATTGGGAGCTAATGCAACAAATTCGGAATGTCACAGAGTGTGTTTCCTGGTTATTTAACTAACTGCAGAAACAGCTTACATCTTTACTGGAATAAGTAAAAAGAAAAACTCACATCTTACAAATTTTGTATTATTTATCAGTTAACACAATTTTCTGATAATATAGGGTTCATTTTGGGTTCATATAATAAGGAAGGTTGGTTTAAACCCGTTGGTTTCTACCTTGGTTTAAACTATATATTTATTTTGCTGCTTAAACAATTTTGTGTTCGAACCATAGTTTATATTAAGGTTTAAATCATTATTTTTCGTTAAAACATTCGTTTTTTTTTCAATCCCGGTTAATAGAAAAGAATTAGCGGTGATTGCAACGTCACGGGCTGTCATTGAACTTTTACCAAAAGAGTAGGGCGACCTCAAGAATAGGACGTACAATACAAACTAATTTGATGCCTGCCTTTGTGACTTTGGGCATCCAAAAAGGGGCCCCTATGGGCGCCCATGATCAGGGTCTGATTAACGCAGGGGCATTCGGGGCAGCTGCCCTAGGCCGTATGTCAGAGGAGCTCCAAATTAAACGATTTCAACATCGAAATATTAATGACGGCTTCCTGAAAAAAAATTATGCCATCGGAATTGGTTTTCCCCTTGAAAAGATTAATTTTGGAGATATTATATTGGAATTGCTGTACTAATTTAGCATGTTGGCATCTTGGCTATGATAAGATAGTTGCCAATAATTTAAATTCCTTTCAAATATGTAAGAACTTTATTTTGTATTCCTTTTTCTAGAATGTAATTATTTTTAAGAAATATTTTTATTCGTTTAATATTTGTCAAGAGGTGAAGGGGAAAGAATGTTTGCCTCGGGCAATTAGGCCAAATAGGGCAATTAGGCTAAATCGGGTTCTGTTCATGATCAACATACACGTCCGGATGCAAATTATTTTTGTACTCACGAACAAAGTACAAAACTACTTACTTGACAAGCGCAATCTATTTAATTGTGTTTTTCCTTTGAGACCTGTTATTTGTGTGTGTGCTTTTGCTGTAATGTGCGCTTGTGCCATATAATGGAGTTGAACCGTGGGCCAGTTAAACAAAGTTCAACACTCATAACTTATTCCCTTTATTGCATGCCACTGATCGGGCATTTTGAAATTGAGCCAAGTCGTATAAAAGTGAGCAACCCATTTAGTAATTGACAGTCCTCTGAGCAGCAAAGTTTTAGAGATAAGCATTTTAGGAATATTATGAAAGAGGAATTTGAGTGACTGTCTCACCAGTTGTTAATAATATCTGTGTTTTTTTTTTAGTTGTTAGATGCCCACTACGTTAATGTTGTCGTTTGTTTAAACATTTTGGTGAGTAATGAATTCTGCGAGAATGACAAGAATGCGTTTTATTGACGTTTGAAAAGCTATTATTTTATAGCCACGAAACCTCACGATAAGGATGCTCTAAACGTACTATGTATTGCTACAAAATTCTACATTAAGTAAAATCTAAAACTACATGGAACTAGCGGTGAAGTCTTTAAGTATCTCAATAGCTTTGCAAAGAACGGTCCAGGAATGTACACATTAGGTCTATCTATATTAAACTCATCATGTCCAATCGAATAAGAGTGATTACAGCGCTCTTGGCGAATAATTTAAAAAGTTAGGAGACATCTTCAGCAATAAAGCGAGATAGATTGGAAAAGCCAATTGCAAAGTCGTGATGCATCATTTAACCTTTTGCTTAGGGGTGGGACAGTGTCCATCCCAAATAAAAAACCTCTCAAAAAGGCAGGTATTTGACTTACGTTATCCCTAACAATTCGATCCCCCTTTGCAGGCAGTGGCGTCCATTGTTTGGGATTGATGCTGTTTCACACGTAAGCAAAAGGTTAATTCAGGGTATCCCCAAAGCGGTTGTTTACCCAATTCCTCAGCGGACGTTTAGATACTATTGCACACATATCGGGTAGTGCCCCTTGCGAGCTCATCTTAAAGTCGGCGAACGTGGAAGTCCCAACTACTTCGCACCCGCACATGCACCTGCTTAAAACCAAAGTTAAGCCTCTCTCTCTTACTTAAACCCAAACTCTGCCCTATTCTATTACAGGATCTCAGAAATTGTCAGCTAGCTCAAGATCGGCCTACACAACCGAATCAGTAAAAAGTCGTTAATTTAAAGTAAAACATAATCTAGAACGTAAACAAAAGGAATCATAACCAAAGGTTATATACTGTACCTCACATATATTGAGTTTGTCTCGACGTATTTGTGTTTGGACAGATTTTGAAACTTTAACATCTCAGAGTGATCCGTAGTCACAAACTCTCATTTTAACCAGAAATATTTTTGTAAATGTGTAATAAAACTATTTTATAACATTTTGCTTAGAGATTTGCTTGTTCCTCCCATTTCCTAAAGGGAAACTTCATTCTATCTTTTCTTACTGTAAGATTGGTGTAGCTAGTCACGGGATGGTCTATTTTCACCTCCTAATTGACTTTTCTGTGACCAAACTGTAGCACTTTTCCATACTGACTGGCACTAATTTTTATGACTGTGAGATAATTTCGTATATTACGACTTTTTATTCTTAGCAACACCAAGTCTGATGACTTGTTTACGTCACTTTAATTTTAATACTTGACACTTTACTTTGCAAGTATTATGGTGCATAATGGTCAGCTTCTTCTCTATCTGTTGCTTTATTTATAATTTTGAGAACTATCCATATACACTCTATAACAAAAATAATCGACGCACCAAGAAGGAGTTCTCCGATTGTGATAAAAATTAGTGGAGGTGAAGAACATACATAGAAAAAGAAACGATTAAAATTTCACAACAATTTAATGATTTAGAGTTTGACAGTATACAAAGGGAGGAAGTCAATAAGGCGTTGGTCCACCTCTGTCCTGGATACAAGATGTCACCCGGCGTGGCATAGACTGCTAAAGTTCACGGATGGTGTCTGCGGAAGGTCTTACCAAATTGTCTCCAACTGTTGGGCTAAATCGTCAACATTCCGAGATAGTTCCAATGGCCTTCCCATAACGTCTCAAATGTGCTCTATGGGAGATAGATCAGGAGACCTAGCTGGTCAAGGAAGTATTGGGCAAGCTTGAAGACAATTCATAGCAACACGTTCCGTGTGCGGTCGGGCATTATCATGTTGAAAAGTAAGTCCGGGGTATCGCAAAAGAAATGGTAACGCAACCTGTCGTAGAATGTTGTCTACGTACCGCTGTGCAATTAATGTGCCTGAAATAACTACCAAAGGGATCCGGCTATCAAAGGAGATGGCACCCCAGACCATATCCACCTGCCCAGATATACTGCTGCTGAATGTGCAGTTCCAATGCGCTGGAGCTCCCACTATTTATTCATTAGACACCAAATGTTATTCATTTGCATGTTTGCTCAAAATGTCTTTGCATACGAAATTTCATTACAATAGGACAACTCCTTCTTGCTGCGTCGATTTTTTTTGTTATAGAGTATATATATATGTAAACGCTTAGGTACGTCGCTCAAAAAAGTGCAGAAATATCATTTGTCGAATAATAACGAGTTTAGCCTTAATTGCATTTTTTTTAAATATGAAAGTAAAAGTAAACTATTTCTCTATAGCATAACAAACTTCATCAAAACTATCCATGGAATTAAAGAGTCCCTTTATCTGCATAATTATATCTCAAATACTTATTATTTTGTTCAAACATTTGCTCTACAATGACATTATACATTATTTGATCAAGTTAATATAGTTTAAATAAGTATATGGTTTATGTTTGATTAGGGGGGGGGGGTCGTATAATAATGAAACCGCATATCTCAGGGGATATTATGACTGCAAGTGCTCTACCTTTGTTCTGATAACAATTGTGAGAGAAAAATCATTAAATACTATGGAATATTAGTGTTTGAAAAAGTCGAATGGAGATTAACACTACAGAGTTTGGATAGTAAGTTACCAATGGTTACTGAGCATTAAAATACACTAGAGAGCAGATGTTCTACGTGAGTACAGCTAGGGTTTTAGACAATCCCAGTTATCAGTTGTTTAAAATATTTCTTTATATGCTTTCAAATTTGTACTTTTGCCATTTTATGTCATTACATCCTCTGCATGACAGATTATATAAAAACTAGCAAAACTTCCTTGAAGAATTAGGCATATGTCAGCAATGTGACTGAAGTGCATCTTTCAAGAAAGTTTTGCAAGTTTTTACCTTAATAGCAGAAGTTTGATTTATTGTAATGACAAATTTTATTTGTTAAAAGAATCTGTGTAATATGTGTTGTATATTACTTTTCTTACTAGCTCAAATTAAATGTTATTTATATTCCAAAATTTGCATCTAACATTATAAAATAATCATAAATTTGTGAAATTGAATTTCACTCGCTGAATTTTTCCTATCGAATTTCATTCAACCCCAGTGTAATGCATAAATTATAACATGACTGCCAATTTTCATAATATTCGGACGGACCGTTTTGTGGTACAGTAAATACATACATTATTCAGTCATACATAGATGCTCACGAAAACAGAAGACCCAAAACTCCTGATTTGTGTGAATGTACTACAAATGTAAAATCGTCAAAAACTATATATTATATATTATATACTATTTTAAATTTTATAGCAATATTTAATACGGTAATAGGTTTATTTTGAATTAAGTTATTAATTTAAGTAATAGTATTGCTCTGAAAAGAACTAATCTAACAGCCTATCGAAAAAATAAATTATTCCTTCAAAGACGTTCATAGTTCAAAACTAACCACATCTCTTCAATGCTGCATCCTTCAAATATGCATCGAATAACATTCTATTTAAGGGGCTTGGAAATGGAGTGATTATCTCTAGTCATATTCAAATAAAAATGCCTTTTGCTTTGAAACGATGTGTAGGCGTCAAAGTAGATTTCCATCTCTGAAGAATATATTGAATTCTTATTAAATTTCAATAAACTTTGAAAGTGAGATATTTTGAGCAACTAAATATGGCAGAGGTAACATAAACACATTACTAATTAGAAGCTTTTCTCTATATAATACACAACATTTGTATAGGATAATATTGCTATACAAAGTTTTCTCTTCAGTTCTTATGTAACCCTTTAACTTTCGATTTAAGAGTTCCAGGACTAATACACGAATTTTGTATAGGATAGTATTGCTATACAAAGCTCTCTCTTAAGTCCTTATGCTATCCTGTAACTTTCAATTGAAGAGTTCGAGGTCTAATACACAAAATTTGTATAGGATAATATTGCTATTCAAAGTTTTCTCTGAAGTCCTTATACTACCTCGTAACTTTCAATTGAAAAGTTCGAGGGCTAATGCACGAAATTTGTAAGGATAACATTGTTATATAATGTTATCTCTCTTAAGTCCTTATGAACCCTTTAATTTTTGATTGAAGAGTCCGAGGACTAATACACAAAATTTGTATAGGATAATATTGGTATACAAATTGCTTTCAAGTCCTTATGCTACCCTGTAACTTTTGATTGAAGAGTTCAAGGTATAATACACAAAATTTGTATAAAATTCCTATACAAAATTATCTCTTAAGTCCTTAAGCAACCCTTTAAATTTTGATTGAAGAGTTCAAGGGCTAATACACAAAATTTGTATAGGATAGTATCGCTATACAAAGCTCACTCTTAAGTCCTTATGCTATCTTTTAATTTTCGATTAAAGAGTTCGGGGGCTAATACGCAAAATTTGTATCGGATAATATTGCTATACAAAGTTTTCTCCTAAGTCCTTATGCTACCCTGTAACTGTCAATTGAAGAGTTCGAGGGCTAATACACAAAATTTGTATGGGATAATATTGTTATATAATGTTATCGCACTTAAGTCCTAATGAACCCTTTAATTTTCAATTGAAGAGTTCGAGGACCAATACACAAAATTTGTATAGGTTAATATTACTATACAAAGTTATCACTTAAGCCTTTAAGCAACCTTTTATCATTTGATTGAAGAGTTCAAGGGCTAATACACAAAATTTGTATAGAATACTATTGCTATACAAGCTCTTGCTTAAGTCCTTTTGATATCTTTTAATTTTCGATTGAAGAGTTCGAGGTCTAATACACAGTATTTGTATTGCTGCTCTAAGTCCTTGGACGAGCCGAATGGTCTGGGCTTTCGATACAGTATTTGTATAGGATAATATTATTATATAAAGTTCTCTCTCTTAAGTCCTTGTGAACTCTTCAATTTTCGATTGAAGAGTTCGAGGACTAATACACAAAATTTGTATGGGATAATATTGTTATATAATGTTATCTCTCTTAAGTCCTTTTATAAACCCTTTAATTTTCATTTGAAGAGTTCGAGGACTAATACACAAAATTTTTATAGGATAATATTGCTATACAAAGTTATCTCTTAAGTCCTTAAACAATCCTTTAGCTTTCGATTTAAGAGTTTTCCAGGACTAATACACAAAATTTGTATAGGTTAATATTACTATACAAAGTTATCACTTAAGCCTTTAAGCAACCTTTTATAATTTGATTGAAGAGTTCAAGGGCTAATACACAAAATTTGTATAGGATACTATTGCTATACAAGCTCTTGCTTAAGTCCTTTTGATATCTTTTAATTTTCGATTGAAGAGTTCGAGGTCTAATACACAGTATTTGTATTGCTGCTCTAAGTCCTTGGACGAGCCGAATGATCTGGGCTTTCGACACAGTATTTGTATAGGATAATATTGTTATATAAAGTTCTCTCTCTTAAGTCCTTGTGAACTCTTCAATTTTCGATTGAAGAGTTCGAGGACTAATACACAAAATTTGTATGGGATAATATTGTTATATAATGTTATCTCTCTTAAGTCCTTTTATAAACCCTTTAATTTTCATTTGAAGAGTTCGAGGACTAATACACAAAATTTTTATAGGATAATATTGCTATACAAAGTTATCTCTTAAGTCCTTAAACAATCCTTTAGCTTTCGATTTAAGAGTTTTCCAGGACTAATACACAAAATTTGTATAGGATAGTATTGCTATACAAAGCTCTCTATTAAGTCCTTATGCTATCATTTAATTTTCGATTGAAGAGTTCGAGGACTAATACACAAAAATTTTATAGGATAATATTGCTATACAAAGTTCTTTCTTAAGTTCTTATGCTACCCTGTAACTTTTAATTGAAGAGTTCGAGGGCTAATACACAACATTTGTATAGGATACTATTACTATACAGAGTTCTTTCAAGTCCTTATTCTACTCTGTGACTTTTGATTGAAGAGTTCAAGCTATAATACACAAAATTTGTATAGGAGAGTATTGCTATACAAAGCTCTCGCTTAAGTCCTTATGATATCTTATAATTTTCGATTGACAAGTTCGAGGGCTAATACACAAAATTTGTATAGGATAATACTGCTATACAAAGTTTCTTCTTAAGTCCGTATGATACCCTGTAACTTTCGAATGAAGAGTTCGAGGTCTAATACACAAAATTTGTATCCTCTGGATGAGTCGTACGGCCTGGGGTTTCCACACAAAATTTGTATAGGATAATATTGCTATTCAAAGTTCTTTCTTAAGTCCTTATACTACCCTGTAACTTTCAATTGAAGAGTTCGAGAGCTTATACACAAAATTTGTGTGGGATAATATTGTTATATAATGGTATCTCTCTTAAGTCCTTGTAAACTCTTCAATTTTCGATTGAAGAGTTCGAGGACTAATGCACAAAATTTGTATAGGATAATATTGCTATACAAAGTTCTTTCTTAAATCCTTATACTACTCTGCAACTTTCAATTGAAGAGTTCGAGGGCTTATACACAAAATTTGTATGGGATAATATTGTTATATAATGGTATCTCTCTTAAGTCCTTGTGAACTCTTCAATTTTCGATTGAAGAGTTCGAAGACTAATACACAAAATTTGTATAGGATAATATTTCTATACAAAGTTCTTTCAAGTCCTTATGCTACCCTGTAACTTTCGATTAAAAAGTTCGAGGTCTAATACACAAAATTTCTATAGGCTATTATTGCTATACAATGTTCTCTTTCAAGTTCTTATGTAATCCTTTAACTCTTGATTGAAGAGTTCCAGGTATAATACACAAAATTTATATAGTATAATATTGTTGTACAAAGTTCTTTCAAGTTCTTATGCTACCCTGTAACTTTCGATTGAAAAGCTCGAGGTCAAATACACAAAATTTTTATAGGATATTATTGCTATACTAAGTTCTCTCCCAAGTCCTTAAGCAAACCTTTAACTTTTGATTGAAGAGTTCAAGGGCTACAGAAGCAGGATCTACCAGGAAAGCGGCAATGCGCTATTGATTGTAAATCGTTGTAGCGTTTCTTGCGGCCAAACGAAAAACAAGAAAGATCAATCATGCATAATCATTGATTATGAAACACTTTCCAACTGAAATGCAATTTCATTTAAAATTCCTCAAAAATGTGATACATTCAGTGGTGATATCTTTTACAATATCACAGTACTACAGTAATTTATTATATTTAAATATTTAAAACTCTATCGCAATATAAATCATCTGATTCTCTATGCTAAACCAATGAATATTTCTTTCATTTAACTTGTATTCCAGACTCCAGATCTAAATAATTTTGTGTGAAAAAAATTCAGCAATTCTTATGCAACTCACCTTACAATCGTTTAAGATATTTGCATTCTGCATAAGTTAAAATTAGGCTTCGTTGAGGAAATAATAAAAGTTTAGGGATCATTTAAAATCACAACTATTGTAATTGCGTAGGCACGGAATTTAGATACACAGATAATATTTGTGTGTGTGTGTGTGTATGTATTCAAAGTATTGGAATCGTGCCGAAGATCGGAACTCGAATTTTAGAAGGATCTACACGTTTTGGGACTTCTAGAACACAAAAAAACTATTTTTAGGAAGGCGTCTGTGTGTGTAACGGTGTATCTGTGTGTTTTTCTGTGTGTCTGTGGGGATATTGCATCCACTCTAACTGAAAACCTAATGGGCAGAATTTCATAAATATTCGTAGGTAAGTTTTTTGTGGGAAACCCTGATGTTCATTAGATTATAGTACGATTCGTAATAAAAGAATCTGCCTTCTTTGCGAAATGGCCGGCAGAAATTGTCTTTACTTACTCTAGCTAAAAACTAATGGACCAAATTTAACAAAAATTAGTGTATAATATTTCAATAACCTACAAGTGATTTATATACCAAATTTAACAAAATTTGGTATATAAATCACTTGTAGGTTATTCTAGTACGATTCGGGAAAAAGGAACGGGCTGTTTCTGCGAAATGGTCCGCAAAAATCGTTAAATATAAAAATAAAAGACTACGTGTGCTCAATTATATCAATTAAATTCCCATTTTATACGTGATTTTTGACAACAAAAAGAATAAGACTAACCCCATTACTCTATGACTAGCCGTTCTTGAGATATTTTAGTTTTTCGCGTTTTCGTTACGCCACCTTTGACAATAAGTCCAGCTATCAAATGAGAACCAAATTTAGGTTTAACGTGCAAATTTAATGTCATTTAAAATACTTATGGCTGTTATTTTGTGCAGATAAACTGAAATTATTAATGAAGAAATAAAGAGAACGTGAATATGAGTCTGTAGAGAAAAACATGTGCTGCCCACAACAGAATTTTTAACAACATTGAAACTATGATTTATAGAAGTGAACCGGGATTATTTCAGGCCATTTCGAAAAAAATGTAGAATCTATATTTAAAGATCCACCAAATTTTTGTAGAATAAAATGTTCTACAAATTTAAGCTGTGTACCGAATTTTAACTCTGTAGGACGTAGGAAAGTGCATTAAAAATGCCATCAAATAAGTATATCATGAAGAGTTATATAAAATTTAAAAAAAATGAAAAATTGTTATCTACCAAATTTATTTTAAAATGTGAAGCCTCTATCATACGCAAGATAGTTAAACTCTTGGAAAGATATTTATTATACTATGTATCTCTTTTTTTTTCTGGAGGATATCCCAAAAGTCAGAATTTAATTGAATGTGTTTTTCTCCCTTTATTAAATAATTTTTAATTAAAAAACTACCTAACATATTTTACTGCAATTTTTTTATATATTTTTGGGGACAATGTGAATATTTCCTAAAAATTTCGAAGCAATTTGTGAATTTTAAATTTACTTAAAAAACGTTTGAAAAATTAGGTCCCATAGGGTTCAATGTATTTCATTTTTTCAACCCGGGTTCAATAAAAAAGTAATTGGCTGATATTATTTATTTATATTCCCATAGGCCTACAGACCGTCTGAAAAACATACTGAAATTTTATTTTGATAAAGTCATTTTTACGGCAGTTATCGTGCTAACGGACAAACAGACAGACAGACAGAATGAACAAAGTCATTAACACTTTTCAACTATGTTGTAAAGTGTTAAAAATGAAATTCCTATTACGAAAGCAAAGCAAGATAGATGAACATTTCCAATTAAAAATTTGTAAAGCGTTTTCCGTTCAGTATCGAAAGACGTGACTTTTGCACATAAGACGCATACAGATTATTAAAAATCTGATGTGGGCAGCAGATGAATTTCCCTACAGATACAAATTCATTTTCTATTTTTTTCTTTTACAATTCATTAAATTGAGTTTATTGCATAAAATAACAAGCACAGTTATTTGAAATTATACTCCATTCGTAGTTTTTAATCAATTTTTGTTTTATTGGGCGACTGGGCTTATTTTCTAATGTGACATTTACAGAAATGCGAAACAATAAAATATCTCGAGAACGGTAAAGTCCTAGTATTATGGTGCTGGCTGCATTCTTTATGCCGTCAAAAATTACATATAAAACAAACAATTAATTTATGCAATTAATCATTAGTTTTTCTTTCGATTTTGATGATTTTTGCTGGCTATTTCTCAAAAAGGCAGGTTGCTGATTAGATTTGTGGTGGTGATTAGAATCGTACAGAAATCTAATCAGCACCAGAATAACACAGAAGCAATTCATCTATTAAATTTTGTGAAAAATGGTTTCTTAGTTACTCAGCTACAGTGGATGCATTCGTGCACCCTTTCGTAAATATATATATATATATATATATATATATATTATAATAAACCAGGCTCTTAGAGTCAATAAAATTTGTGATGGATATTATAAATT
The DNA here is from genome assembly GCA_951213105.1 of Amaurobius ferox. Lineage (NCBI taxonomy): Eukaryota > Metazoa > Arthropoda > Arachnida > Araneae > Amaurobiidae > Amaurobius > Amaurobius ferox. Next base: position 71,703,552 of record OX578146.1, on the reverse strand, counting down.
AGCACATTTTATGTAATTATTGAGAACAGCGACTAATAATGCATATCTTCCTTAGTTCGTTATTAAAATTATCAACTCAGTGTATCAACTTCCACTCGATAACATCCTAGAAAACTTTCCCAATTATAGTGGCTAACATATATAATTAAAAAAAAAAAAAAAATACTATATATAATTATTTATTAATTATATAAATAAATAAAAATGAAAAATAATAAAATAAGTAAAAAAAAATAGAAAAATCAAAAAATCGGAAAATAAGATGCATTAATATTAATGTTTTGAATTTCATTTTCGCTAAAAAATTGTAACTTTTACCAGTTTTGAAACTACGATTTGAGCGCCCTTATAATGGTGTATAGTGGCATTCTCGTTTATCCAGTTTTCTTATGAATTACTTGTTTAGTAGGAATTTTCATCTTTGATTCATGTTCATATTCAGAATTGCTTATACGGATTATTCATGTCCTGAATTGCTTGTCCGGTCTCCTGCTTAGACTCACTGGACGGGTCTGGGAGTATTACTGTGAACGTTCGTACTTCCTCCATGGTAGTATTTCGACTTGTTCATTCCGGTGTTTCTAGATATTTTAAGCTGTTGAGGTTGATCGTGTATACACGCGGTGAAAGAAGACGGGATCATGCCGCATGGTAATACAAATTTTAACGTTTCCTATCTTCATTTTTTCAATTTTTGATGCCTGTAGTCTGGGTTTGAGTATTTACAGTAATGTACTATTGCTCTATCTGAAACAGGCATACTGTTTGGATTAGTTAGAGTTAAATACTCAGCCCTGAGGAGGAATTCGATTCTGGCAAATCATTGAATTTTGGCTGGGGCTGTTCTCTTCTCCTATCGGCATTATGACCGTTATTTTGTTTCTATGGTGATGTTAATATACTTGAATTTTTTTTATCATTACATATTTCTAATATATATATATATATATTTCCGAATCATTTTAAACTGTAATAAGCACTAGGGTAGCCCACAAGTGCCTCATCTACTAAATTTTGTAAAATGTGGTTAATTAGTTTTCAGAAAGAGTGGATACATACATTGCACAGACAGACACATAGATAGACACATAGACACACAATCAGACAAACAAATGCACACACAGGCGTCACTCTAAAACTAGTTCTTCCTGCTCTAAAGTGCTTGAAACGTGTATATCTGTCAAAAACTTGAGATGTGATTTTCGGTCCAATTTTAATACTTCACATATTACCCTGTATTGTGAAGAATGTAAAACATCTGATGTGGGCAGCACATCAGTTTCAGCTCAAATTCATTTTCTTATTTTTGTATTTCCTAATGTAATAAATTGAGTTCAATTGCAGAAAATAACATGGGTTATTTTTAGTTTCCCTGCAATACATGGTAATGCATAGGGAAAGTATTAGAATCATGCCGAAAATCCCAACTCGAGTTTTCGACGAATCTACACGTTTCGAGACCTCTAGAATACGATAAAATCATTTTTAGCGTGACGTCTGTGTGTGTGTGTTTATGTGTCTGTATGTCTGTCTGTATGTCTGTCTATCTGTGTGTCTGTCTGTCTGTCTGTCTGTCTGTGCAGATTTTGTATCCACTCTAACTAAAAAACTAATGGACCGAATTTCACAAAATTTGGTAGATAAGTCACTTGTGAACGAATCTGGTGCTGATTAGTTTTGGGTACGATTTGGGATAAAAGAACTCGCCTTTTTTTTGCGAAATGCCCCGCAAAAGCTTGTATCTACTCTAACTGAAAAACTAATGGACCGAATTTCACAAAATTCAGTAGATGAGTCACTTGTGGATTACCCTGGTGCTGATTAGATTTTGGTACTATTCAGAAAAAAATAACCTGCCTTTTTTTGCAAAATGGCCCGCTAAGATCGTCAAAATCTAAACTAAAGAACTAGGTATACTCAAATATATCCATTAAATGTTCTTTTAATACGTAATTTTAACGACGAAAAGAATAAGACCAACCCCATTACACTAGGACTAGCCGTTCTCGAGATATTTTAGTTTTTCGTACTTTTTCTGCGCCACCTTTGAAAATAAGCCCGGTTACCGAATGAGAACGAAAATTGAATTAAAAGTGAAATAAATTTAATTAAAATAAGGAGAACGTTAATATAAGTCTGCAGGTAAAGGCATGTGCTGTCCACATCAGATCTTTTGATATTATATACAATTTGCCTTTTTCATGCATCTTCGTTTGAATTGGCAACCCAATGTATTTTAAAACGTCTTCAGAAAATGTAAAGAAAATATATCGCGAACAGTTCATCTTAAAGTTTTATTCGCTCTGTTTTCAAAAATCACATGAAGAACAAGAGCATAATTAAAAATCTGATGTGGGCAGCACATGAATTTCCCTGCAGACTCAAATTCATTTTTCCTTTATTTCTATAATAATTCATTAAATTGAGTTTAATTGCACAAAATAACACTAAATTTGCATTTTTAATTCAATTTCTGTTTTTATTTGGTAAATGGACATTTTTCCGAAAGTGGCATAACTAAATGCGAAAAATCTGAAATATCTCGAGAACGGTTAGTCCTTGAGTAATAGAGTTGTTCTTATTATTTTCCTCATCAAAACTTACGTATAAAACAAGCCTTTAATTGATATATTTGAACATACGTAGCATTTTTTTAGATTTTGTCGATTTTTGAGGGCCATTTCGTAAAAGAAGGTAGGTTGTTCTTTTACGAATAATACCAAAATCTAATCTGCTCCAGAGTATCCCACAAATAACTTATCAACCAAATTTTGTGAAATTTGGTCAATTAGTATTTTAGTTAGAGTGGATACATGACATTTGTGCGGGCCAATTTGTGAAAAAAGGCAGGTTGTTTTTTTCCGATTAATGCCAAAATGTAATCAGCACCAGAGTATCATACAAGTAACTTATCTACCAAATTTTGTGAAATTTGGCCAATTAGTATTTTAGCTAGAGTGGATACATGAAATTTTTACGGGCCATTTCGCAAAAAAAGGCGGGTTCTGTTTTTACGAATCGTACCAAAAACTAATCCGCACCAGGGTCATACCCAAGTGACTTAGTTACCAAATTTTATGAAATTCGGTCCATAAGTTTTTGAGTTAGAGTAGATACATACATTGCAAAGACACACAGACAGACAGACAGACAGGCACACAGACAGACACACATACAGACGTCACGCTAAAAATGGTTTTTTCTTATTCTAGATGTCTCGAAACGTGTAGATCCGTCGAAAACTCGAGTTGCGATTTCCGGCATGATACCATTACTTTCCCTATACATTACCATGTATTGCAGGGAAAGTAATATATTTCAGCACTTTGTTTCAGATTTTCACGATATTCGCGGGCCGGTTATAGTGTTCTGTTATAGGTTATATTGTTATATTGTTTCGTTGTCGGTTATCTTTGTTATATTCTTTTGTGGGATTTTTCTAAATCATGCGAAAATTCATCAGCATCAGGATAAATCTCAAGGGACTTGACTACTAAATGTTAAGAAATTTCATCAAACAATTTTTAACTGCACCGCAAAATTGTCTTCAGCTCTTCAAAATTAATATAAAGCTTAAATATCTCGGGAATGCTACATCTTATTGTAATATAATTGGTTTTATTTTTTTTTTGTCGTCAAAAATTATGTATAAAACAAGCAGGTAATGGATGCATTTGGGCATATGTATTCTTTTGTTTTAGATTTTAATGATTTTTGTGGACCATTTCGTAGAAAAAGCAGGCTACTTTGTCTGTATCGTACCAAAATTTAATCAGCACCATATCGTTTACCTATCTTGCTTAGTCTTTGATATAGGAATACTAGCTTCTTCAATTTGCTACTAGTGGCGCTACAAACTTTTCCAGCCGATAGAGCATAGTCGCTTTTCTACTAATGTACCCATCTTCTGCAACTGGTGTTGTTGTTGAGATCCAGACCGTCCGACCTACCAGAAAGGTGTAAGGTAACTATTTGGACTGCCGGGATGAGCCACCCAATTTAGACCGGAACCCAGTGGGGGAGGCATCCAAAGGGACCGTACCCTCCTTCCCCTACCACTAATCTCTCGGAAGGACTTACGGACCCACATGTTTAACGTGGTCGTACACCGCATCAACACGGCGGCAGTTGTGGCAGCGTGCAAATCCAGCGCGCAAATCACCGGGCTACCGCGTCCGAAAAGTGCCAACAGCACGCGGTGTTCCCAGGTGGTCACCCAAGTACTAACCGCGCCCGATGCTGCCTGACTTCGGTGATCTAACGAGAACCGGTGTTTTCAGCACTGTACGGCCGTTGGCATCCATCTTCTGCAAATGTAGAACACTTCAATTAAAAGTTAAAGGATTCATTATGATTTAAGATTCTTTTCTTTATAACTGAAAATTCGAAATCAATTTCGAATGTTTCTCTCTCTCTCTCTCTCTCTCTCTCTCTCTCTCTCTCTCTCTCTCTCTCAATATACGTATGTGCCCAATCTGAAAGGGAAAACATTTTAAATTAAATAAAATGAATAAATTTGGAATGAAAAATTTTACCCCATTCTGCATCACGACGCATATGAATATAAAATGTACGGAAGATGATAAATGAGCGAAATGTGTGATCTTGAAGTAAAACATTTTACTTTTACTTCCACTTCCACTTCAAGGATTCTACTTACTATTCCATGTAAAAGCATTCCAGCTCTTTTGTGACTGTTGAAAAAAAAATTATGAAAAAATAGAATTTACATTTCTCCTGCCGCATTTATTGAGTTACTAAAATGACATTCGCTATCGCGTATAATTGAAGTGGTCCTTATGAAACGATTATGAAAAATCATTTTTACGTACTATTTAAAATTTTGCATATAAATCCCTGTGATAAAGTTTTTATACCCTCTTCAGTTAAGTTCTATTCTGCAAAACGTGTCGTTTTATACAGGTTTGTTGTTTCACAGATTGTAACGAAAATTTAGAAGCTAACTAAATGAAGTAAAAATATTTTCGTTTGTTTTTAAAGCAATTATGTAAAAATTAAACATGTAATGATAATAATTTACAGTTTACTTTTAATTGTCCGTTTAATTTGTTGATTATCAGTAAGGGCGGAAATTTTCCTGTTTAAAAATGTCATTATAGTGCCGGTAAATACAGTTTTCTGTTTTTGTATTTTTGCCAATATTTTTACATTCTCTGCAATACATGGGAATGTATAAAGTATTGGAATCATGTCGAAAATCACATGTCGAGTTTTCGACGGATTTACACGTTTCGGGGCATCTGGAACATGAAAAAACTATTTTTAGCGTGATGTCTGTGTGTGTGTCTCTGTATGTGTCTGTGCAATGTATGTAGCCACTTTAATTAAAAAAATAATGGCTCAAATTTCATAAAACTTTATAGGTAAGTGACTTGTGTGACCCTGGTGCTGATTAGATTTTGGTACCGTTAGGGATAAAAAAACCGCCTTTTATTTTGCAATATGCCGACAAAAATTTTATGTATCACTCTAGCTAAAGAACTAATTGACCAAATTTTACAAAATTTGGTAGATAAGTCGCTTGTGGGTAACTCAGGTGCTGATTAGATTTTCTTACGGTTCAGGAAAGAAAAACCTGCCTTTTTTACGAAATGACCCTCAAAAATCGCCAAAATTTCAACTAAAAGACTACATATGCTCAAATATATCAATTAAATGCTTGTTCCATACGTAATTTTTAACACGGATAAAAATAAGACCAACCCCATTACTCTAAAACCAACCATTCTCGAACTATTTAGTTTTTCACATTTTTGTTACGTCCCTTTTGAAAAAAAAATCTTCTCATGACCTCCCGTGCAGAGACTCGGATTCATTTTCTCTTTATTTCATAAATAATTCATTAAATTTAATTGCACTAAAATACACGTATAATTACTTGAAATTGCACTGAATTTACACTGTTAACGCAGCTTTCCTTTTCATTTGGTAACTGGACTTATTCTCAAAACCGGCATGGCAAAAATGTGAAAAAACTAAGTTATCTAGAGAACGACTAGTCCCAGAGTAATGAGGTATCCTAGAGTAATCCTAGAGTAACCTAGAGTAATGTCCTAGAGTAATGAGGTGTCTTAGAGTAAGCCTAGATTAATGTCCTAGAGTAATAAGGTATCCTAGAGTAATTCTAGAGTAACCTAGAGTAATGTCCTAGATTAACGATGTGTCCTAGGGTAATGAGGTGTGCTAGTGTAATCCTAGAGTAACCTAGAGTAATGTCCTAGAGTAATGAGGTGTAAGGACTAGTCCTAGAGTAATGGTCTTATTCTTTTCATCTTTAAAAATTATATGTAAAACAAGCATTTAATTAATGCATTTCAGCATACTTGTATTTTATTTCAGATTTTGATGATTTTTGCTGGCGATTTCGCAGAAAATATTGGTTTTGTTTTCCCGTATCATACAAAAACCTAATCAGCACTGAGGAAACCTACAAACGACTTATACAAACGACTTATATATATTTTGTGAAAGTTGGTAAATCAGTTTTTTAGCTAGAGTGGATAAATGCGATTTTATGGGTCATTTCGCAAACAGAACGAGTTTTTCTATTCCGAATCCTGCCAAAATCTACTCAACACCAGGGTCACCCATAAGTATCTTACCTACCAAATTTTATGAAATTTGGTCAATTAGTTTTTCAGTTAGAGTGGACATATACATTGAACAGACAGACACATACGCACACAGACACACGGAGATACACACAGACATCACGCAAAAAATAGTTGTTTCTTGTTCCAGAGGTCTCAAAACGTGCAGATCCGCCGAAAACTCAAGTAGTGATTTTTGGTATGATCCCAATACTTTCACTATACATTACTATGTATTGCGGGGAAATTAAAATGTCCAGTTACCAGATAAAAACAAAATTTAAATTAAAGGTTCAAATTCGGTGTTATATTGTGCAATTAAACTCAATTTAATGAATTATTAAAGAAGCAAAAAGAAATTTAGTCTGTAGGGAAAGTCATTTACTGCCCACATCAGATTTGTTTTAGTGTGTATATATAAAAACCGACGGAATTAGTAACACCGCAGCCGGCATCAAATTACATCATTGAAATGATATTGAATTTGCTGTTCTAACGTAATTATTTTTACGTTTTTGGTGATTTGGGGCATTTAAAAACAAGGCCAAATGACCCAAATTCCAAAAATTGAAATATTGCAAGAATGAATTTTGTCGAAAATATTTGTATAACTACAGGATACATTAAAAAATAAGGATGCCAAATAAAACTACAGATTAGCACTCGCCACTGTCCATTTGGTAAGTAACTGAAAAAATGGCCAGGAAGAAAATACGCAAAACTCGACAATACTGGTGGGTAATTTTTTTTCGTACTCTACAGGTTTTGATGTTAGCAAAACAAAACATCAGATGTGGGCAGCACATGAATTTCCCTGCAGACTTATATTGATGTTGTCTTTATTTCTTCAATAATTCATTAAATTGAGTTTAATTGCACAAAATAACACCCATAATCATTTAAAATTACACAGAATTTGTACTTTTAATTCAATTTTCGTTCTCATTTGGCAACTGGACTTATTATCAAAGATAGCGTAGCGAAAATGCAAAAAAACTAAAATATCTCGAGAACGGCTAGTCCTAGTGTAATGGGGTTGATCTTAATATTTTTATCGTTGAAAATTAAGAATAAAACAGGCATTTAATGGATATATTTGAGCATACGTAGTCTTTTATTTCAGATTTTGACGATTTTTGCGGGCCATTTCGCAAAAAAAGGAAGGTTATTATTTTCCGAATCGTACCAAAAACTAATCAGTACCAAGGTCATACACAAGTGTCCTACCTAGCAAATTTTATGAAATTCGGTTCATTTGTTTTTGAGTTAGAGTGGATACATACATTGCACAGACAGACTGACAGACAGACACACAGACACACACACACACACACACACACACAGAGAGAGAGAGAGAGAGAAAGACAGATACACACACAGTCGTCACGCTAAAAATAAATGTTTCGTGCTCTAGAGGTCCCAAAACGCGTAGATCCATCGAAAACTCGAGTTGCTATTTTCGGCATGATTCCAATACTTTCCCTATACATTACCATAAATTGCAGGGAAAGTAAAAATCTGATGTGTGGGCAGCACATGACTTTTCCTGCAGATTCAAATTCATTTTTTCTTTATTTCTTTAAGAACTCATTAAATTGAGTTTAATTGCACGAAATGACACTAAATTTGCATTTTTAATTCAATTTCTGCTTTTATTTGGTAATTGGACATTTTCCCAAAGGCGGCATAAAAAAATGCGAAGAATCTCAAATATCTCGAGAACGGATAGTCCTAGAGTTATAGAGCTGTTCTTATTCTTTTCCTCGTCAAAAATTAGATATAAAGCATGCATTTAATTGATACATTTGAACATACTTAATCTTTTTTTAGATATTGGCGAATTTTGCGGGCCATTTTGTAAAAAAAGGCAGGTTGTTCTTTTCCGAATCGTACCAAAATCCAATCAGCATCAGAGTGTCCTAAAAGTAACTTATTTACTAAATTTTGTGAAATTTGGTCAATTAGTATTTTAGCTAGGGTGGATACATGAAATTTTTGCGGGCCATTTCGTAAAAAAGGGCAGGTTGTTCTTTTCCGAATCATACCAAAATCTAATCAGCACCAGAGTGTCCCACAAGTAACTTATCTACCAAATTTTGTGAAATTTGGTCAATTAGTATTTTAGCTAGTGTGGATACATGAAATTTTTAAGGCCATTTCGCAAAAAGAGGCGGGTTCTGTTTTTACGATTCCTACCAAAAACTAATCACCATCAGGGTCTCACCCAAGTAACTTACATACCAAATTTTATGAAATTCGGTTGATTAGTTTTTTAGTTAGAGTGGATACATACATTGCACAGACAGACACACAGACAGACAGACACACAGACACACAGACAGACAGACACACAGACACACAGACAGACAGACACACAGACAGACAGACACACACAATAGACGTCACGCTAAAAATAGTTATTTCGTATTCTAGAGGTCTTGAAACGTGTAGATCCGTCGAATACTCGAGTTGTGATTTTCGACATGATTCCAATACTTTCCCTATACATTACCATGTATGGCAGGGAAAGTAAAAATCTGATGTGGGCAGCACATGACTTTCCCTGCAGACTTATATCCACGTTCTATTTATTTCAATTAAATGTAATTCACTTTTAATTCAATTTTTGTTCTCATTTGATAACTGGACTTATTTTCAAAGGTGGGGTGGAAAAATACGAAAAAACTAATATATCTCGAGAACGGCTAGTCCTAGTGCAATGGGGTTGGTCTTATTCTTTTCTTCGTTAAAAATTACGCATTAAACAAGCATTTAATGGATATATTTGAGCATACGTAGCTTTTTAGTTTAGCTTTTGGCAATTTTTGCGGGCCATTCTACAAAAAAAGGCAGGTTATTTTTTTCTGAATCGTACCAAAATCTAATCAGCACCAGGGTGACCTACACGTGACTCATCTACCGAATTTTGTTAAATTCGGTCCATTAGTTTTTCAGCTAGAGTGGATACAAGCTTTTGCGAGCCATTTCGCAAAAAAAGGCGGGTTCTTTTATTCCGAATCGTACCCAAAACTAATCATCACCAGCCCCGCCCACAAGTGACTTACCTACAAAATTTTGTGAAATTCGGTCCATTAGTTTTTTAGTTAGAGTGGATACAAAATCTGCACAGACAGACAGACAGACACACAGACAGACACACAGACACACAGACACACACACAGACGTCACGTTAAAAATGGTATTTTCGTATTCTAGAGGTCTCGAAACGTGTAGATCCGTCGAAAACTCGAGTTGTGATTTTCGGCATGATTCCAATACTTTCCCTATACATTACCATGTATTGCAGGGAAAGTAAAAAGCCGCTTGCTTTAATTTGTATTGAAACGTAAATGTCCGATTATAAAATGTGACAAATTGCAAATCTAATAGGAAATGAACAAAGAAAAACACGTTTAACTAATAGATCTATTCTTGAATTTAAAATAACAGTATTTCAAAGTATATTATTAAGTATGCTTAGTATATTATATGTTAAGTATATTATTTAATATGCTTCAACGAAAATTAAACACAGTTTTTTAAGAAACTCAGAATTGGGGTGTAGAAGCGGTATCCTTATTATATATGTAAAGAGTAAAAAAAAAATGGTTCGTAATGACATATAATTACCATGTGTGCACATAATAATAAATCTTAAATAAATACATGCAGTAAAAAAAAATTAATACTTAATTGTGTGGCATAACATATATGTACACTTTATACATCTCAATAAGCAACAGAAAAAACAAATTCATTATAAAAATATTTGACCAGTGAAAATACTTTTCGGTGGATACTTTTTTGTAACCTACTGGCCACTGGCAAGTAACCAAATGTTTTAATCTGCAGCTTTAATGTTAACCCGCTTTAAATGCAGAAAACAGCCTTCTTCTTCGAGACAAGCAAAAAGTGCCACCTCACTTATTCAATCAAGTTCGGCATCTGCGGAAGAATAGTAAGAGTCGAGGGAGGTAAAAGGAAATTCGATATCGCTGCGAATAGTAATGAAAATAGATAAAACGAAAGAAGCTGGGTACGAGTGGCAGGATACTACAACTAAACAGTCACAAACGACGGAGGGAAGAAATAATATAAAAAATCAAGAATGAACAAAATACCATCCTGATAGCATTTTTTTATCACATTGGTTTGTTTCCATTCATTTTTTATTTTCTTCTTTTCTATCTTTCCTCCTTGGTTTGTACCGTTCATTTTTATTATCTTGAAAATATTTCGCTGTTTCCTCAGTTCCCACCTTTTCACTTCTTTTCCCGGCGAACCCGAATTTACTTTTACCTCCAGTCATTTCTGTTATTTTCAACCAGACGCAGAACTTAATAAGTGAAAATGGCTTTTTTTCCTACCCTGAAGAAAAAGTCTGTTATCAGCCTTTGAAACGGGATTATATCCTTATTTTTTAATACTTTCCAACATAGTTGTAAACTGTTTATGACTTTGTTTATTCCGTCCGTCTCTCTGTCCGTTCGCACAATAATTGCCGTAAAAATGACTTTATCAAAATGAAATTTTAGTATGTTGTTCAGACGGTCAATGGGACCTATGTTAATATAAATGAATAATATCACCCAATTAGGTTTGGATTGAACCCGGGTTGAAAAAATGAAGTACATTGCGCTCTATGGGACACAATTTTTCGAATAATTTTTAAACGAAAATTCAGAAATTACTTCGAGAATTTTAAGAAATATTCAAATTATCATGTAAAATGTGTAAAAAATTACATTAAAATATGTTAAGTAGGTTTTTAAATAAAAATTGAAATAATAATTACACCCATTACATGAAGAGATCACGCAATTCATTGCAAAATAAAATATAGCATACATTTTTATTTTCGCTATGTGAAAAACGTAATTTTTATGGAACGTTTATATTTAGTGTTGCATCCATCCTAAAACCGCTTTATCTTTGCATATTATTTGTGTACCTAAATTTTCTGCCAACGCAATTACAATATTTTTTATTTTAAATGATCACTAGACTTTGATTATTCCTAGAACGAAGCCTAACTTTGAAGTATGCAGAATATCAACATATCAAGCGTTTGTAAGATGAGTTGTATAAGAATTGGTGATTTTTTACGTAAATTTATTTAGCTCTGGACTCTGGAAAGAACGTGATATGAATGAAATATCCATTGATTATACATAGAGAATCAGCCGATTTTATGGCATTGCCTTTTTTGAAGAAGTTTCAAGTTTCCAGGTAAAATAAATTATTGTAGTACTATGAAAATTTTAAAAATACCTCCTCTGAATGTGTCGCATTTTAGAGATGTTTAAATAAAATTGCATTTCATTTGGAAAGTTTTCATAATGCTTTATGCATGATTAATATCTATTGTTACTGTATGTGATAGTTATATGAAAATTTTCTGTAAAACTTAGTTGTTATAAGCGCTTATTATTAGTACGATTAGTTTGTTTCAGAGGAATGGGTGTTCCCTTATTATTTCCATTATCAAAAATTACGTAGAAAACAAATATTTAATGACTATATTCAAACATTTCTTTAACTTCAATTTTAGGTGCCATTTCGTTAAAATATGGGTGCCATTTATACGTTTTATACCAAAATCTAATTATCAACAAGATAAATCTTAACTACTATATTTCCTGAAATTTGGCCCTGTTGTTTTTAAGCGTGAGCAGATAAATCACAAAGAAAATACAGACAAACAGACACACATAGATATCACGCTAAAAATGGTTAATTCTTATTCAAGGTGGATGAAAACCTGTAAATTTATCGATAACTCGAGTTCTAATTTTCGACTCTCATCCAAAACTATCTCATGCGTTATACAGAAAGTTACAGAATGTTACATAAAGTAAAAAAAAATGGCCTATAATATATAATATTAATACATGAATAAAAAAAGAAAAACCTCTCTCGCAAGTTTCTTTTTCGTTAACGCGGCACTGATTCAATTATCTTGGCTTAAAAAAAGTAAAATTCCAAACCTAAATAAAAGACGTGACTCCTAGAACTTTTAATCTATGCACAAAAAAAAGTATTCTTGTTTTTTCATTTACTCGCCAGAGGTCTCTTATAGCGCCAGAACAGTATACCTGTGCATAATTTAATATTCTCCTTGTTCTTAATTTTCTTACGAGAAACTCGCATACAACTCAACGGATTTTCCAGAATAACAAAGGCTAAAAACGGATGAGTGAATGCTTAATTTTTAATATTTTTTTAAAACACGAGAGGTGGTAGGATAATTTGTTCTTTCGTCTTTAAAGGAAATTATTCTTTTCGCGTCGGAAATACTTTTCGGCTAGATTGAATTATTAAATTATCTTCAATTATTTTTGTTGCCTGTGAAATCGATAACCACTTTTCTTTCGAATCTACATAACAAATTCTAGTCTAATTTGGTATAATATAGAATTTTACAGGAGAAAAAAGCTTGTAAATATAACGCAAATACTGCAAAAGGCGCCTATCAGTTTTGAATACTAATTTACACTACAATTAGTAATCATTTTCTTCTTCGACTCAGACCGTTCGACCTACCCGAAAGTGTGGGGTATCTGTTTGGACGACCGGGAAGTGCCACCCAATTTAAACCATAGTCCAGTAGAGACGGCATCCGCTGGGATCGTACTCCAATCTTTTGGAAGGACTTGCGGACCCACATATTTAACGTGCCCGTACTTCGCTTGAACACGGGGACAGTGTGGGCTGAACCAGGAGCAATTAGTCTCACAAATAGTAGTCTGCATTAGCTCGTGGCTTGGTTCGTGAGCTTATTAATTGGTTCGTGAGCTCGCGGACTCCGTCTACGAGCCGAACCGGGACGACTTTTAAGAAAACTACATCGATCCGGGCTCAGATCTGGCAGGATAAAGTAAATACAAATGCCAAAAATAGATCAAAATATCAACAGAAAAATTTGAAATTACGTATGAAACAAAATTCTCAATAAGCGGATGAAGGTCTCCCTGCCTCGTATTAAGAAATAAAGGTTTGATATGTAGGGAGAACGCAGATATGTAAATTGAAACCGGATATAGAAAAATTATAATTTTAGATAGAAAACTGAAGCCTTATTTATTTAAAGCCATTCTAAAGTCAAAATAAAGCATTGCTCTTCGCAATATTCACCTGATGAATTGCATCACTCTATGTAATATGTAATATGCTTTGTGTTTAATTCCTTAAACGGCAAGTTGTGATCATTATAGGAGTTAAGAATGCATCAGCTGTATCCAGGCTTTAATGTATTTAAAAAATCAAACCGGGCCGCGTCAGTCCGGTCAGGACTTTGAGTGTTTTCGGACCGGTTTGTACTCGGATGAATTATTTTGAAGAATTCTTGGGTTCGGGTCGCGTCGGGTCAAATCAGAAGTTATCCTGACCTGACAAGTATTTTAAAATTAGGCCCCTGCAAACCTCTAACTACAATTGTCCTTATCCGCCATTACAGATATCCATTATTCTGTACTGAAGAGCTCTAAAAATCATGAAACCTGTCCATGAATGCCTCTACTTGTAAAGGTAGCTCTATCATCTCGAATATATCTCGAAATATCTTGAATATATCTCGAAATTTCTTTACATAGAATATGTAAAGTAGAGCCCTGTACGAAATGGGTTCTGGTCCATGGACTTTGACTCTACAGAAATTGTGATTCAGGTTGAGTAAAGGTCAGGTTGAGTAAAGGGTTGAGTAAAATCAGGTTGAGTTATTACTTTTTCTAGTACAATGGAGTGTTTTTTAAACTTTTAGTTCGCGGAAAGTCTTATGAAATGCAAATTGATGACGTAATTTGATGACGATTATGAAAAGCAATTTGATGACGAATGTTTAATTTGGACCCCAATAAACTTGTTCCCAAAATGGGAACAAGTTTATTGGGGTCCAAATTAAACACTCAAAATTTTACGCGCTTTTCTAATTTCAATGAAAATTTACACTAAATTATCACGTTGAGAAGCCTAGGGTTCTACAGTTAACACTTTGAAAAACGCTGGTACAATGTATAAAGAAAGTATTGCGATGGGGCCGAAAATTCGAATTCTCGTTTCAAGAATCCCTGAACTCAAATTGAACATCTTTGAGGTGATGTCTATGTATCTCTGTATATATGTTAGTGTATATGTATGTTAGTAAGTATATTAGTGTATGTGTCCGAGAGTATGTGGAAGTGATATCTCCCGAACGAATTCGAACGTAATTTGGTACGATTTTTACGTTCCGTGAATACTAGAACCGTATTAATTTTAAACGTAATTAAGTATTCGGCATATCCTTAAATTTTTGAATGAATTTTTAAAAAAAATCATAATAAAATCATGACTTTTAATAATGTTAAATACTTAAACAAATAGCCATTGTATACGCACTTTTCAATTATAAAACGAATGACACAGACATTACAATGCTAGCTTGAACCATTCTCAAGATATCGGACGTTTCTCAAATAAATCAATCTAAAAATACATAAAATTGACAGTAGTCAGTATAATGAAGTGCGTAACACTTCAAGATAAATTTGACGACCTGGAAAAATATCGCTAACATGCCAACTATTTCAAAAGAGTGCCACATTGGCAAAAGGGACGCTAAAATGACTCCGAATTGAAAGACAAATAATTAACAATTAACATAGATATAATAAACTATATATTGCTTAGCACATGCTAGTAATACTTTCAAATGTCCTGTTACATTTGCCGAAATATAAGTTAATTTGGTACTTTCAAATAGCGTATAAGAACTTTATCAGCCAGAAGAGCGCCAAATGTTAAAGTGCAAATGTAACGCTTATAACATTGCAACATGGATTTTGTGCATCATTAGTTTGCTGTGAAAAAAGTGAAGTCAATGCATTATGTAGGAATTTTCCTGTGCTGCCCATATCAGATTTTGTTTTTATTAAAATTTTGTGTTCACTACGGAAAATTAATTTTTTGCTGAGCACAATTTTTGAAACGATGTTTTTTGTTACACAAAAGGAATGTGTACAATTGATAAATTGACGTGCATCCCCATTTATTACCAAAATACATATTTTGCTATAATAATGTATCAATATATTTTTCACATACCATATTTCAAAGGTGTGTGGTTTTAGACAGAGTTCATTCGTTTGAAATTTCAATTACAACACAACACATCCTAGCGTTGAAAAGCATACTTTTAGTGTCTTTCAAACACAGGCTTATTTGAAAGATAAAAAATAGGGAAATTAGAAATATATTAATTAGAAATATATCCTTATACAATCCATGTACATTTGCGAGCAACTATATGCAAAGCCCCTGTAATATGAACCCCGATAGTCCGAAATTTCGGATAGTCTTAACGATTCAAAGGGGGGAGGACAAGATATTAAAGAGTGTTTTTTTCAGGTAACCGGAGATACGAGAATACCGAATCTTCTGTTATTGAGTTTATACCTTTCATCACATACCTTACACTTTTGGGTAGGTCGGACGGTCTGGATCAGAGAAGAAGAATATACCTTTTATCAGATATCTTACACTTTTGGGTAGATCGGAAGGTCTTGGTCAGAGAAGAAGAATATACCTTTCTTCAGATACCTTACACTTTCGAGTAGGTCGGCTGATCTGGATCAGAGAAGAAGAATATACCTTTAATCGGGTACCTTCAACTTTCAGGTAGGTCGGACGGTCTGGGTTAGAGAAAAATACTCCTTTCAACAGATTCACATTGATTTTCTCTGGTCTCTAAAAACATCGCAATGTCACTGTCAATAGAATTTTGATGGTCATAACTATTTTCGTCAGAAGTCTCCTATCCTGTTTTCTTAGATCGTAAAAGATTTTTTCTGTAGAGAGTTTTTATACTCTATAGAACTCCCTGGCCCATAGGTTAAAGTAAGGAGATCACATTTGGAGGCAGAAAACTCTTCTGGTGTAACCTCTGCTAAGTTCGGATTCAAGAGGATGTGATACAAGCATTATCAATAACCAATAAGGTTTCTTCAGATAGTCTTTATCTTCTCAGTAACAATCAGTTAGCTTATTAAAAAACTGAGTTTCCCACTGAGAAGACTTCTGAGTAATAATCAGTTTGCTTATTAAAGACCTCAGTATCCTACTGAGAAGACTTCTCAGCAACAATCAGTTTGCTCATTAAATTATCCCACTGAGAAGATTTCTGAGTAACAATCAGTTTGCTTATTAAAGATCTGAGTATCCCACTGAGAAGAGACCTCTGAGTAACTGGAAAAGAGTGTTGGTATGTTTTACACTGACATGTAGCTTTCTGCGTGCGGGATCAGATGGCTTGCAAAGTTTATTTGGCAATAAAAATGGCTGAGTTTTTCAGTAAAAATGGCTGAGCAATGGCAAGAGAAATGTATGGACTGATATCGGCTTGATGAGCAAACGTCCCGTAGGGTTTTTATTTAAAAAAATTTCGACAACCGGTCAATCCTAACAATTCGCTAATCCAGAAAATTCTTCGGTTCTAATTAGTTCTGATTTCAGGGGTATTACTGTAGTTTAATATCTATACGCAAATGCATGCATTTGTTTATGAATTTTCATGTCTACACTTCAGACAGAGAAACACATAGAATTATATTCATACACACACACACACACAAACAAACACACAGAAACGCAAAGACGAATATCTTCAGCAAGATTCAAAACCTGTTCAGAAAATATTAAATTGTCTTTTCTTTTAAAATCTCGAATTCAAAAATTCCTTAGAAAACTATCGGATTCATGCAATAGTATGAAAAAATATTGATTTTTATTTAAAACTAGCAGCATACCCGTTCTTCGTACGGAGTATATAATATAAAGAAACTTGAAGTTCATAATCATGCCCAAATTCTTATAGTATACTAAATGACATGTTTAATCAAAATATTCTGTTAAAATATTTAATATAATGCTCCTAAAAAGAAGTTTAAGAATCTCTGTTCTCGCTATATAAAATTATCTTCATGGACATATCTGAAGAATGAAACATCTTGGACCCCTTATGTAAGCAAATATAAAAAAAAATATGGAATTGAATCAATATATGCAAAATAAAAGCGTTAAAATTGTATGGGACCCGTACTAATTATATACGCGAATATTAGAAAATATAACCTGTATTAGTAGATTACATGTATAAATTGAAAATACCAATAAACCCGTAATCTTTAAATCTGAAGACAGTCATTTATTCCAATATATGTCAAAATTAAAGTGCTAAAATTATATGGGAAGATATACACGTACTACTTATAATGTCCGATTATTAGTAGAAGATTACCCGTTTTGCAATATGAGTCACAAATGTTTTTTGGTAAAATACAACAGACGACGTAATAAATTGAATATATAATTAATCCCCTTAATCTTCATACCAGAAGACTGTACTTGAGTCCAATATATATGCCAATATATGTCAAAATGTATGCCAATATACCTGTACTACTTATATTCTCGTAGGTTAGAAGATATACCCGTGCATTCCTAGAAGATTACTCGTACAACGTACAATATGCGTGTGTCAGCAATTTTTGCCGCAATAAAACAATGGTGTAATAACTTAAAAATATCAATAATCCCTGAATCAATAATTCCGGAAAATATCAATAATAATAATGTTTAAACCTGAAGAGTATAATTGATATTATCCAGTCCAAAATGAAATGGCAATGAAATTTATTTTATATACATATCTTCATTATCCAAATCGGAAAGGATTTAATAAAAATCGTCTGCCGCATAAACACATTGGATTTAAATCCGTTGCTAAGCGACATGATATCATTTGCTTCAAATAAATTGGTAGAAAAAATATCGTCTAAATAGTTATATTTCTATGGAACATTTGGCGACTGTTTCGTCAAATTAGCGACATTTTAAAAAATCGCCAAATTTATCGCCAAGTGGGACTGTAGAACTGACAGTTCCACTTTGCGACAAATTGACGAAAAATCATCACAATACTATCCCCTAACAAAAAACAATTAATATCATTTATGTAGCGCAATTTTATGAATTTCAAGATATTTTTATAGATTTGAAAACATTTTTATCAATTTGGTGACATTTTAAAAAATCGCTAAATGTATTACTAAGTAGGATGGTTGGTCTGACAGAGAAATGCTAACCAAACATCATTTCAGTACTCTCTTCTAACAAAACAAAAAAAAATTTCATTGATATGTAGAAGACCCAAGCCACACGACCAACCCGAAGGTTTATGGCAGCTGTTTGTGTTGTTGTTGTTGAGACCCAGACCGTCCGACCTACCAGAAAGGTGTAAGGTAACTGTATGGACGGCCGGGAAGTGCCACCCAATTTAGACCGGAACCCAGTGGGGGAGGCATCCACAGGGACCGTACCCTCCTTCCCCTACCACCAACCTCTCGGAAGGACTTACGGACCCACATGTTTAACGTGATCGTACTCCGCATGAACACGGCGGCATTTGTGGTAGCGTGCAAATCTAGCGCGCAAACAACGGGGATACCGCACCGCAGCTGTTTGTGTGTCGTTTATATCAATTTGGCGACATTTCCGTCAATTTGGCAAAGTTTAAGAAAAGTTGTCAAATTAGCGATATCCCTCCAAATTCGTAGCTTTGAATTTGCAGATCTGAATGAAACATTCTTATCCCGTTTCAATATACTAAATGAAAACAATACAATTGTATTAGAAGATATACCCGCTCTACTCTTTTTCTGTTTCAACAATCGGCTATATGAATTTATTGGCTAAACACAATATATGAGTTTAGTAGCTAAATACGATATAAGCTTGAAAACTCTTTGCCAAAATAAATGAAATTGATGTACGCAGTCAGCAATTAATATAATTAAAAGAAAAATCAAACCGTCCATTCATAAGATATACTTTTATATCCATTTATCCATTTATTTATTATTTAAATCGAAAAAAAAAATAATAAAAACATTAACAAACACATTTAATTTAATTGCGATGCCGAGCAACATGATATATCCTCCAAAAATGTTAAAATTTATTAACCACTAACAGCACACCCGTTATTCGTACGGAGTGTATAATTTAAAGAAACTTAAAGTTCGCAATCATGTGCAAATTCTGTTAAAATATTGAATTTATTGCTCCTAAAGAGAAGTTTAAGAATATATGTTCTCACTATGCAAAATTATCTTCACGATCATATCTGAAGAATAAAACATCCTGCCCCCTTTTGTAAGCAAATTTACAGAAGAAAAAATAGGAATTGAATGAATATATGCAACCCCTTACTAATTATATTGTCGCAGATCAGAAAATATGCCAATGTGTTAGTAGAAGATTACCCGTATTACAATATGCGTCTCAAAAATATTTGCCAAAATAAAAGAGATGACGTAATAAATTGAAAACATCAATAATATCCGTACTCTTTATACCAGAAGGTCGTAATTGATTCCAATATATGCCAATATATATCAAAACATATGTCAATATACCTGTACTACTTATATTCTCGTAGATTAAAAGATATACACGTGTATTTGTAGAAGATTCGTACAACATACAATATAACCACTTAGTTTAAACAATTTTTGTCATAATAAAATAATTGCATAATAACTTGAAAATATCAATAATCCTTGAATCAATAATCCCCGAAAATATAAATAATAATAATTTTTAAACCTGAAGACCGTAATTGATATTATCCAGTCAAAAATGCTATAAGAAAAATCAAATCGTTCTTTTCTAAAATATATTTTTATATCCATTTATTTATTATTCAAATCGAAAAAATAATTATTGAAATTAACAGACAGATTTAATTTAATTGCGTTTCTGAGTAACATGATATAAGATAGAATCTTATAACATGTTAAATATGTCATGTCTTATAACATAAACTGCGAAATTAAATAACGATTTTGATTTCTCTATACTTCTCATTGTTCCGTAAAAGCTTGTTTTAAATAAACCATGAACCATGGAGATAGATTTCCCCTTTAAATCATGTTTCAAACAATTCATGTTTTCAGAAAGTGACTAATTAACGCAAAAAATCTCCCATCAAACTCAGAGATTAAATTTTAATTCACTTTCAAACGATTTTCAAGCTTTTCGTTTGGATAAACCACGGAGTTAGGGAGTAGAACTCCTAGGAAAAAGTTCCGTTTTTCATTAATATCTCGACAACCCCAGGTCTTAGAAACTCGAAACTTGGACAAAAGTTATGGGGGGATATTTCAAGGCTATTCACCAAATTTCATTAAATTCGGTTCTGCCGTTTTTCCGTGATGATGAGACAAACGAAAATTTCGTTTTTTACTAATATCTCGAGAACCACTGGTCGTAGAAACTCAAAACACGGATATAATTTTAAGTGGGGCTATTTCTGGGCTACCCACAAAATTTCATCAAATTCGGTTCAGCCGTTCTCCCGTGATGGTGTGCCAAACAGACAGACAGACAGACAGACAGACAGACAGATTTTCATTTTTATTTATATAGATTGAACAAACGTGTAAATTTGGGAGAATGTGTGAGTGATCGCTGCAAAACGTCTCCTTTATGTACACTATATATTGTACGGAAACTAATGAATCTAAATCTGGCAACACCATGAAATCAATTTCGATTTACTCTCAACTTGATGGGACTTCAATCGATATTTAGAGCACAAGTTCTGAACACAGCAGTTTTACCACTCAACACTGTTTCGGAAGATATTTTAATAGAAAAATGTTCTATTTAAGTACGCTGAAGCGATTTGGATTAAGTAGGAGATATTTTATCTTTGATGGGTATTGGATTATAATATTAAATAAAATAGAGATAATCATCTTGATAATCTGAAGAAAAGTATTTAATCTGTCTTTGTGTTAAGTGTTATATAATTATGATATAAATCGAATAGAATAAAATCTTCACATGTAAGATAATTTTTATTTCCTCTATATACAGGTGTTAGACAAAATAAAGGAAATAAGTAATATGGAAATAAGTCATATTTCTTTATTAATAAGTTATTGGTGTACCATTTGCCTTTAATTGTTATTCAATTCTTATTGAAAGTAAATTATTGATTCATACAAGGATTTAACAGTCTTCAGAGGGATGCTGTGCCATTTTTCTACCGGAACATTTGTCAATTGTTTCAGAAGTCTGATTCTCAATCTATTCTCTGAAACTCCCCATGCTAGTTCAATAATATGCGAATAAGTGATTGTGCTGATCAAGAAAGATAATGAAGGTTTCCTTGGTGCTCTTCAAACCAAGACTGAACTGGGTGCATAGGCGCCTTATCATCTTGAAACATGGAGTCATAGATGGTAAACAACGTGTTCGGTCTGGAATCAATCTGATCACCTATAATGCCCAAATACTTACTCAAAGTTACTAGACCTTTTAAGGTGGAGATTTGACCAGTCACATTCTACGATATGGTAGCTCAAATCATAGATCTACCACCATGTTTGATAATTGCAACAAGACATTTAGTTTTTTTCATGTAGTATAGTACAAGGTGTTTCAGAAACGACGCAAACTGACATTTTGGGGAAGGAGGAACAACCTGCACGAAGGTAAATTTCATATAAAATTATTAGCTAGTTGGTACTAATGGACTCAAAGCCAACCAAAATAAGTAGTTGCATTTAAATTAGAATGTGCCAGTGAAGTACTCATTTATGTGTTGTGTGTTAGTTATGACATTCTCCAACACCCAACTGCTTTCTGGACCTGAAAAAAATTTTTAGTTGCAGTTCGCCGTTTAGAAGCCAACCTTTGCATAACTCAACTAAACCGCCAATTTCGTATTCATCATCGAATTAACCCGCGGTTATTGAGAACTCTTGTTAGCTTTAATGCAGGAAATTCAAACACTCAAATTCCGTGTTATGTACAGGCAAGACTTAACTGTACCCCGCATTTGCCTTAATGTCGGCTAGCAAAACTTGCGCATGCACTATGCTACGCAAAATAGCGGCCATAGACAAAGTTCGCAAATTACGTGAGGTAGAAATTTTTTTTATATAAAGTAAAATCAGAAATTATCTAATGTCAAAAAATTATCTAATGTCATGGAAACAATTTATACGCAGAAAGAAGTTAAAATTATTAGAGTAATAACCACTATATTTCGAATATAACAAATCCCGTATACCTTTCATTCTATTAACCCAGACCGTCCAACCTACCAGAAGGCATTTGGACGGCTGAGACAGTCTCACCGAATTTAGACCTAAATCCAGTGGATCGACATTCACAGGGACCTTATCGGGGGCATTCACAGGGACCCTGCCACTAACCTCTCGGAAGGACTTTCGGATCCATGCATTAAATGTACCCGTGCTCCTCGCAGACACAGTTATAGTTTGGCCAGCACCGGAATCAAACTAAAGTGCTTCTAATGCAATGTCTGTGCCGCCCAACACCGCTGCCTTAACAAAGCCCGACATCAGTGAGTACGGAGCAGGCACATCCATCGGCTCATGGCGTGGGCAGCAAGCTTCGTGAAACTGTCGGCCGTCTCATTTCCTGCGACCTCAATGTAGACACATGAACCCATTTCAGGGGGGAAATGTCGAAAGCCACCTCAGCACCATTTTTAAGATCAACCAAAATGGATGATATGTACTGGATCGAGACCCAGGGCCGAGATGGAGGAAGCACTGTCCGAGAAAATCTCCTCCCTGGACCAGTTGGCAGCGAGACGAATGACACAGAGCTCATGCATCTAATCTTGAATGTCTTCTTCCGGAATAGTGTTTGAAACTGGAAGATTTATTTACTAGCTCCATGAGCGTAACATAATCTTTATCTTCTTTCTCGGTTTCACGGAAAAAGAAATCAGAACTTCGCGAGATTTTTTAACTTTTAAAGAAAAAGTTAACTTTTTGAGACTCTGAAAAAAGAGCTAACTCAGATAACACGGTCACCACGCGAATTCCGAGGGCATCAGAAGTCACAACGGATTCCCGCCCGACACGGTTGACCGAGAAAGTCTAACTTTCTCAGAGAAATTTCTATAACCCAGGTTCTAAACACACCTCCCGTCAATTGGAAGAATTCCAATTGATGACCTGCGGAAAACCCAACCAAAATCCAAAATAAACAGGGAAAACACTTTTACCTTCAAGAACTCATCCAAGGCTGAAAAACATAAGTCTACACAAATAAAATCACAATTTAAATTCAAATCTAAAATTTATTAATTATTTAAGAAATGGAGTTCGCACAACAAATACAATTTCTGATTTAATAACTTAAAACCACAGGACCTCTTCTACCAAAAATCATCGGCTCTTTGCCGGGAATTTAAATATCAATTCAATAAATCATTAATACATATTAATACACATATACAATCAATTAACTCAGGTATGGTCATGGAGAGAAAGTCACACTCGAGGAACGCTTAAGGCTTAATTTACTTTAATTCAATTTAATTTACGATTGATTTATTATTCTTAAATGCGAAGGAAGGAACTGAAGATAACAATATATATTTAATGTTGGCAGCAGAATTTAAGGGTGAAGAGTTCTTCAGAAGTCGATGCACAAATCCAGACGACTGCCCAACGGCACGTCTAAATAATCAAGCCTTACCTCACAAAACTTGAAAAGGACTCACGGTAGGAAAAGCGTAGGCATCCACTGGCAGATTCCCTCGGGGCAAACATTGCCCCGCTCCAGCAGGAACGGCAGAACCGCAGTTTCCGGCAGGCAAGGTGCCGGATCAGGTAATCCAAGGATCGACCAGTTTCATAATTTGCTTTTACTGGTCCCGGTACACAGATTCGTAATATGAGGTACACATCCATCATCCACACGGCGGTCGACGGTCGGCGAGGACAAGGCATCAGCAGATCTCAGCAATGGCGACGATGGCAGAGGTGGCATCTCTCCCGAGACCCACAGAGACGGAACTCAACCTGGGGGATGAATTCCGAGCTGTTCGTGGGTTCGAAGATGTTTCCAGGGAGAGAGCCCCGAAACAAAAATCACTCAGCTTTTAAACACTCCGGGTGGTTACAGGACCCGGCCAATTAAAATTAAGAAGGGATCACAACTTCTCCTTTCAGCCAATCGAAAATTCCTTCCATTTCAAATACATCCAGGGATCCGCCCCTTCCAACGACAAATTCAAGGCACGTGCAGAACAACGTGAAAATCAGCACCACGGTTGCAACACCCAACAAAGCGAAAAAAACATGGAGACAACTGTCTCCACCAGCAAGCAAGTGTGACCTTGAACGACGTACGTTGTTCCTCGAGTGTGAGAGAATTATTATGGAATAAAAATGGCCACAATTCAATACAGATTTTGATACGTTTAAATATGCTAAAATATATACAATGACATGAGGGTTCCAGGACACAGATTAATTAAATAAAAGTTTAAAAAGTACAGAAGTTATGCAATTTACAAAGGAGTGACGAATTCCCTCACGACAACACAGAACCTCGGATAACCGGGACTCTAATAATCAGCACTATACTGCACTTTAATTTAGTCTAACGAATAATAATTTTTTTAAAAATATTTTTGACGGCAAAAATCCAAGAATATATCGCAAAATCGATCCAGCCAACTTTCCTTATATTTAACGATCAGTGAAGCATGCTGAAAGTGCATTTACTGCATACTATAGTTGAATCTCTTTCATAGGTAAAGTTAGATTTAGAAAACGTTTATATAGAAAATAGAAAAGAAATTTCACGAGGAAACTGTATTGTAAGGCCACGGATGTCTTTGATGGCTCGTTTATCTGATTTTAGTGTCCTACATCATGTTTTTCCCATGAAATGTTAAAATATGTTTGATATTTTTTCTATTTTGGTTGACGTTTGTTCGGAAATTTTTATGTTTCCCACTTATCTCTACTGGGTCGAGGTTAAAATATGCCACTATACATAATTTTAAATATCTGAAATGTGTTACTTCACTCGACCCTCTAATACACATTCATGCAGTCATGCTCCACGTTGTTTTAAAAAGTGTCAGAATAATATAAAATAAATTCCTGTAAGCTCTAGTGTACAAATTATTATTCTTTTGAATTCTTCAAAACATTCTTAAAGCATTTGTTTTCTCAAATTCGCAGAAGGCTTCCCATGCCGATGGATGGGTTACATTAGGCCTATTTGTTTTAAAAAGTGCATCCATAGTTTGAACTATTAATTGTCCCACAAGACTACACATATCTACAAACACAGAATAAACAAACACATAAGCACTCAGAGGGCACGGTAGCCCAGTGGTTAGCGCGCGGGAATTGCACTCGGTACGCCCTGGTTCGATTCCCGCCACTGCCAAAACCGTCGCCGTGTTCACGCGGAGTACGATCACGTTAAACATGTGGGTCCGTAAGTCCTTCCGAGAGGTTGGTGATAGGGAAAGTAGGGCACGGTCCCTGTGGATGCCTCCCCCACTGGGTTCCGGTCTGAATTGGGTGGCACTTCCCGACCGTCCAAAGAGTTACCTTACACCTTTCTGGTAGGTCGGACGGTCTGGGTCTCAACAACAACACATAAGCACTCAGATAAACACCCACTTGAAAGAAATTGTTGAAAATGCATCCAAGACGTCTAAAAAGAAGCTTTGTGTGCTGCCCAAATCATGAATTCCAAAATGTTCGGTAAACAATACTTTCTCTGTTTAAACAATATTCTGAGAAAATAGCGAGATTTCAGTTTAGTATCAACTGTATAAAAATACAATAGTAAAATAGTAAGCTATTGTATAGATATATTATGTTACATAAAAGAAACTATCTGTCTGTCCGTCTGTGTGGGTCTTCTATAGTGATAACCTAAGTTTCGGACAGCAGCGAAATTCATTACAGAGTTAGCTGAACTCCCCATACGACAGACCTCGTTGATTATCTTTAATTAGAATTAGTTTAAAAGTTATGAAATTTTAAAGCCAAAAAATGTCTATTTTCCACCATTTCGTCAAATTTGCCTATTTATTTACAGCCGCAGACGATCTGCCGTACTTGCGTTCCAGATGAAGGTGTTCCAATTATTTGATACAATGGGATTAATCATATTCAGGACTGATATGATAAACAACATTTATACGAACAGAAATTTAGTGTAGAACATGTTTAAAATACTCTTCGTCAGAGGCAATGCCACATTTGAATTCGAGATAAAATATCACCGTGTTTTTTAGCAAGCGTTGTATGTGTTGTCATGTTAGAGGTCCTGATGATACAACTTTTTGACAGATATTTATCGCCTTCGCGTTTTGTTTGTTTCTGGATTGATTCTTGCTAATTAGACAACAACTAGTCAACAACTAGTTAGTTCTACAACTTTTAATTAGCTTTTATCATGAATCTTGATTTGCCCATTTGATTATTCCAAACTTTTAAAGTATCCGTTACGGATGACGTGATAATTTTTATTCGAGGTGTACACTCAAAGACGCGTCCTAATAAAGTTGGTGGGTGATTAAAGACGTTCCTAAAAACCTTGTATGAAAAGCAATAATTATAAAGAAGTTTTTATCATTGTCATGATTTGAACACGAATTAATCGAAATTTAATGTTTTCATAGCTTTATTCATAGGGAAACAAGAGTAATTATTAGATCCAATTAATCTAGGTAGCAATCTTCTAAAAATATATAAAAATAAAATGACTGGAGAAAATAAATCTTTTAATTATTTTTAAAAATAAAATTTAAATGAATATCTCACAAATAAAAGGTCATAAAAATATGAATTTGTTTAGTATTCTGACGTTGGATATGAATTAACTGGTTCTAAACAAATATGAAATATGAATGCATAAAAATGCCAGGTAGAGTTTTATACTCCAGATATTTCTTTTTTCTTGGAGCCTGCTTAAAATGTTTAACTAGAGTTCGTTATTTTGTGGAAAAATCATAAAAATTTTAATATTTGGATAACAATCGAGCTCTTTAAATTCCTACAACATTATTTAGATTACCTAAAGATATAAAATCAAAATAGTGCCAAAATTAAAGATAAATAACTGGTGTGTTTAACACAATTTTTCTGTGCACCCTAGAGTTATATTGCATATCTTTATGTCTAATATAAATGTGTACGGTCTATAGAACAGATTTGTAACGTCAAATCAAAATCTAGGTCCAAAAAATCAATATCACGTTCATCAATAATACTTTTATTAATATTCACGTCCCTCAATACTCATGTCCATTCATAGTCAAGTCCATCAATATTCGCAACCATAAATAATCCATAATCTAATTAATAGATATTACATAATCACGTCCCTCAATATTCATGTCCATTAATAATCAAGTCCATCAATATTCGCATCCATAAATAATCCATACCCTAATTAATCAATGTTGCATAATGAAGTCCATCAATGATCACGTCCATCAAGAATCCGTATGAATCGTGTCTATCAGTAATCCATAATTAGGTTCACCAATAATAAGTTCATTAATACAAATCCATCAACCGATTCAATAATGTGTGCATTCAATGCAAAGTGACATCCATAATTAAGTCCATCAATAATACGTCCATTAATACAAATCCATCAATCGATCCAATAACATGTACGTCTAATCCGAAGTAATGCCCATCAATAATCCATAATTGAGTCCATCAATAATACGTCCATTAATACAAATTCATCAATCGATCCAATAATATGTTTTTCAATCCAAAGTGACGTCCATCAATAATCCGCAATTAAGTCCACCAATAATACGTCCATTAATACAAATCCATCAATCTATCCAATAAAATGTGCATTCAATCCAAACTGACGTCCATCAATAATCCAAAGAATTAATATTACGTCAATTGTGTAATATATATCATGATCCATAGAACAGGTTAGTGAAGTTGGATCAATATCTCGTTACACAGAAAAATTTGACACCTTTGTTGGTAATGCCATGTAATTTGCATGTCTTGGTCAAAGTAGATTAATACTATACTTGTTAAATATTCTTCTATTTGAATCAAAACAAATATTAAAATTTATATATAAATGTACTCTTTCTGGGAGCGATTTTCATCCACTCAAAAACCGAAAAATATTATAAATACAAATCAGAACACAGATAAAATTTTGCCTTTTGAAGGATCGGTGAAGAATTTACTCCACACTATGAACAGGTTCAGATCAGTCCTGTGGTCTGGGTTTTCCACACTACATAGCGAACAGGTCATTATCATATAGTTAAAAGTAAAATATCTTTATATCAAAATTGGAGGAAGAAATTGCGTTTTTTTTAAGGAGGTCCATGGTAAGAGCATGTATGCCTTGCTGTCTGGTCTTTCCGATTTTTGTGCTCGGCGTCACGTATTTCCAGTGTGGCGTTAAAATATTTAAGATGCTCTTTCTAGCTTGGTCAGAGTTTGTTAGGTAAAAGTAATATAACTCCTAGTTCTTTGACCTCTTGACTTTCCTTACTTTGCGAAGTTAAATGATTAAAAAAAGGCTGGAATTTAAGATATTTCGGTTTTATATTCTTTATTTTAACGTAATTAGATTCTTTATTTTCTACGTAATTAGATACGTGATGATTTACAAGGGTCCAGTTATCGATAATTTTACTTCTGAGATAACGTGGTGCATAGCCATTATAACGATAAAAGTATCTTTTTAGTTTTGTTATGAAATGCATACCCCTTGTTAATTAATTATTTCTAAATTTCAGTTTCGGAAACGCCTTTTTCAAAAATCTATTTTATTCTTTCGTATTCCGCAAATTTAATTTCATTTCGATTCTGAATTTGTTCTTAAAAATAAATTGTATTCCAACTGATAAATAGCCAAATCTGTCACCTCGCCTTCTTAAAGTCTCTCTGTCTACGTTAGCAACCATTCGCGCTTTGATACATGGTGACGTTTCGTTATTTTCAACCGATTCATATTTTTATATGAAAATATGTTGGAATTATTTTCCTTGTCGTCACGAGCGCGCATTAACATTAAAAACGTTAAGAAAAATAAAGTAATTAGTTTTTCAGTTGACGATCAACTTGTAAGGGAGTCGAACGTATGTTTGCCCTTGCGGCAAAATGGCTAAATTCTTATTCTGAATTTGGTTAAGTAATTGATTAAAAATGGTGATATATTACGATAAGATATCGCGTTATTGTTAATTTTAAAAGAACAAGCTATTTTCAACGTAGGTAAGATGTTAATGATCGTTTTTTGTCAAAAGAATATTCCATCTCCTTGAATGTTCCGGAGCATTATTTAGCATTATTCTAGCATGTTAATCTATTTTAAAAAATGAATTGTAGTGAAGGAATGTAGTTTCTGAATGATGATAACATGCTGATAAAGTGAAGTATATCTTATGAAGATTCTTTTATTTCACCAAGATGACTTATCCTCTCATTCGAACATCGCCATTTCGCCATTTATCAAACGTCCCGTAATATAATTCTAATTTTGACTCAAACTTCCCGGAATTCATGGATAAATCTCATTCATTACACAAGAGTCATATCCAATTCATCCATGATCTGATTTGTCACCTTGTCGTCAACCGCCCGCCTGCAGCTCCGGAGCTTCCAATAGTTTAGAACACCCGTATACGATCACTAACGGTTGTGAACTAGCCGGAGCACTCAATAGTTTTCTGTGGATTCAGGTAGTCGCATGCTTTCTAAATATTGGAATCGTTTTCATTATGCTCTGTGTAGTACCTTACCTATTCCGAGAAATTGTATTTTCCCTATCAACCACGGTTGAAAAAAAATCAGAATTCAATGAGCGATGGGTTTTTGTCAATGAATGCTGAGAATGTCATGGTTCAAACCTTAGTTTAAACCATGGTTAAAACCAAATTAATGTAATAATCAAAATAAATCATGGTTTAAATTTTAAACCAAAGTTTAAACCAATGTGGTTTAAACCAGCTAACCCTACAATTCATCCAAAAACTTTAAAGCTGTTTTTCTCTATTTTTCTATTTTTTTAATGTTCTCGCTTGATTAATAATGTAAAATACGTAAGATTTTTTTTTCTAGAATCTGCCTGTAAAAGGTATTTTACTCAAATTTGAAAATTTCCAGCAAATGGACATTTTTCTGGCAAACCAACACATATTACAATAATAGTTTTTCACTTATTCACTTGTAATTTTTACTGCAGTTTGCATCGATTCTTGTAATGTATATGTACATCATATAGTTTCCGAAACCTCAGTTTTTTTTCGCAATATTTTAAACTGGTATTTTTTGTCATTTAAATAAATGTTTTGAAGATTTGTGGCGCAGTTAGTTCATTTAGCTTCCAAAACAACTTGTTACCCCATCGTCCAATACCACATGACTTCAAGGTATGTTATCTACAAGTACATTTATAATAATTTATGGACATGTTTACTGAAGTTAGTTAATGATGGTGCTCAGTATTTGCATATACGAACAATTTTAATATTTATTATACCACAAGGAACATTAGTTTTTAGATTTGTTCACTGTAAACACTCTTGAATCCTTCTTCTTTCTCCAACTCAGTTCTAGGATTTTTCATTTTATTTTTAATTTTTAATTTATTATTATTATTTTTTTTGCATCTTTTTTTCTTGGGCCACGTAATGGAATTATTTATTGCCTGGTACTTTCTTGCATATTGTGGTGTATTTTAGCTTATAATACTTTCTTGGGGTAAGCAAATATAAGAAAATTAGGTAATTACGAATGTTTCGAAGACGTTATGAGCCATCTTTCTAAAGTGTAGAGTTTTCACTTCAGGAAGTCTTAACCTTAAATAACTTAACTCGGAAGTATGTCTTTAAAAGCAGATAAAACACTTAACAGCCAGGAATTATAAGCAGACAACAGTTAAAAGAACTACATATTTATTTAAGTCAATTACACGGCTTCTCGTCTGACACAATAAACACAATAGGTATTTAGGATATACACAATACAATTTACGCATCAGTGACAATAAATTCATATTCTGTGGTATTCCGTACCAGCAACCGAAAAGCATAAGAAAATTTAAAATCAACCCTGAGACGGTTGCCTTTAAATCACTTACTCCCTGCATTTTAAAGTCGTATCAAACCATCCATGCCTGAAGCAGACGCATTTCTCCAATACCGTGTTGCAGGAGTCTTCCACGCGTACAAATTTTGGACTCGCGTACAAATTTTGGACTCGCGTACAAATTTTGACCAAAAAACGATCTGCAGTAGCATTGCCAGAAAAAAATTCTGAGGAAGGGTAACCAAATATTTTGTTTTGTTTTCCATTTCTCAATATACCATTCCTTCAAATTTCAGTGGATCCGATAGGTTCCAGGGTGGGTTATGGTCCACTCAAATCCCTCCTTGTCGACGCCACTGCCGATCGATCTGCAAGCCAAAGCTTTCATTATTTCCCAAATAATATCCACAGAAAGCTTGGCCAGCCTCATGATTGACCTTTAAACCAGAAGCTCTAATATGTTGCTAACAAAAAAATCATAATTTAATGCAAATGATGCAAATGGTAACAAAACGATTATCGTGATCTCGCAGGATCAAGAACTGTGTATTTTTAACAAATGTTAAGGTACAACTACAGTTTAGCAGTTGTATTCTAGTGCTTAAGAGAAAGTAAATAGTATGTAATATCTGGAGAATGGTGTATATCAGCGTTATTATACTAGTGTCTTCTATTTTAAAATTACATTTAATAATTTTGTATATCCGATGAATTGGTTTTACTTACGTCATTATTAACGCTATACAACATAGTTGAAAAGTGTTTATGACTTTGTTCATTCTGTCTCTCTGTCTGTCTGTCCGTCTGTCTGTCAGTTAGCACGATAACTGCCTTAAAAATGACTTTATTAAAATTAAATTTTAGTACGTTGTTCAGACGGTCTGTGGGACTTATGGGACTATAAATGAATAATATCACCCAATTAGTTTTGGATTGAACCCGGGTTGAAAAAATAAAATACATTGAACCCTATGGGACGTAATTTTTCAAACATTTTTTAAGCAAATTTAAAATTCACAAATTGCTTCGAAAGTTTTAGGAAATATTCAAATTATCCCATAAAATATATAAGAAAATTTTCAGCAATATATGTTCAGTAGTTTTTTAAATAAATATTCAAATAATAGTCAAACCCTTTATATGAAGAGATCACGTGACCCTTTTCAAACTAAGATATGGCATCCATCTTGTCGAAAGCCCAGACCATCCGGCTCGTCCGAAGACTTAGAGCAGCAAATTGAATGGCCGGGGCATCCATCTTGTGTCAAAATCGTGATTTTTAAAATTCTTTTTAATTTATAATTAGTACCATATCCGTCTTAAAACCACTTTATTTTTGCTTAATTTCTGTGCATCTGTATTTTCAAACAGAGCTTTTACAATATATTTGAAATTAAATGATCAATGCTATCCATCTTGTGTCAAAATTGTGATTTTTAAAGTTCTTTTTAATGTACATTTAGTGTTGAATCCGTCCTAAAACGCTTTATTTGTGCTTAATTTCTGTGCATTTGTATTCTGAAACAATGCAATTACAATATATATGAGTTCAAATGATCATCAAACTTTGATTCTTTCTACAACGAAACCTAATTTTCATTTATGGAGAATGTAAACAGATTAGGCTGTAAGATGAGCTGTATAAGAATTGCTGAAAGTAGTAGAGGAAAGGGTGTTCAAGCCCAGCAGGCGGATTTGCGGATTGCATTCCAATGTGATGACGTCACATTATCTTATCAGATGACGTCATCGGCTGATCTTATCAGATGACGTCACTGATAAGCTTATCTTATCGGATGACGTCATCGGCTTATCTTATCAGATGACTCATTCGATAAGAATATCGGGTGACGTCATGTACTGACACAGACAGTGGGGTTGAACAAGACCTTGGTGGCCATCTTGGAAATTTTGGTGGCGCCCACTATGGACAGGTTGGAGAACTGTGTTGGCTAAAAGGAAAGAATTGGTTCTGGACTGAGCTGGATTCGAACTGGGGACCCCTTGCACCGTAGGAGAGTGCTTTAACCAGTATACACTTTGAGACTTGTAGGCAGATGGTGAATGAATGATATCTTTCCTGCGAAAGGAGTTGGGTACTTCTACGAGGCGATCGTGCGAATGAATTAAGATTTTAATTAATTTTTAATAAATAATTAAAATATATTATGAAAAAAAATGGAATATAGTCATAATTTAATTTTAATAAGGGGATTATTTTTTTAAATGATTGGGTAATTATTGTTTTTATGGAATGTTTAGGAAAGTGCTTGAAGACATTTACGACGGTGATGGCGCCCTCTATTGGCACTTGAATGTAATAATGAATGATGTCTTCCCTGCGAAAGGAGTTGGGGACTTAGAATATTTTCTGAACTTCTACGAGGCGATGGTGCGAATGAATTAAGATTTTAATTAATTTTTAATAAATGAATAAATGTATTATGAAAAAAAATGGAATATAGTCATAATTGAATTTTAATAGGAGGATTATTTTTTTTAAATGATTGGGTAATTATTGTTTTTATGAAATGTTTTGGAAAGTGCTTGAAGACATTTACGAAAGTTTAGACGGCGGTGATGGTGCCCTCTATTGGCACATGAATGAAATACATGCGACGAATAATAATACAATTAATTTCTGTATGTGGTTTTTGTATTCTTTTAATTAGGTAGTCGAACGATGACTTAATAATTTTAGCTTCACATTCATACATGTTTTTAATGAAGACAATTTTTTTTTTACATTGACCGTTCATCAGTGATTTTTTAAGGACGGGGTGTATGTTATTGAATTTTATTAATTTTAATGAAATGATTTTTGTGGTAAGCCATTGAATGAAAGAATGGGGGACTCCATAGTGAACTAGAATATCGCATTTTTGATGTTAATAAATTTTTACCACAAGTTGGGAACGGGATTTGACCCTTTTAGAAGAGGTGTATGTGCTCGTATACCAGCCAAGATTTATGTTTTAGAAGCCTGTGAGATTTTAGGGATAGGTTATGCTACTCGCTGAACACGTTTCGACAATTTTTTCAGCTAGCAAGAATGTATTCATGGAGTTCTGCGATGATTTTACTGGGAATATAGTAAAAGTACTATACATGATTTTTTTTTTACATCCTTTTAAAATTTTACATGCTACTAAATACGAATTGACTATTTTTTTTTTAATTTTACTGGGATTGTTTTAACGATATTCATAAAAATGCTATGAAACGCGTAACTTTAACGGTTGTCTATTTTCACGCACAATGTAAGATTTTAATGGTAGGTTATACTACTGACTGAACGCGAGTCGACCCTTTTCAGAATGATTGTGTGTGCCACGCGATTTTTTATAACAAGTATCAGAACCTGCTGAATCCGTTTCGACTGTTTTTAGCTATTAAAAAATGGTTGTATTGATTTATTTTCAAATATATGGGAAATTCAAGAATTTGCTATATTGAAGGATGTAGTTAAAACGAATAAGTGTACAGAATTGTCAGTGAATGTAAAACTTGGGAGATATTTTTAAAATGCAAAGTACTGAAAGCATTACAAGCTAATGTTGTGTACAGATGTGATTTGCATATGTATTGTGACATGGTTATTCTTACCAAAGTCTTCCAAAGAATGGAATCCATATTATTTTGAAGAGTATGCTGGGTTATTTCAAAGAGTCATCTAAAATGTTATGTTTTAGAAAATAGCAAGATCCATTTCTATGTAGAAATAGTACATGCATGTCATACATTAAAAAAAAATGAGTGTATGCCATTTCTAGTTTAGAAAATAGCCTGTAATGTATTCGAAAATCATACGATCCATTTCTACAAAGAAAGGATATATGTTCGATTTTCTACTTAAAAAAAAAAAAAAAAAAAATGATACATGCATGTTATACATTAGAATAAAAAATGTTAGTAAAAGTGGGAAATGTTAGCAGCAGAAGAAGAAAGTGGGAGCGTTTCCAACAGTACCTGGGATGTGACGCAAGCTGTCGTTTCACTCTTTATGGGCAGTGTTCCCCACCAACGTGAAATAATTTTCTTAGTTATGGATTTAAAAATAATTATGAATTTTAAGTTAAGTTACTTTTAATTAAATGGTAAGATAGAAGTTTATAAAAAAATAAAATAAACTTTAATGCTTTTAAAACATTTAAAAAAAAAATATGAATTTAGATACTTGTAATATTTTTTTTTCATTACAAGGTTATGAAAAAAAATGTTACAAGATAGAAATGTAATGAATTTATATGTAAAGTGACAAAATTAGATTATTTCACATTGGCAGGCCTATTTTCCCCAAAAAAAATTATACAAAAGTACACATTCACTTGATTTTTTCTTTATAGGTGAATTAGAAAAAAATATAATATTTAAAATAAATTAATTTAAGATGAATGTATATAAGAATTAAACTGAAAAATTTAAAAAATATTTAAAGATAAATAAAAAAAAAAAACTAACGAATTTAAAAAAGAAAAACCAAGTAAATGTGTACTCACATAAGCCATTGCTTATAGGCGTACATGTCGAGCCCCGCAAAACACTTTGAATCCAAGTGTAAGGCCAAGCTGTGCTCACTTATATTGTTTTGAATGTTGCATAAGTTTTCGTGAAACAGTGCACTGTCACCCACAGAGCGCAGCTTGTCCTCTATCATCGTGTTGAGACAAGCGTGTCGCCTTTGTGAGGGGTGATTGACGACGCACCCCTCGCAGTAAAACAGCTTTTCCTTAACACGTTGAATTTCACTGCGTACACATTCTAGTATGTGTTTGTGTAAAATATCTTGATATCCTATTGACTTAGGCTCTGCGGGTCTTAATTGTTGCATTTTCAAAATCCTGGTAGGTAACACCTTCTCATATAGCACTTCCAAAATAGCATATGCAATGTCATCACACACTTCTTTTAAATTAACGATATGTTCCATGGAGAGGGTAATTGCCGATGGTTTCAGATGAAACGGACCCTCTCCATTTTTATACATTTGCTGTAAATGACATTCCCCATCTGCATTCACCACAATCAGTTGATTATTAGCTATAAAGCTAGCACTTGTATAAATGTTGTTAAATTCATATATTTTGCTCGAGAATTCACGCCACGTTGCAGCGTTCATGATCACTCCATGTTGGGTGGCACGCCCCTCTTCATACTTTCGTATGTGAATACGAACGTTCTGTTTGAAAATGAAAATTTGCAGATGGACACTCATCCCCAATGAAAATGAATAGTGCGGTTCGTAGGGTGTAAGGGCAGCAGGTATAACAGCCACAATAACTGGATCGTCATCAGTGGCGGTGGTGGGGCTGACTGAGTTGCTTAGATATGCCGGCTCATCCAAGTTGTTAGCACAAGTAGAATTGTCCAAGTTGCTTGTATTGTGTATAAATCCAAAACCTGAAAGGCTTGTAGACTGGTCAGTAACTTCTGCAGATACTGGCGATTCAGGCCTACCATAAGCGATCGTCATCCAATCGACCTCTGGTAAATCACCGTACGAACCAGACATTGTAATTTAAAAAGCAAAAAGCGAGAACTAAAATCTGGACAGCAAAAATCTGAAGACAGAGAAAAGTATGTTAAGAACTGTGTGCACCCACTCTATATACCCTCAGCATTGCACACGTTATCAGTGATTGGATAACAAATCATTCATCTATCACGCCATTGGCTGCTTTGCAGGGGATGCTGGTGCGCATGCGCAAGTATTTGCGCTGTCATGGGATACCGATAACGCTTTCCTGATAGTGCAACATGAACGATGCGCGTAACCATGGTAGCAAGATAAGATTTTACTGATAACACAAGGCGAGTGATTAATTTGGAGTTGGACATTCGTTGGAGTAGGTTTGGAAGGTGGTAAGTATATATTTCTTGTTTAAATGTGTGTGTTGGAAATAAAGACAGATTATTTCATTTCTTTTTTTTTATTTAAAATTCAACCAGTTCACAGTAGTTTTTCGTCTTTTTGCTGGAGTACTTTTGTAGGGATGGGCATATACATGTTTATTTTTTACATAGTGTTGTGGAATGTTCATTTCATCTAAAGCTGCTAGAAAAGGTTCTTTGGCGACTTCACTTTTCCTGTTGGTGAATATCAGATTAAACAAGTCCACAATGTTGGATTTGGGGACAATGTTTCCATGATGTAGAATCTGTCCGCTTTCGTTCCAATCCAAGATGTCGGGATGCCTTTTTATGAGTGAAATCATTTCACCGGCATATCTTTTCAATTTTACAGGCACACTGTTTAATAGAATCCCATCGTAGTTGTTTACACT
This sequence comes from Amaurobius ferox, assembly GCA_951213105.1. Lineage (NCBI taxonomy): Eukaryota > Metazoa > Arthropoda > Arachnida > Araneae > Amaurobiidae > Amaurobius > Amaurobius ferox. Next base: position 71,665,731 of record OX578146.1, on the reverse strand, counting down.
TTCTTTGATATTCAAATTCTTTTCAGGTTTTTCCTTTTTAATTAAAATGCTTTCTTCGTTCATATCTTCCTTGTGAATCGATGCTTGAATGGGCGTATTAAAAAAATTCATCTTTAGTTTCTTTTGCAAAAGTTCGTAATACAACTTCACTTTATCGTCTTCGCCGAGAGAACTGTTTAAAATGCGAGACATTTCCTTGTCGAAAGCGGTCATGTGCTTTTCGGTGGGTACATGCTTGGAGAGAGACTCTTCAGGGATCAGTGCATATTTTTTAGCGTGCTCCATTAAAAAGTGTTGTAATCACACTCAGTGCCGCAGGAATCAGCAAGTTTAAAAATCCACCTTTTTGGATGAGTAGTTTTCGTTTCTGGTACAGAGGTTTACGCTTGTACGCCAATTCTCGCAAGGTAGTCTTGTGTTTACGGAGCTTCACTTTTTGGTGCTTTGTGAGAGAAATATTTCCTTTTAATGTGTTAAGAGTGCACTCGCAGAGAGCCTTTATACATGAAGATGGAATTTTTTTCAATAGATTCTTTCGTAATTTCGAGGGGCAAATCTGCAGCAACTGCAACTGTCTTAGTTGTTCTTGGGTCAGCGTCATCTTTTCAAGTGATGAAATGACGCCAACACTTTACGTTTTTATACAAAAATTTTATGTTATGCTTTTACGCAAAAACATGTCTCACTTGGTAGACATATTGCGTCTGGCCCGGTAAAATATTGGTGCGCAAACGCATTTCTTCGGGTGTTTCACTGCGCAAATCTATAAACAGATACGAATATGGTTTTTTAGTAGCGTCTTCGGCATTATCCCAAAGACCGGTACGGTCTCTAATTTGGCGACTTCTTTGGCTCCAATTCTCTTACGGCGCTCGATGTTATTAGAGCATGAGCACGAATGTAAATAAACAACATGCGTAGTAGAATGCGCAGAAACGTAAGTGCAAAGAGGCATTATTTTTACCATAGAGCATAATGGTAAACTGACGATGATGTCAAATAAAAATTGAAATTAAACCCATTAAACATCGAATTTATCTTTGTGATGAATATTAGTTATTTAGAATACAATAATAACAATATATATTTAAAGATTTCATTTGCTAAAGTGCGTTTTAAGTGATTATACACTACTACTTATTTTTACTGTAATCACTAAGTAGCGTTCTAAAGATGTATACATTTATTAGAAAATTCTGCAATGTATATGGGAGTGAAGGAAAAGATATATAACGAATTTTCGCAAAAAATTCGTGTATATAGTTTAATGAAAGTTAATATTTTATTTTCCGATTAATTAAAAATATCCATCAAAGAAGATAAATTTAGATATATATTGCAAAAATTAGAGGTTAAAGGAATGTAAGTTTCTAAAGTAATACATGTGTCGTGCATTTGAATATATATATATACATATGTATATATCGTAATTCAATGTACTATATGTCGGAGGTTGCACGTAGCAACAGGTGTTCTGTGGCTCATAGAGTGATGTAGCAATTAGAGCATGGATCTACGCCCGCTTCGCGAGCTAACCTCGCTACGCTCGCCCGCTAAAAAAACATCACAGAATCCGGTCCCGCTGGCTGTCGGAGGTCGCACGTAGCAACAGCTGTTTGTGCAACAGGTGTTCTGTGGCTCATAGAGTGATGTAGCAATTAGAGCATGGATCTACGCCCGCTTCGCGAGCTAACCTCGCTACGCTCGCCCGCTAAAAAATCATCACAGAATCCGGTCCCGCTGGCTGTCGGAGGTCGCACGTAGCAACAGCTGTTTGTGCAACAGGTGTTCTGTGGCTCATAGAGTGATGTAGCAATTAGAGCATGGATCTACGCCCGCTTCGCGAGCTAACCTCGCTACGCTCGCCCGCTAAAAAAACATCACAGAATCCGGTCCCGCTGGCTGTCGGAGGTCGCACGTAGCACACAGCTGTTTGTGCAACAGGTGTTCCATAACTCATTCAGTGATTTTTATGTTACGTCCGCCGCGCGGAAGTAAGCCTGTGCTCTGTGAACCATATAACACCTATTGCACAAATAGATTTTGCTACGGGCGAACTTCAACATTCAGCGGGGCTGGATTCTGTGTGTTTTTAGCGGAAAAGTTAAGACCGCGAAGCAGTCGTGGATCCATGTTCGAATTGCTACGGACCAACTGTTGCCAACACATCTATTGCCATATTGTGGCCAAATCTGACTGTAGCCCCGTTAACCGAGAAATACCAAACTTTGATTAAAAACCGATACCAAAGTTCCAAAATTTGATAAAAAACGATACTTAGAAATTCGATAAAACACTTCTCACCTTCTACTTTCCTCCTCTTTTTTTTAAGGCGTCTTTCCTCTTCTTTTTCTCTTCAGGAGGTGGATCTGTCATGTCAGGAGGATAAACTTTTATTATTGCCTCTAAAAACGATTTAAAAAGTTCTTGATAATTTCCTTTGTGGTAACGACGCCACATGAAATCGGCCAGGTAGGAATCAAACTGATCCGATCCCACGCAACGCCGGTTACCACGCTGCTGTCTTTTTATCCAGCTCCACGTTCCTTCGATAGTATTTGTGTGCGCCCCTGTTACCGGGTCCTTAAACGTCAGACTATGATTTACTGACTGGTGTACGAACCCTTCATCTGAAAGGCAATCGTACGCCTTCCAGCAGTCTGATATTATTGTTGTCCCCGGTTCAACATACTTTTTTATAACATTTAACAACACATCCTTACTTCTATTTTCAACCACTTCAAAAAAACAACTCACAGACCCCCTTTCAATTCCTCCAAACACCCAATTACCTTTCACTTGCTTGCCCCTATTATACTTTCTTTTTCCAAACACGCTCTCATCAATCTCAACAATTTTACCAGGTCCACCAAGCATTCTACTTTCACTCACAATCACTTCCACACATACCTCCCTACAAAAACTCTTCCAATCCGTTATCGTGTTTTTAGACATATTCATCTCATCCACCATCCAATCATGCGGAGTCTTTTTCACACACAGCCATGTCATTTTCAAAATCTCAATCAAACTCAATCTAGAATACTCAAACCACGTACCATTCCTTATACTCCTCTTCACATAATGCGCATTCGCTCCAAAAACACGGCAAACCCACGTATAACCATCACACTCTTCCGTACTATCATTTCTCTCACACAATCGCATAGGCGATTTACATTTAGGACATTCGTACCCACTTGCAATCAACCCCTGATTCATACACCATTTAATCACATTCATTTTACCACTATCTATCAAACGATAAAAAAAAACAATACTATATCTTTCACTCTTCACAGCCATTTAGCACACACAAAACAAATCAAAGGAACTTCACCAATACTTGCATGTATTCCTTCAAATTACGTCACCTTTGAGCACCAGAATAATAAAATAAATATAGGAAAACTTTCAATTCATCCAAATAATTTACTTTTAAAAAATCAGCAGATTTATAAAATAATACTAGAATAAATTTCAATTAAACATCCAGCAATTACTAAAGAACAGCATAAGAATTAAGTAAGCATAGAATAACACAAGTTTAAATAGTTGCCATAGTAACCAACTCGCAAGGTTACCATGATTATGAGGAGTTAAAGAGTTCACAATATAGCACTCCGCCACAATATAGCACTCCTCTTATCGACGATTTGGCGCGATAAAAAAAAACGACCGTACCGGTCTTTGGGATATAGCCGCGTCTTCGTACACTTCTTGAAAATATCGTGTCTGCCTGGGATATAACTGTTTTCCCAAATGCGTGATTTGACTCAAATCTCTTCGATTTTTACAAAGAAGGAGGTAGTGGGCGTTTAAAGTAATTTCACGCATTTCTTTTCCTTTGTGATAAAAGTTTTGCGTGATAAACACGACACTCAAATTCAAATGGTGACTTCCCTTGGTAAACAAGTGCGTTAAGCGTTTATCGTTGCCACACTCGGACATCAAATCGTCTATAATAAAAAGCGTGTTGGATTCCAAATATTCTCGATAATTTCCGGGTAGGCCTTCCACAAAAGTAACATCGGGAATTTCATCGTAAAGAGGTTGGTGGATTCCATAAAACCACACAATTTTATCAAGGGGCGGTGAAAACATCTCCCGCTTGTGTTTTAATAAATCGCGAACAAAGAAGCTTTTTCCGCAGCCCGTAGGACCTGAAATGACCATCGTAAAAGGGTGTTGCAGAGTTGGAAACTCCATGGCAAATGAGGACACAGGTTTGTGTACATCCATATTTATTGGTAAAAAGGTGTAGCAATCTTAAAATGCTTGGTTACAAAATTATAAATTTTTATATCATTTGATAATTCGTGGGGTACAAAAGATAACATAAAATCTTTCAAGGAAGTTCCGCGACATCTAGAATATAAATAATAAATACAATAGTGACCACAGACGGCCGTGACATTGCTTTGCAGGGGCATACAATTATAGTCCATATGCCGAAAAGATGATACATAGTCCGATATAGCTCCTTCGAAGGCTTCCGGTGAATGTCCGTAGGAATCGAAAAATTCCAAACAATCTCGAAAAGGCAAGTAAAAGGCTAACCAATGACTTCCAGGTTCTGTCGAAGAGTCTGCGTTAGCCACGAAACAGGTGGGATATCGCTCAATCTTTTCAGGTAGATTGTCGCTTGCAAAAACACCTAAAAAGGAATCGCTCGTAAAAATGTTCTTGGACAATGCCTTGTGCAGTTGCTTGGTATCCATTTTTAATTGGCAAAATCACACAGAATATGACGAGACTTGTTAATTTCAATCACGTTTTCAAATTCCGTATACACCAAGATGGAAATGGTTTCTCGAAGAGCTTTAGAAAATTTCACTTCTACACGTAAATTACCTTGCTGCTGTAAATTCATATGCGGACCATCGCACATGTCGGGCGACAAATCAAAAGCGTACAAGGTATAGCCCTTTGCAAATTCGTCTCGGGTCAGGTGAATTCCCTTGTCTTGGTTAAATCCAGGGAACAGAGTGTGATACGCACGAATGTAGTTGTTGTCTTCAAAGTTCAATTCTAAGGGTTTGCTTGGAACTGGGTTGCCGTCCACGTAAACACTTAAAAAGTTTACGTGTTGATGGTCTAGAAAAAATGGATTTAATGCATATTGGCCATTCATGCCTGCATTATTAAGACACGCAATGACCACTCTTTTTGGCATAACACCTAAAAAGACATTATCTTGCATAAAAGACCAACTTCCTTTCGACACCGAATATGTTTTACACAATACACGGTCTATAGGATACTTTGCCAAATTCTTTTCCAAGGCTTGAACGTGGCCTAATAATACTCCGGGGCTTACTTTAACTTTTCGAACAAACATGGAAGCGTGCTCTAACAAAACTTTGTAGTCGGGTTTGGGTGCGTTGGACACTAAACAAAATTCAGATTTGCTTCGTGTCATTTTTATTTTCAAATCCACCAAATTCAAGATGAGGCGATTCTGCTGAAATATGTCGGAATGAATCTGACCAATCATGTCCACGGTTCTACTTAATTTACTCATTTCATATCTTTGTTTCAATCCTTCGTTGGGGTTCTCCGATAGAGGGTCTATATCACTCAGATTCGTATCTTTAAAGAAGCATTCACAGGTGAGTAAACTTTTCTTTGCATCAGCTCCATAATTTAAAAGTGTTTCTATGTAGGCTCTGTAGGGATAGGTGTTGGTGGCTGAAGAAATCACTCGTTCGTTCAAACTGACATCGACTTGTGAGAATAAGGAATGCAAAAACAAGTTCACGGGAGCTACCGATTCTTTATCAGGTAAAGGGGTTCCGTCCGATTCCACAATTTTCGCTTTAACATACAAGAACGAAGAACCCAAATCCATATATTCGTCTCCACTTCCAGATATGTTAAACTCTACAGGACCTCCATCTCGTATGTTAGACAGAGGGTGAAATTCTAAAGTGTCCTTTTTCTGTGGCCGTTTGGGTCGGTGGGGTCATAAATAAATCCAGTTCGGACTTGGTGCAGGGAGTGGAATCTTTATGAATCAGGGTCGTCATTCTGAAGAGAAAATATCGTGTGCTTTCACCTTCTTAGTAGCAGGAGAAATGATTCGATTTTTGGAGAGTCTCCTCTTTTTATGGAATTTTTTTTTATGTCCAGAACCAATCATCGTTTTCATTTTACTGGCAGCCTTGTCTGTCAGATTACGGCCTGCCTCTTTCAAATGGCGTTGGGCAGCCACTTTAAAATCATCTCCTCTAGTTACCTCATTCAATACATTCACACCACTGTGCCACATTTGTCTTCCGACGGCTTTCGCCCCCGATTTTAAAAGTGGAACAGCCGCTCTGAAAAATGACCGAAAAAGGCTTCCAAAGCCATATCCTTTCTGAAAAGTGCTTCCTTGGTAGTAATTAAGACCTTGACCTGTTTGATTCATATAATAGTCTTCGAAGGATTTTTTACAGCATTCGTAAGGAACATACATTATGAGAGGTACTTTTGGCGAAAGTGTAGTTTCACGTAGGAGCGTCCGCGTTCAAATGGCGTCAGCGCTCCCGTGTGCGTTCTTATAACGATTTCCAGGGTGTCGATCATTTTTCTACTCACAGGTAAGTAGTGAGGTCGATCGAATATCGTGGAGACCAATTCTCCATAATTTCCAGTGACTTTAACGATACGCAAAAGAGGGGCCAGTACGTCGCCCACAATTTGTGGTTCTACAATGTCTGAATATACAAACAGTACACGATAATGTGCGTTTACATCCGCTACATAGGGTCCTTCACTCATTACTTCATGATCAGATTCTGACGAAATCACCATGGGGTCAAAACCCAACACTTGGGCTAACCCATCTTGTAAAATCACCTTGGCTCTATTCTTCACTCTAATGCGAACTCGTTTCGTAATAGGACTGTAATGGAAGGATATCTTGTTTTGGTGCTCTTCAATGAATATAGCCTTTAAAACATCAGGAATGGTTTCGTAAAATCCGGGTGGGATTCTCCGTCCAATCATTTTTCCATCATTCAAATCAAATCCTATAAAATTATTCTCCTGTGTTATATTCATCCAGGTATGGGGATATAAAAACTCAGCGATGGCTAATTCCCATGTGCCCTTTAACTCTATAGGGGAGGGAAATCGAGTTATAAAATGAGAAATTTTATTCTCCGGGAAAAAACTCATCGAGCTGTCGCTCGGCAGTGTCACGTAGAAACTCATCTCGGCGAATGATTTATTAAAGGTAAAGTCCCCCTCTTTTATAAGGTGGATAAATCAGAGGCAGGAATCCACTGGTTAAACTTGGCAGGGTATCCACGATATTTCACAAAATATTCCAAATGCTTTTTTCGATATCGTTTCTTTAAAACGTGTTCGATCGGGTATTCCTCTTTCATTCTCACTTTTTGCAATTCTTGCAAGTAAAAAGTTCCCTGAATAGCTTCTCCTAGTAAATCTTTAATTCTGTAAACAGCTGGTTCTCTTTTAACACATTCCGTGACTTTAAAAAGTTCTTCAGACCAGTTCGTTTCGTATCCCTTTTCAAAGGTCATTTTTACCTTGGATACTCGCACCACATCTCCCTCGTTTAAAATACATTTCGAGACGCGTGTGGGAGAATTGCCATAAAGAGCATTCCACACTTGTGCCTCATTACTCTTATTCACTTCAGCAGGGGCTTTCTTAATGCTAGAGTGAAAAGTGTGGTTATAACTGTGCATGATCGATTCCAAGACATCCAAATAACGGTATGTGTTTTGGCTGGTAAAGTACTTCCACATTTTCGATTTAATGGTTCGATTAAGGCGTTCAATAACTGAGGCTTTTGTTGTGTTAAAGGTTGTAAAAAATCTCACTTTATTCTCTTTCAAATACCTCTGAATTTTTTTATTTTTAAATTCAGTACCTTGGTCCGTCTGTAATGATTTTGGAATACGTTCTGCGAATATGGTTTGAAAAGCCTCTAAAATATCTGCTCCGCGCTTTTGCTTCAAAGGTACCCCCCATGCATATTTAGATAAAATGTCAATACAGGTCAAAATATATCGAAAACCGTCATTATGATTTTTCAAGGAAGACATGTCGGCTAAATCTGCTTGCCATTGATGGTCTATGCCGTGTACAAACACACGATTCGTTAAAAATTTTCGTTGAACAGGCTTGTGCAATGTGTAGGCGTCCACACTCTCCAACCATGTCTTTATATTCTTCTTGCTAACTTTTCCATGAAGCGCACGATATAGCCCATCTACCCCACCAAATCTAGCAGGGTGCTTGGGGTCTTTGTATGTTAAATCCATCAGTTCGCGCGGGAAATATTCACAGTGTCATTTAAATGCAATAGAATATCTCTCGGCAGTGTCACTCCGAATAAAACTTCCGACACAATGTATACCACAGCCAGCAAGAAAAAATATACACACGTAACGATAACCTCTTCACGCGAAGCCATCTTTCAAAATGAGCCGTTCCACTGTTTTATTCTTCTTATAAACACGTAAAAATAATTTTTCAAATCTTAATATTCGATCTTTAAATCGATATGCATCAATCTCCCAGAATCCTTTGTGATCCTCATCGCTGGGTATGTATACAATGTCCACGTGATCCGAAAATGTCACACACTTCATGTCACTAAATTAAAAAAATAAATGATCGAATCAATAACAAAATTCTCGACCAATAGAGGGCGCCGCTGGTCATCTTATTGGTTTCAGTATGATAGAGAAGGTTAAATAGGGAGTTCCCATCGAGCTTCTATGGGCCAGCTGGCTAGGTGTTCGGCAGCTGACCCATAGACGCTTTTTAGTCGCGGGTTCGAATCCAGACGCTAAAGTAAACTTAAAATAAAAATAAAATTAAATAAAAATAAAACATACTTTTATAGACATTCAGTCTGAATTAAGATATTTAAAGTTTCGCATTAATTAACAATTTTATGAATATCATTAAAAAAATAAAAAAAAAATCTGACAACATTTCTAGTAAAATTAAAAAAAAAATTGTCGAGTCATGTTCAACCAGTATTCCAACCTAGCATTAAAATCTCACATGGTATGTGAAAATAGACATTTAGCGCAATTGCCGAAATGGATTCAGAAACTTACCATAAAAAAAAATCGCGTGGCATACACAATCATTCTGAAAAGTCTCGAGTCACGTTCAGTCAGTAGTATAACCTGCCGTTAAAATCTCACATGTTCTGTGAAGATAGACATTTAGCGCAGCGATATGCTAGTTCGCAATGGAGTGCTAGATTTTTGCCCCATTCCTTCATTCAAAAATACCCCAAAAATCATTTCATTAAAATTAATAAAATTCAATAACGTACACCCCGTCCTTAAAAATCACTGACGAATGATCAATGTAAAAAAAAATTAATTATCTTCATTAAAACATGTATGAGCGTGAAGCTAAAATTAATAAGTCATCGTCCGACTACCTAATTAAAAGAACACAAAAACCGCATTCTGAAATTAATTGTATTAAAATTCGTCGCATGTATTTCATTCAAGTGTCAATAGATGGCGCCATCATCGCCACCTAAAATTTCGTAAATGTCTTCAAGCACTTTCCTAAACATTCCATAAAAACAATAATTACCCAATTATTAAAAAAAATAATCCTCTTATTAAAATTCAATTATGACTATATTCCATTTTTTTTTCATAATATATTTTATTCATTTATTAAAAATTAATTAAAATTTTAATTCACTAGAACCATCCCCTCGTAGAAGTTCAGAAAATATTCTAAGTACCCAACTCCTTTCGCAGGGAAGACATCATTCATTATTTCATTCAAGTGCCAATAGAGGGCGCCATCACCGTCGTCAAAACTTTCGTAAATGTCTTCAAGCATTTTCCAAACCATTCCATAAAAACAATAATTACCCAATCATTAAAAAAAATAATCCTCTTATTAAAATTCAATTATGAGCATATTCCACTTTTTTTTTATAATACATTTTATTTATTTATTAAAAATTAATTGAAATCTTAATTCATTCGCGCTCATTAAATCCAATCGTAAAAGTTCAGAAAATATTCTAAGTCCCCAACTCCTTTCGCAGGGAAGATATCATTCATTCACCATCTGTCTACAAGTCTCAAACTGTATACTGGGTAAGACACTCTCCTACGGTGCAAGAGGTCCCCAGTTCGAATCCACCTGAGTCCAGAACCAATTCTTTCCTTTTAGCCAACACAGTTCTCAAACCTGTCCATAGAGGGCGCCACCAAAATTTCCAAGATGGCCGCCAAGTTCTTCTTCAACCCCACTGTCTGTGTCAGTACATGACGTCATCCAATAATCTTATCGAGTGAGTCATCCGATAAGATAAGCCGATGACATCATCCGATAAGCTTATCTGATAAGATAAGATAAGCCGATGACGTCATCCGATAAGATAAGCCGATGGCGTCATCGGGGATGACGTCACTGCTCCGTTGCTCCGGATTGGGGTGAAACCCGTATTTCTTTACTACTGCTGAATTTCTGTAATGTAAAATTATTTTGCTCAAGAGTCTGAAATATATATGCTATGAATAAAACATTCATTGATTTTACATGGAAAAGCAGACGATTTAATGACACACTTCTTCGATTATGCATAGAATTAAATTACTTTTACCTCCCTGGTTTTAAGTTTTTAAGTAGAATAAATTATTGTAGTACTGTGATGAATGAAATATTTACTGCTTGTACACAGAGACCCAGGCGGGCAACGGCCCTACCGTGCTGAAAACACCGGTTTTCGTCAGATCACCGAAGTCAAGCAGCATCGGGCGCGGTTAGTACTTGGGTGGGTGACCACATGGGAACACCGCGTGCTGTTGATACATTTCTGGCGCGGTAGCCCGGTGGTTTGCGCGCTAGATTTGCACGCTGCTACAACTGCCGCCGTGTCCGTGCGGAGTACGATCACGTTAAATATGTGGTTCCGTAAGTCCTTTTGAGAGGTTAGTGGTAGGGGGAGGAGGGTACGGTCCTTGTGGATGCCTCCTCTCCTGGGTTCCGGTCTAAATTGAGTGGCACTTCCCGGCTGTCCAAGCAGTTACCTTACACCTTTCTGGTAGGTTGGACGGTCTGGGTCTCAACAACAACAGAGAGCCAGGCGATTTATATTTCGATGACGCCATTTGAATCAAGTTCGTTTTTGTCGATGTCGATGAAGTTTTAAACTTTCAAATATAATTAATTATTGCAATATTGTGATAATTTTTAAAATATTACCGCTGAATGTATCGCATTTTAGAGATGCTTAAATAAAATTAGAGTTGGAAGGTGTTTCATAATCAATGCTTTATGCATGATTGACCTTTCTGGTTTTAGTCTAAACTACGAACTTATTGCACCTATATTGAAAAATTATATTTAAAAGCCTCTGATATCGAGACTGGGTAAAAAAAAAATCATTTCTTTAAGAACGCTGAGTTCATCTTAAGTACTCAATTGTTTTTTCTGGCTTTTATTTCCGATTTTAATGTTCTAAGTCACGTAATTCTGATGTAATTTTAAAATATTTATAGTGTTCTTTCTAACAAGAAGAAAAATAATGGACCTCCGAGTTTATTGTTCATTTTTTTTCTTTTACTTGATGGGTGTTAAAAATGTCACGATTTGGAATTTCATTAAGATTTTGATTTCGAATTCTTCTGCTGCCCTTTGTTTTTCTCAGTTTATTGTTTGATTACAGATATTGATGCAGTAGAGCATGTATTGAGTAGTATAAGAACCTGAACAAATGATGCACCCTTTATATTCCCCAATGTTTCAACAGTCATACATTTGATACCCGAAAATTAATCTCTAGAATAATTATTTCTTGTTTCTATGAGATAATTTTTGAATGAATATTTGGAAATATTTCCTTTCTCTTTCTATCTCTTTTTTCCTTTTCCTTTTTTGTCATTTTTAGTGTATTGTTGAAGTGCATATATATTTAATGTTTCTCTGTTCAAGAATTGATCTAATATAAATTTTCAATGTATGCCGTGGTTTACATTTCAGGACACGACTCATTCGAGTGAATTGCAGGCGAAAAAGGTATATCCATATGTTGTGAGCCCCAAAATACGGCATACAAACTGAGATCATATAGGATTAAAAATAATGAAGATATCAAATTATTTAAAAAAAAAAGGAAATAGAATGTAATACAAATCGTAAACGAAGTTGATGTGAGCATCAATACGCTATCATCGTTGAGGAAAGTGCATCATCATCGATGAGAAAAGTGCATCATCTGCAAAAAGAGGTATTATATATTTTTTTAGAGTATTCACATATTTTTTTTAAATTATTTTGACACATTTAGTACGATTGCGCAATTCCAAAAATTTTTGTGTAATCCTGGTAGTCCACAAGTATCATTTTCCATCCATTTCCATCCATTTCTATCCATCCACATCTTCTACATATTAGTCATTAGATAGATTAAAGCTAGCTTATTTTCACATTTTGGTTATTTTTTTAATTTTTTAATCACTTTCTTATAGTGGGATAATATAAATAAAGGGATAATTCATGGAGTATCACGTACATTTCCGAGCGTTAACTAATATATTTTTCCATCCGTATCCATGCTCAATTACTGCACATTAAATTAACAAAACTTACACTTTGTATTTTGGTTTATTATCCATGTTAAATTTCTTATTATTTTGGCACATCCAGTACGATTGCGGAATTTAGGGAATTCTCGTATAGGGCTGTGAGTCCCAATCACAATTCTTTTAATATTAATCATTAGATTGACTAAAGTAGCTTATTTTCTCATTTTGGTTAATTATTAAGGTTAATTTTTTAATTATTTTTACATAAATAGTGCGATTGCACAATTCAATTTACTCAAAGGAATTTAACATTTTATCTAGAAGAATTTAATATTATCTGGTATTGAAAGAAATATTATTTGTTCCCCATAATAATGCTGTCCTAAAATGTGTGTAATTTTGTGTTGTTAGAAAATATGGGGCTGATTTTATGCTAAATTTTAGTGCAGACACATTACATTTTTTATTACCTAAAAAATAAAGAACATGCCAAATGTTTTTATTTTGCATGTTTTAGAAAAAAATTATCAAAGTCTGAGATAAACAATTGAATTTAGTTTAAGCTAAACATATTCTGTTTTTTTAAGAATTTTGAAATTTATTTTTGTTCAGTAATGAAATATAATGTATTCATATAATTATGGTTGTTTAGTTATAGTGTTAATTAAATTTGAGCATTTTATATAAAAATATGTGTAAAACATTAAAAATGCTTGATCAAATACCATTCTGCTTATCATTGCGAACAATTTTTTTATCGCAAATCGAACCACTCGCGTCATTACTGAAAGATTACTTAAAATTTCCTGTCTAGATCACTGAAACTATAACTGAGATGTTGGCATCTCTAATAGCATTTAATAGCATTGCCTAGTAAATTGAAAGCAGAGTTTTGAGATCCTTAAAATAAACTAGAATTCGGAATGAAAAAATATTTAACTGGGTATTTATTAAAATATTTGAATGAACATATCAAAAAGCAGATAGCAACAAATATATATAGAAAAAAATTACCAACATGAGCAATTACAAATGTACACCTTAAATATTGATTTAAATGAGGAAAAAGAATATGTAGGAAACACGCCTATGAATTATAGATTATCTGTCGACCCAAATTGAACGATTTCTTATAAATAAAGAACATGAGAAATAAAAATCTGTCGTATTGTATGTATGAAGTATCCAAGTGTATCTTTGAAGGAAGGTTTCTTTTCTACAGAAAAGACTACTTTTCCTAGAGTTTCTTTTCCTAGGACCTTCTTTTCCTAGAGAATTTTGACATATCATATGTTACATATTATACAGAGTTCCTGTGAAATCCTTTAAGTACTTAAATAACTTTTACTATGAAGAGTTTTGTTTTCAGAAGAAATTATTTTGATATCATTAACATTAATAGCGTTGTTCAAATGATGAATATCCCCCATATACCGCATATTACCAACACTGTTAGCTCGATTTATTACTGTTTTCCGTAGGAAATAATTCTACGAAAATCTTGAAATTCTAACAATTAGATTTCTCATCATAGGAATTACTACACATTGTATCAGTTCTAGCATTTCACAGCGGCATAGGTGCATTTTAGTTCTTGAATTGATGTGTCTATATCTCACACAACATATACACACACTTATTTCCGTAAGTGAATGAGCTCAGATGGTCTTAAAGCGTGTAATTCCGTTAAAATTTTAATTTTTTAAAATGTTCGGGAAAACAAAACTTTTTCTATACAGTAATATGAGACAATAAAAAGCAAATACAAAACGGTTTTTTCTTGGTAAAAAGTGTTAATCATAACTTGCAATGGGAAAAAAATCAGAAGTTATCAAGTTGGCTATCGTACGATGTGCACGACATTTTGAAATTTCAATTACGGATGCCAAGCAAGCTAATGAGCACTGTAAATGCAGCAGAGAAAACCAATGGGAACGCAAACATACATAAACAGAGTCCATCCCCTTCATCATAACAACGAATCAAAAGAGGTGGTATGACATTGCAAGTGAAAAGAAAAAATGTTTCAAGAATGTTCTAGAAGTTTCCACGAGATTCAATTTCGACAGCGTCCTGGACGCACCTAATGTTTTTTAGGAGTATTCAAAATATATGTTCAGCGATCGGAGAACTATAGGAATTACTATAAGAATATACTATAAGAATAACCTATATTTTTACTGTAAAAATAGTAAATTCATTGCATTATATAAGGAAAAACGTGCTGCCCACATCAGATTTTTACTTTCCTTATATACATAATGTATAAGGAAAGTATTGTGACGGGGTCGAAAATTCGAATTCGGGTTTTCGATGGGAGAGCACGTTTCAAGCATCCATGATCGCGAATCAAACATTTTTGAAGTGATGTCTGTGTGTGTGTCTGTGTGTGTGTGTGTGTGTGTGTGTGTGTGTGTGTGTGTGTGTGTGTGTGTGTGTGTGCCAGTGGGTCTGTGGAGACGATAACTGACGAACAAATTGACCGATTTGAACCACATTTGGTACAAAAATCACAATCCGTAAACACTGGAAACCTATTGTTTTTATACGCAATCGAATGTTCAGAACCCCTCTAAATTTTCGAATGAAATTTTGAAAAAATCGTCAAAAAATCAAAACCACTAATAAAGTTACGTAAATAGACATTTCTTATGTAATTTTTCATTAGAAAACGATTGACATAAATTTTAGAACGCTAACATGAACCGTTTTCGAGATATTGTACATTTTTCAAAAAAAATATCAAAAAGTCATATAAAATAAAAAAAATATATTTCCTATTGAAAAACATGTTCACTTTTCATATGTAATACCATGCGATAAATTGGGTGACCTCATTCTCGTGGATCTAGCTCGTTCCATTCATGAAAAAAATATACTCTGAGTAATACTTTTGTATTTGAACGCCAATAGTCATTTATGTACTGTAAGAATAACTTATTTCTTAGTGCATAACGCTTGGCGAGATTTTGGCGACGAATTTGGCGGATTGTCGCCAACTTAGCGACTTTTTGAAATGTTGCCAAATTAGCGAAAATCTCGCTAAATGGATAAAAATGACGCTAAATCAATGAAAATGACGACTAATTGTCGAAAATTCAATGTCTTGGAAATAATATTAGTATCTACTATAAGAAAAACCTATTTTTTTACTGTAAAAGTAGTAAATTCATTACATTATATAAGGAAAGTCATGTGTTGCCCACATCAGATTTTTTTTCTTTAGCATGTGTTAGAAACGTACCCTTTTATACGTATATATAAGAACAAAGATGAATATTTGACTATTTTCTAACTATCGTACAAAGAATTTTGTAGATCATTTGGCAGAAAAAAAATACCAGTACTATTTTTCAATGATTCTCTTAATTTTAATAGATTAAAATGTTCTACTAGATAAAGCCATGTTCCCAATTTCAGCTCACTAGGACATAGAAAATTATGTTAAAAATGCCAGAAAATAAATTGCCACAGTCAGACAGAAAACAATTCAGTGGTCATGAAGAGTTAATTAATAACTTTTAAAAGTAATTCTTAACACTATATTTCTATACATTTTAATTTTTCCAACAAATATTAAAATATTTTTTAAAATACGCCTGTCTCAATAACTATCACTATTTTTACTTTCCCTGCAATACATGGTAATGTATAGGGAAAGTATTGGAATCATGCCGAAAATCACAACTCGAGTTTTCGACGGATCTACACGTTTCGAGACCTGTAGAATACGAAAAAACCATTTTTAGCGTGACGTCTGTGCGTGTGTCTGTGTGTCTGTCTGTCTGTCTGTCTGTCTGTCTGTCTGTCTGTGTGTCTGTCTGTGTGTCTGTCTGTCTGTCTGTGCAGATTTTGTATCCACTGTAACTAAAAAACTAATCGACCGAATTTCACAAAATTTGGTAGGTAAGTCACTTGTGGCCGGGGCTAGTGCTGATTACTTTTGGGTACGATTCGGAATAAAATAACCCGCCTTTTTTTGCGAAATGGCCCGCAAAAGCTTGTATCCACTCTAGCTGAAAAACTAATGAACCGAATTTCACAAAATTCGGTAGATGAGTCACGTATAGGTCACTCTGGTGCTGATTAGATTTTGGTACGATTCGGAAAAAAATAACCTGCCTTTTTTTGCAAAACGGCCCGCAAAAATCTTCAAAATCTAAACTAAACAACTTGGTATACTTAGATATATCCATTAAATGCCCGTTTAATACGTAATGTTTAACGACGAAAAGAATAAGACCAACCCCATTACACTAGGACTAGCCGTTCTCGAGATATTTTAGTTTTTCCTACTTTCCCTACGCCACCTTTGAAAATAAGCCCGGTTACCGAATGAGAACGAAAATTGAATTAAAAGTTAATTACATTTAATTGAAATAAATAGAACGTGGATATAAGTCTGCAGGGAAAGTCATGTGCTGTCCACATCAGATTTTTACTTTCCCTGCAATACATGGTAATGTATAGGGAAAGTATTGGAATCGTCCCGAAAATCACAACTGGAGTTTTCGACGGATCTACACGTTTCGAGACCTCTAGAATACGAAAAAACCATTTTTAGCGTGACGTCTGTGTGTGTGTGTGTCTGTCTGTCTGTGTGTGCAGATTTTGTATCCACTCTAACTAAAAAACTAATGGTCCGAATTTCACAAAATTTTGTAGGTAAGTCACTTGTGGGCGGGGCTAATGCTGATTAGTTTTGGGTACGATTCGGAATAAAAGAACCCGCCTTTTTTGTGAAATGGCCCGCAAAAGCTTGTATCCACTCTAACTGAAAAACTAATGAACCGAATTTCACAAAATTTGGTGGATAAGTCGCTTGTAGGCCAATCTGGTGCTGATTAGATTTTGGTACGATTCGGAAAAAAATAACCTGCCTTTTTTTGCAAAATGGCCAGCAAAAATCGTCAAAATCTAAACTAAAGAACTAGGTATACTCAAATATATCCATTAAATGCTCGTTTAATACGTAATTTTTAACGACGAAAATAATACGACCAACCCCATTACACTAGGACTAGCCGTTCTCGAGATATTTTAGTTTTTCGTATTTTCTCTACACCACCTTTGAAAACAAGTCCGGTTACCGAATGAGAACGGAAATTGAATTAAAAGTGAAATGAATTTAATTAAAATAAAGAGAACGTGGATATAAGTCTGCAGGGAAAGTCATGTGCTGCCCACATCAGATTTTTACTTTCCCTGCAATACATTGTAATGTATAGGGAAAGTATTGGAATCATGCCGAAAACCGTAACTCGAGTTTTCGACGGATCTACACGTTTCAAGACCTCCAGAATACGAAAAAACCATTTTCAGCGTGACGTCTGTGTGTGTGTCTGTGTGTCTGTCTGTCTGTGCAGATTTTGTATCCACTCTAACTAAAAAACTAATGGACCGAATTTCACAAAATTTGGTAGGTAAGTCACTTGTGAGCGAGTCTGGTGCTGATTAGTTTTGGGTATGATTCGGAATAAAAGAACCCGCCTTTTTTTGCGAAATGGCCCGCAAAAGTTTGTATCCACTCTAACTGAAAAACTACTGGACCGAATTTCACAAAATTCGGTAAATGAGTCACTTGTGGGTAACCCTGGTGCTGATCAGATTTTGGTACGATTCGGAAAAAATAACCTGCCTTTTATTGCAAAATGGCCCGCAAAAATCATCAAAATCTAAACTAAAGAACTAGGTATACTCAAATAAATCCATTAAATGCTCGTTTAATACGTAATTTTTAACGACGGAAATAATAAGACCAACCCCATTACACCAGGACTAGCCGTTCTCGAGATATTTTAGTTTTCCGTATTTTCTCTACGCCACCTTTGAAAATAAGTCCGGTTACCGAATGAGAACGAAAATTGAATTAAAAGTGAAATAAATTTAATTAAAATAAAGAGAACGTTAATATAAGTCTGCAGGGAAAGTCAAGTGCTGCCCACATCAGATTTTTTATTTCTATCTTCAATCAGAAAATTATTTCTAACACAAAGCAGAACCGTAATAACGTTCCATGATCGTTGAAACATAGTAAGCGCTCATTTACTTCACAGTTCGAACAAATCGTTATCAAAGTTATTTTTAGAAAATCTGTATTACCAAATTGAAAGATGAAATTCCGTCTCTTTAAGGAGACTAAGTTTACCATAAGTGCAAGGCAGGCTTCTCTCTCCGATTTTGGTGTTCAACGTCACGTATTTTCCAGTGTGGTATTAAAATATTTAGGACATTCTTTCTCAGTAGGAGTTTTTTAGGATAAAAGTAATATCCTCGAAATTACTTGCACTTTCTTTCATTTCCCACTTATTCTAAGTTCTGATAACGTCACGAATTCGAGTTTCATCAAAATCTGTGCTCTGTACGGGATTTTCAATCACCTAAACAACTTTGTAAGGAAACGTCCTTGCGTGTACACGCTTGGCTTATCTATTGTGAAGAAACCTTGTCCAATCGGATAAATGTGTGTGCTGCGTCTTTAGAAAAGAATTGAAAAAGGCAAATGTGATGATAAATATTGCGTGATTTTAGCATTTTAGAATTTTGCATCCTGTAGAACATTTTATGACACAAGATGGTAAGAAGCAGAAGTACAGGCAATAAACTGTGGATCTTTTTGAACAATGCACTCAGTCAGACAAACGTCAAAGTTGATGTAATCAGATAAATTTATATGGGCAATAAAAATTACCACACACATCAACCAAGTTAACAGATCCTTGCGATATTGGGTATGAAAATCAATCACGAAATGTACAATTGTAATTTTAGTGTAAATTAGCTAAAAAATTAAACCTGAAGTGTGAAGAATAAATTTTATGGATTTTATGAGTTCATTATGCGAGGAAATTCAACATAATTGCCATTGTTTTTATTGAGCAGGTTCTCAAACAGATCAGTTTCTCCTCTGCGGTAGTCATCGTGCTATTCCTACAAGTAAAAATAATAAATAATAAATAAAAAGTTCCTGCATTCTATTGATTTTTATTGTAATTGCATTTTAAGCTCTTTGGAGCGCAAAAGCTACAAGGTTATTTAATGAGAATTTAAAACTTCATCTGCATATGCGCTTCTTGAGGATTTTATAGAAATTTTAAACCTTATATCCATTGATATTCATTCTTTTGTTCTCTTAATTAGTTTAATTCTTTAGGTTGTTGTTTCTCCTAATTTTTTTCTTAATGATTTGCTTTCATTTCTCTCTTCAGTATTATAAGGTGGTGTTTTACAATATATCTTCTTTGTTTCCTCTCTTAATTCATTTATCAATCATGTAATATTAATCAATAATGCAATATTAGCTTAGTATTTTTCATTTACATTGTTTTGACTCCTTAAGCATTTTCATAAATTTTCATAAATCATGTAATAGTAATCAATCATGTAATATTAGCTTAGTATTTTTCATTTACATTGTTTTGACTCCTTAAGTATTTTCAATATTGTCTTTATATCTGTTGTATCTTGCAACTTTATTTTTATTGTTGTCTTTCCTACATTTTGTTTTGAAACCTAGCCATAAATTTTATGTTATAGTCTTTTTTTCCTTTGACAGAGCAAAATCAACGTCGCGGCCTAATTTTGATTTAAATATTTGATCTTCTGCAAAAAACATATCTGTCTTTCCCATGTATTCATCCAAATCCTCAGTGCGAAGCATAACACCTAACGGAAGAAAAAAGAGCATGTGTACTTTCGTATTGTGTATTGCCAGATATTGACTTTTATTCTTATTGCCTGCTATTTTTTTCTAGTATTTATTATGAGACTTTTAATTCTTTTCCGTACAATAGTCATATCTTGTGCACTATATGACTGCACAAATTTGTAGGCGTAAGAAAGAAAATTTTAATTTACCAGATACCTCAGCAATTATGTTAAAAAAAGACATTCAGAGATTATTGTTTTCTTTTGTTCGCTTTGAATTAATTAACTGAAATGTGGATTCATTCAACTTTCTCGTACCAAAAAACATTAAGTAACTTGTGATTTTTTTTCTTTGCAAATTTTGCAAGAAGAAATATAGAAAATTTGTAATGTTGGTCCAAATAATCACAATTATATCATCTTACCTTTTATTTTAAAGGGCTTGAAAAAATCTTTCGATTGATAACAAGTATGTATCTCCTTCCTCCTGGGGCATAACTTGCCCCTGAGGTAACTTACCTCTGGGGTAACTTATCCCTGAGATAACTAGCCCCTGGGGTAACTTGCCCTTGGGATAATGTCGTCTGGGACAAAAAATTATACTGCAATTATTTTTCAATGCAAAGATTGAAATTATTACGTTTCGTGATCATTGATTGATCATTGATCGTATAGCTCCTTTTATGATTATGTTAAACGTTGTCCTATGTTTTCATGTCAAGAAAATGTAAAATTTCGTATAAATTTCAAAGTTTCCTCTCGAATTTTAAAAACATCTATCCAGTTCTAGATTTTTCGTCATGAACAGCTATCGTATACCTAAAACATCGACCACAGACAGACAGACGGACATCACGCTAAAAATAATCAAAATGTATTCAGGACGTTTTAAAACATATATGGCATCAAAATCGTGAAATTGAAAATTTTCGTGAAAGCAATGCTTTCTTTTTTCTATATTCTAAAGTAGGCGATAGTGAAAAAAGGTGTGTTACAATCGCAACTTACAGCATACGACGAATCGCTTTTTTTATCATTCCATATATGGTGCTCAGCTGCTTGATATTGTCAATAGTGCTAGTATCAATTTGTACTTTTATTTGTCGCTAGAGTGTTTTTGTGGTGTGTATTACTATATTTAAAAAATGTTTCGTACGACTTTCGTTATGTTTTTTAATATCTGTGAGGTCTCAATAACCTTTTGATTATTATTTACCTCAATTTGCAGTATAATTTATGTCTCTTTAAACTAACTATTCTAACTGGTTCGGTTGCTAGACCAATCACCGAGCTAATCACCCCTTTTCTGCGTTCCTAAGGAGAAATAGGAATAAGTTTCGGATCGTGAGAGATTCAGTAGTAGATGAAATATTTTAGTAAGAGTTTGGACGTGAGTGACCTGGAGTGAAAGTGAAGACACGATGATGGATGTGGAGAAGTTCGGAATGAGGTTGGCAGCCTAATAGAAATAATCTAATTCGATACAACGATGACTAGAATGAGTTTAGTATTCGGGGTGTGGCCGCAATGCGGTGGGAGGTAACAAAATATCAGTGGTAATCATATAAGCTTTAGAACTCGTCTCCATTTAAGAATTATCACCAGGCCAGTTAATGGTTGTATTTTGTATATTTGTAATTTATTCTGGCCATGTGCAATAATAACGAAAGTAAACTGTCTATGGTAAGTACTGTGTATGTCATCAGTTGCTTTAAACAGTCAGCTGCTGTTATTTCTGTGAAGTACGCAATAAACTTAGTCTGATTTAAATTAGTACAGTTCTGTGTTATTTCCCTTGGACCGAAGAGTCTGAATATCAAGTAATTTAAATTTGAGTTATGTCACTTATCAGTTATCGAAGATCCATCCTCGAAAACGACTTCTAAGGAGGATAAAGAGACATTTGGTCTTTACATATTATCTGATTTTTTGTCAATAAATAAATTCAAAAGTATTTCACTTCTAGATATTTTCACTGGAGCTTAAAACTTCCCTCCTCTCATCCACATATCAGTAACTAGGCGTGCGATGATACTTGTACACTTGTGAATCCAGATTGCACGACTCACCCAAGGGCTAAAGTATCTAACTGTGCGGCCTGAGAAAAGACCTTCTACCACGAAGAAGATGAGAAAGCTAACCAACCTGCCGGAAAGTTTAATTAATTTTTTTAAAACAAAAATTCTATTTGCAATGGCAGTTACAAGCATCCACTAACATGGAAATAGACTAAAGATAATAAATCAGTACGAAACACGATCCTGTGTTCCAACAAAGCAAAGCGCACTTATTTGAGCATTAAAACAAACACAAAATAATAGAAACAAGGAATACCAATTTTCACAACTGAAAACATGGGCGTTGACACTTTATATTTTTCTATAAAGAAGTAGAAGGTGACCACAGTAAGATTGAGAAACACTGTTCTAGAGTAATTGATGGCACCACTGCTTGGTGCCAGCAAACTGCAAGTCTTCCTTAATACTGTTTAACACCATAGGGTAATACTCTTCCTCTATACTGTTTAATATAGTATAAGGTTCTTTCTCAATACTGTTTAACACTACAGTGTAAGACTTTCCATTAATACTGTTTAACGCCATGGTGCAAGGTTCAACCTCAATAATGTTTAACACCATAATTTAAGACTCTTCTCCGTCTTCTGAGGCCTTACAGCTTTGTATGTGTTGTCACGGGAGTAGGTGTAATCAGATTTGATTTTAGATCTTTCAGCCATCTTATCCTTCCAGCCGTTATGAATCTCACAGTAATTATTCTTTACCGAAATATGTGGAGGAAAATCATGGACTAGACAAATAATTCGAGATATATTAGTGTTATCGCATATTTTTATGCGTGTGTATAGGAAAGCTTAATGACGCTACACTATAAAACAACCTTAGGGCTGCTTACTGCCTTTCTTTAGGTGGGTACTGGGCTATTTCGCTTCCTGTTAGAGATAAGGGGATAAAATCAATTACAAGGAGGTAGCGCGTTGCAAAATCAGTACTAAATGTTTTTGTTTCGCAACGACAACTGCAAAATAATTTTCTAAATAACGATTTTAAAAGAGATAATTTTATTAATATGGATGTAACAGTGTAAACGTGTAAATATGCCTCGCTGATGAAGGTGAATTTTAGTATTTTGTATATAAAAAAGTTAATTTTATTTTGGCGCATTGTCGAAATGATCGATGTCGAAGAAAAGAGGTTTAGATTGTATACACTGTCTTACAAGATCTCTTTCCATTTCTGTTGACGGTGGGAAAAAATGTCTAGTTCTATTTTTCTAACGCTCCACAATTTTATAATTGATGTTCCCCAATTTCTAACAGCATGTGAGATAGTCTCTCTAAAATTGGGTTTAGTTCCTTTAAAGTTGCCTCATAGTGTAACGTCAATGGGGGTTTCCTTTACACCTGCATAAAAATATACGATAACTTTAATACTTTTCAAGTTATTGCCATGGTCCATGGTTCTTGATATCCATTATGTAACTTGTGATCCTATCTCATACGTCATACTCCATTTCAAGTGCTGGACCAAAAGTTCATCTATGAATTATCCTCCCATATATTTATTCTCAATCTGCCTTCATCGCAATCTTTAAGTGGTTAAGCATTCTAGATTTTACTGCCATAATAGTGAATTTCAATAGTATTATGGATTTAATAGTATTTTATATAAATTTATTTTTCTTCAGAGGCTGAGCAATCGTGATCAAATTTGCATCTCCAGGCCATGGTTGAGCTTATTCTGAAAAACATTATTTATGTCTTATAGCTACGTGTATGATCCATAGAACAACATCGTCCCTGTTAAATCATTACTTACTTCATTGAAACGCGTGAAAGGGTGACTTTTCAGGATCATTTCTCCGATTTTGGTGTTCAAAGTCACGTACATCCAGTGGGGTATTAAAATATTTTTGTTAGTCTGACAGGAGAAAAGAAATTTTTTCTCAAAGTTTCTTGATCATTCTTTCATTTTGAGTTTTATAATGTCCGTATTAGATAATTCAGAATTTCTATTTTTAACACTTCACAACATAGTTGAAAAATGTTTATAACTTTGCCCATTCTGTCTTTGACTGTGTGTGTGTTCGCACGATAACTGCAGTAAAAAATATTCTATCAAAATGAAATTTTAGTATATTGTTGAGACGGCCTGTGTGATATACGGGACTGTAAATAAATAATATCACCCAATTAGTTTTGGATTGAAATCGGGTTTAAAAAATGAAATACATTGAATTCTATGCGACCTAATTTTTCAAACATTTTTAAGCAAAGTTAAAATTCACAGATTGTTTCGAAAATTTTAGAAAATATTCAAATTATCCCATAAAATATATTAAAAAAAAATTCAGAAGAATATGTTCGGTAGTTTTTTTAATAAAAATTAAAATAATAATTACACCCATATTATATGAAGAGATCACGTGACCCACTTCAAAATAAAATATGGCATCCATTTCCCAAAGTAAAAATGGTGATTTTTTAAAGTTATTTTAAATTTAGATTTAGTGTTGCATCCGTCCTAAAACCGCTTTATTTATTTTTTTTTTTTTTTGTGCTTCTATATTTTGAGCCAACCAAATTACAATATTTTCTAGTTTAAATTATCATCAAACTTTGATTATTTCTACAATGAAGCCTAATTCTAATGGATACAGAATGTAAACAAACCAAGCTGTAAGATGCATTGTATAAAAATTGCTAAATTTCCTTTATCTTAAAATTATTTGGCTCTGGGTCAGGAATGTAGGCGAAATAAATGAAAATTTCATTGATTTTACATAGAGAAGCACACGATTATATAGCATTGGCTTTTTCTATGAAGTTTTAAGCAAAGTTAGAAAGTACGTTTAGAACCATGGTTTTAAGTTTCCAATCAAAATAATTACTGTAGTACTGTAATAATTTATGAGAATGTAGATAAGTGATTGCAAGATGATTTGTATAAGAATTGCTGAATTCTTTTTGTGAGACCAGAAATAGATTTCACATTTGATGAGACACTTTTATGTACAAATTTATTGTGGCCCAAACGGCGAACAATACTTGTATTCTGGCTGGCACCGAGTTTTATCACCCCGTGAACCTAAAGGACAGAAAACCATAAATTTAGGGGGCCATGACAAAGGGGCTGAGCTGGGCCTTACGTGATGTGGAATGGTTCCATTGGTTAAAGGAGTAACCAATAAGAAAAGATGTCTGTTACGTCAAACTCAATGCGCCAAATGGAAGAAAAGGGGGAATTACCCCCCCCCCCCCAAGGAATCACAACCGGTGACCCAAGAATGAGAGAAGATTGTTGCGTCAAACTCAATGCGGCAAATGGAAGAAAAGGGGGAGTTACCCCCCTCCCCCGAGGGAACCACAACCGGTGACCCAAGAATGAGAGAAGAAATTATGAAGGTTTGACTTACTAGCAAGACTAAAGAAGAAAGGGATACTAATATGAGTTAGAACAGATAACTTCGACATTATGACTTGTGCAGATACTACAGGGATGAATTGATATTCTAAGAGAATGAAATAAGTGCAAGTGCAGAGTTACAGCAGACAATATGTTCAACGAATTTACGTATGGGAGCATTACACCAAGAGTTAATGCAGTAAATGAACGACATCAAATACAGATGCTGACAAAGTCCAAGACAGACTTGAAGGTATGTGCCCATTGAAAATGATATCCGGTCATAGCCACCATTTAGGATTTTCCGTTTTGGTCACCCATGTCCCCTCCGCTGAAATAATATAATTAAATAGTGTAATTGAATTTAATTAAGATGTATGTTGTTAATAAATGTTTTATTGTTAAAGTTTAAATGGTGATGTCAATGAGTATTATAATAATTAATTATTACTTTACAGGACTCACACGAAAGTTAAATAATTGGAGGGTTTTATATAGCGGCACAACTAGCAATGTACGATTAAATATGAAATCCACTAATATAAGAATTTACGGCAATGTTAAGATATGATGATTATTAAGAATTAATGTTAATTATAAAAGTTGAGCTTTTCCTTTTTTAAATGTGTCCCACACTTTTATGCAAAACTATTTAAATCTAGATTCTAGATTAAAAGTGTATGAATGAAATATTCACTACTTTTACATAGAGAGTCAGACGATTTATATATCATTTTTCATTTGAATAAGTTCATTTTTTTTTTCGATAAAGTTTTAAGTTTTCAAGTAATATAAATTATTGTAGCTCTGTGATAATTAAAAAATATCTCAGCTGAGTGTATTGCATTTTAGAGATGCGATACAATCCGCGGATTGCATTTCAGTTAGAAAGTGTTTCACAATCAATGCTTTATGCATGATTGATCTTTCTTGTTTTTTTTTCTGAAGGAATTTAATGTTTTTTTAATTCGAAAGAAATAACAGAAAGTGAACTTGTATTAACAGAACTAAAACTAAACCGTAAAAACTGTAGAAATATGCTTAACTGTATTAATTAAATTTTGTTTTATTTATAATTTTGAATTCAAATACATTTATAATTAAATAAATACATCACAAACTATATAACGAGTATTGTGACGGAGTGTCTAAAATTCGAATTCGAGTTTTCGGCGGGAGAGCACGTTTCAAGCATCTCTGATCACAAATCAAACATTTTTGAGGTGATGTAAGTGTGTGTGTGTGTGTGTGTGTGTCTGTGAAAAAATGTGTGGGTGTGTGTGTGTCAGTGAGTCTGTGGAGACGATATCTCACGAGCAAATAGAGCAATTCGAATGAAATTTGGTACAAAAATCCCAAACCGTGAATACTGAAAGTCTATTGTTTTTTAACGTAATCGAATGTTCAGAATCCCCTCAATTTTCGAATGAAATTTTGAAAAAATCATCAAAAATCAAAACTTTTAATAAAGTTACGTAAATGAGACATTTCTCATGTAATTTTTCCTTAGAAAACGATTGACATAAACTTTAGAACGCTAGCACGAACCGTTCTTGAGATATTGCCCATTTTTTTAAAATAAATGTATCAAAAAATCCCAGAAATTAAAAAAATATATTAACTGTTGAGAAACATGTTCACTTTTCATATGTAATATCATGCGATAAATTGGGTGACATCATTCTCGTGGATCTAACTCGTTCCATTTATAAGAAAAGATGCTTTTAGTAATACTTTTATATTTGAACGCTAAGAGTTATTACTTTCCTTATATACAATAATGTATAAGGAAAGTATTGTGACGGGGTCGAAAATTTGAATTCGAGTTTTAGACGGGAGAGGACGTTTCAAGCATCCCTGATCACGAATCAAACATTTTTGAAGTGATGTCTGTGTGTGTGTGTGTGTGTGTGAAAGTATGTGTGTGTGTGTGTGTGTGTGTGTCAGTATGTGGAGACGATAACTGACGAACGAATGGACCGATTCGAAAGATATTTAGTACAAAAATCACAATCCGTAAACACTGGAAGCCTGTTGTTTTTATACGCAATCGAATGTTCAGAACCCCCCTAAATTTTCGAGTGAAATTTTGAAAAAATCGTCAAAATATCAAAGCCTCCAGTAAAGTTACGCAAATAGACATTTCTTTTGTAATTTTTCATTACAAAGCAATTGATATAAATTTTAAATAGCTAACATGAACCGTTCTCGATATATTGCACATTTTTCCAAAAAATTATCAAAATGTCATATAAAATAAAAATAAAAATATTTCCTATTGAGAAACATGTTTACTTTTCATATGTAATACCATGCGATAAATTGGGTGACATCATTCTCGTGGATCTAGCTCGTTCCATTCGTGAAAAAATATACTTTGAGTAATACTTTTGTATTTGAGCGCCAATAGTCAATTATCTGCTGTAAGAATAATTTATTCCTGCGTCTATAACGCTTGGCGAGATTTTGGCGGAATGTAGCCAACTTGGCAACTTTTTGAAATGTTGACAAATTTACGAAAAACTCGCCAAATGAATAAAATGACACTAAATCAATGGAAATGACGACTTATTGACGAAAATTCAATATCCTGGAAAGAATATAAATATCTACTATAAAAACAAACTATTTTTTTTTACTGTAAAAGTAGTAAATATATTGCATTATATAAGGAAAGTCATGTTCTGCCCACATCAGATTTTTTACCTTTTGAATAGAGAATGCAGTCATAAAGCTTGTTTGAAATAGAAATATATCATTATTTAATCTTCTTATACATCTATTTTTGGCCATTCTAAGATAAATACACTTATTTAGTCTTTAAACAATGAATGTATTTATAGTTTTTAATGTATGTATAGTTTTAATTGAATTGAAGATCTGTCGAGTTTTCTCATCCATCTGTTTTAAGCTATTTCGATGTTTAAAAACACATATTTAGTTTTGGAATAAAGAAAACATTCAGAAAGTAAATATAAATTGAAAATATATCACAGTAGAATCTTCTGATCTATCCATTTTTACTGTCCTTATATACATAATGTATAAGGAAAGTATTGTGACAGGGTCGAAAATTCGAATTCGAGTTTTCGACGGGAGAGCACGTTTCAAGCATCCCTGATCACGAATCAAACATTTTTGAAATGATGGCTCTGTGTGTGTGTGTCAGTGAGAATGTGGAGACGATAACTGACGAACGAATGGACGGATTCGAACCGAATTTGGTACAAAAATTACAATCCGTAAACACTGGAAGCCTATTGCTTTTATACGTAATCGAATGTTCAGAACGCCCCTAAATTTTCAAATAAAATTTTGAAAAAATCGTCAAAAAATCAAAACCACTAATAAAGTTACACAAATAGACATTTCTTATGTAGGTTTTCATTAGAAAACGATTGGCATAAATTTTAGAATGCTAACACAAACCGTTCTCGAGATATTGCACATTTTTCAAAAAAATTATCAAAAAGTCATATAAAATAAAAAAAAAATATTTCCTATTGAGAAACATGTTCACTTTTCATATGTAATACCATACGAATTGGGTGACATCATTCTCGTGGATGTAGCTCGTTCCATTCATGGAAAAAGATACTTTGAGTAATACTTTCGTTTTTAAACGCCAAAAGTCATTTGTCTGCTGTAAAAATAACTTATTTCTTCTTCCATAACGCTTGGCGAGATTTTGGCGATGAATTTGGCGGAATGTCGCCAACTTTGCGAATTTTTGTAATGTTGCCAAATTAACGAAAATCTCGTCAAATGGATAAAAATGACGCTAAATTAATGAAAATGACGACTAATTGTCGAAAATTCAATATCTTGGAAAGAATATTAGTATCTACTGTAAGAAAAGCCTATTTTTTTACTGTAAAAGTAGTAAATTCATTACATTATATAAGGAAAGTCATGTGTTGCCCACATCAGATTTTTTTTACTGTAAAAGTAGTAAATTCATTGCATATAAGGAAAATCATGTTCTACCCACATTAAATTTTTTTTTGTTCAATTTTTGAGTTTGTGGACTATTTCCAACGAGCCCGACTTCTGCCCTCAAGCCTGATGACTGCAACCGAAGCTGTGGAAGTTACTTTGATCACAGCCAAAGGTGATTCTGAAGTGGTCCCCGGTCCCTGCTCTAATGCTGGAGATGTTATAACTCATAATCATCTATCAGATCAATGATAGAGTAGCGCCAATGATTACAAGACATAACGGAGCACTTGAGCCTTGGGACATTCATATTATTGTATTACGTAAATATGTACTATTGTTGCTGAGTATAAAATAAATTCTTGTAGTTAAACTTTTGAAATTGTTGCATTCAAGGATGTCTTACTATTGATCAAGCAATGTGTTACTTTCCTTATATACAATAATGTATAAGGAAAGTATTGTGATTGGGTCGAAATTTCGAATTCGAGTTTTCGACGGGACAGCACCTTTCAAGCATCCTTGATCACGAATCGACCATTCTTAAGGTGATGTCTGTCTGTGAGTGTGTGTGTGTGTCTGTGTGTCAGTGAGACTGTGGAGACCATAACTGACGAAAGAATGGACCGATTCAAACGAAATTTGGTACAAAAATTACAATCAATAAACACTGGAAGCCTATTGTTTTAATAAGCAATCGAATGTTTAGAACCCCTTAAATTTTTGAGTGAAATTTTGAAGAAATCGTCAAAAAATCTAAATAAAGTTACGTATAAAGACATTTCTTCTGTAATTTTTCATTAGAAAACGATTGACATAAATTTTAGAACGCTAACATGAACCGTTCTCGAGATATTGCACATTTTTTCAAAAAAATTATCAAAAAATCATATAAAATAAAACAAATATTTCCTATTTAGAAACATGTTCACTTTCCGTATGTACTACCATGCGATAAATTGAGTGACATCATTCTCGTGGATCTAGCTCGTTCCATTCATGAGAAAAGATACTCTGAGTAATACTTTTGTATTTTAACGCCAATAGTCATTTATGCGCTGTAAGAATAACTTATTTCTCCGTCCATAACGCTTGGCGAGATTTTGGCGACGAATTCTGTAGAACTTTTTTAAATGTTGCTAAATTAACGAAAAATTCGCCAAATGCATAAAAATTACTATAAATCAATAAAAATGACGACTCATTGACGAAAATTCAATATCTTGGAAGGTATATATATATCTACTATAAGAATAATCTATATTTTTTATTGTAAAAGTAGTAAATTCATTGCATTACATAAGGAAAGTTATGTGCTGCCCACATCAGATTTTTACATTCCTTATATACAATAATGTATAAGGAAAGTATTGTGACGGTGTGGAAAATTCGAATTCGAGTTTTCGACGGGAGAGCACGTTTCAAGCATCCCTGATCACGAATCAAACATTTTTGAAGTTATCTCTCTGTATGTGTGTGTGTGTGTGTGAAAGTATGTGTGTGTTTGTGTGTGTCAGTGAGACTGTAGAGACAATAACTGACGAACGAATTGACCGATTCGAACCAAATTGGTACAAAAATCACAATCCGTAACCACTGGAAGCCTATTGTTTTTATACGCAATCGAATGTTCAGAATCCTCCAAAATTTTCGAGTGAAATTTTGAAAAAATCGTCAAAAAATCAAAACCTCCAATAAAGTTGCACAAATAGTCATTTCCTATGTAATTTTTCATTACAAAGCGATTGACATAAATTTTAGAACGCTAACATAAATTGTTCTCGAGATATTGCACATGTTTCAAAAAAATTAGTCATATAAAAAAAATATTAACTGTTGAGAAACCTGTTCACGTTTCTTATGTAATATCATGCGCTAAATTGGGTGACATCATTCTCGTGGATCTAGCTCGTTCCATTCATGAGAAAAGATACTTTGTGTAATACTTTTGTATTTGAAAGCCAATAGTCATTTATCTGCTGTAAGAATAACTTATTTCTCCGTCCAAAACGCTTGGCGAGATTTTGGCGACGAAATTGGCGGCATGTCGCCAACTTGCCGACTTTTTTTAAAATGTTGCCAAATTAACGAAAATCTCGCCAAATGGATAAAAACGACGCTTAATCAATGAAAATGACGACTAATCGTCGCAAATTCAATATCTTTTAAAGAATATAAGTACTTACTATTAGAAAAACCTATTACTTTCCTTATATACATAATGTATAAGGAAAGTATTGTGACGGGGTCGAAAATTCCAAATCGAGTTTTCGACGGGAGAGCACGTATCAAGCATCCCTGATCACGAATCAAACATTTTTAAGTGATGTCTGTGTGTGTGTGTGTGTGTGTGTGTCTGTGTGTGAAAGTATGTGTGTGTGTGTGTGTGTCAGTCAGTATGTGGAGACGATAACTGACGAACGAATGGACCGATTCGAAAGATATTTAGTACAAAAATCACAATCCGTAAACACTGGAAGCCTGTTGTTTTTATACGCAATCGAATGTTCAGAACCCCCCTAAATTTTCGAGTGAAATTTTGAAAAAATCGTCAAAATATCAAAGCCTCCAGTAAAGTTACGCAAATAGATATTTCTTTTGTAATTTTTCATTACAAAGCAATTGATATAAATTTTAAATAGCTAACATGAACCGTTCTCGATATATTGCACATTTTTCCAAAAAATTATCAAAATGTCATATAAAATAAAAATAAAAATATTTCCTATTGAGAAACATGTTTACTTTTCATATGTAATACCATGCGATAAATTGGGTGACATCATTCTCGTGGATCTAGCTCGTTCCATTCGTGAAAAAATATACTTTGAGTAATACTTTTATATTTGAACGCCAATAGTCAATTATCTGCTGTAAGAATAATTTATTCCTGCGTCTATAACGCTTGGCGAGATTTTGGCGGAATGTAGCCAACTTGGCAACTTTTTGAAATGTTGACAAATTTACGAAAAACTCGCCAAATGAATAAAATGACACTAAATCAATGGAAATGACGACTTATTGACGAAAATTCAATATCCTGGAAAGAATATAAATATCTACTATAAAAACAAACTATTTTTTTTTACTGTAAAAGTAGTAAATATATTGCATTATATAAGGAAAGTCATGTTCTGCCCACATCAGATTTTTTACCTTTTGAATAGAGAATGCAGTCATAAAGCTTGTTTGAAATAGAAATATATCATTATTTAATCTTCTTATACATCTATTTTTGGCCATTCTAAGATAAATACACTTATTTAGTCTTTAAACAATGAATGTATTTATAGTTTTTAATGTATGTATAGTTTTAATTGAATTGAAGATCTGTCGAGTTTTCTCATCCATCTGTTTTAAGCTATTTCGACGTTTAAAAACACATATTTAGTTTTGGAATAAAGAAAACATTCAGAAAGTAAATATAAATTGAAAATATATCACAGTAGAATCTTCTGATCTATCCATTTTTACTGTCCTTATATACATAATGTATAAGGAAAGTATTGTGACAGGGTCGAAAATTCGAATTCGAGTTTTCGACGGGAGAGCACGTTTCAAGCATCCCTGATCACGAATCAAACATTTTTGAAATGATGGCTCTGTGTGTGTGTGTCAGTGAGAATGTGGAGACGATAACTGACGAACGAATGGACGGATTCGAACCGAATTTGGTACAAAAATTACAATCCGTAAACACTGGAAGCCTATTGCTTTTATACGTAATCGAATGTTCAGAACGGCCCTAAATTTTCGAATAAAATTTTGAAAAAATCGTCAAAAAATCAAAACCACTAATAAAGTTACACAAATAGACATTTCTTATGTAGGTTTTCATTAGAAAACGATTGGCATAAATTTTAGAATGCTAACACAAACCGTTCTCGAGATATTGCACATTTTTCAAAAAAATTATCAAAAAGTCATATAAAATAAAAAAAAAATATTTCCTATTGAGAAACATGTTCACTTTTCATATGTAATACCATACGAATTGGGTGACATCATTCTCGTGGATGTAGCTCGTTCCATTCATGGAAAAAGATACTTTGAGTAATACTTTCGTTTTTAAACGCCAAAAGTCATTTGTCTGCTGTAAAAATAACTTATTTCTTCATCCATAACGCTTGGCGAGATTTTGGCGATGAATTTGGCGGAATGTCGCCAACTTTGCGAATTTTTGTAATGTTGCCAAATTAACGAAAATCTCGTCAAATGGATAAAAATGACGCTAAATTAATGAAAATGACGACTAATTGTCGAAAATTCAATATCTTGGAAAGAATATTAGTATCTACTGTAAGAAAAGCCTATTTTTTTACTGTAAAAGTAGTAAATTCATTACATTATATAAGGAAAGTCATGTGTTGCCCACATCAGATTTTTTTTACTGTAAAAGTAGTAAATTCATTGCATATAAGGAAAATCATGTTCTACCCACATTAAATTTTTTTTTG
Organism: Amaurobius ferox; assembly: GCA_951213105.1. NCBI lineage: Eukaryota > Metazoa > Arthropoda > Arachnida > Araneae > Amaurobiidae > Amaurobius > Amaurobius ferox. The sequence continues at coordinate 71,631,732 of OX578146.1, read as the reverse complement.
TTCAATTTTTGAGTTTGTGGACTATTTCCAACGAGCCCGACTTCTGCCCTCAAGCCTGATGACTGCAACCGAAGCTGTGGAAGTTACTTTGATCACAGCCAAAGGTGATTCTGAAGTGGTCCCCGGTCCCTGCTCTAATGCTGGAGATGTTATAACTCATAATCATCTACCAGATCAATGATAGAGTAGCGCCAATGATTACAAGACATAACGGAGCACTTGAGCCTTGGGACATTCATATTATTGTATTACGTAAATATGTACTATTGTTGCTGAGTATAAAATAAATTCTGGTAGTTAAACTTTTGAAATTGTTGCATTCAAGGATGTCTTACTATTGATCAAGCAATGTGTTACTTTCCTTATATACAATAATGTATAAGGAAAGTATTGTGATTGGGTCGAAATTTCGAATTCGAGTTTTCGACGGGACAGCACCTTTCAAGCATCCTTGATCACGAATCGACCATTCTTAAGGTGATGTCTGTCTGTGAGTGTGTGTGTGTGTGTGTGTGTCAGTGAGACTGTGGAGACCATAACTGACGAAAGAATGGACCGATTCAAACGAAATTTGGTACAAAAATTACAATCAATAAACACTGGAAGCCTATTGTTTTAATAAGCAATCGAATGTTTAGAACCCCTTAAATTTTTGAGTGAAATTTTGAAGAAATCGTCAAAAAATCTAAATAAAGTTACGTATAAAGACATTTCTTCTGTAATTTTTCATTAGAAAACGATTGACATAAATTTTAGAACGCTAACATGAACCGTTCTCGAGATATTGCACATTTTTTCAAAAAAATTATCAAAAAATCATATAAAATAAAACAAATATTTCCTATTTAGAAACATGTTCACTTTCCGTATGTACTACCATGCGATAAATTGAGTGACATCATTCTCGTGGATCTAGCTCGTTCCATTCATGAGAAAAGATACTCTGAGTAATACTTTTGTATTTTAACGCCAATAGTCATTTATGCGCTGTAAGAATAACTTATTTCTCCGTCCATAACGCTTGGCGAGATTTTGGCGACGAATTCTGTAGAACTTTTTTAAATGTTGCTAAATTAACGAAAAATTCGCCAAATGCATAAAAATTACTATAAATCAATAAAAATGACGACTCATTGACGAAAATTCAATATCTTGGAAGGTATATATATATCTACTATAAGAATAATCTATATTTTTTATTGTAAAAGTAGTAAATTCATTGCATTACATAAGGAAAGTTATGTGCTGCCCACATCAGATTTTTACATTCCTTATATACAATAATGTATAAGGAAAGTATTGTGACGGTGTGGAAAATTCGAATTCGAGTTTTCGACGGGAGAGCACGTTTCAAGCATCCCTGATCACGAATCAAACATTTTTGAAGTTATCTCTCTGTATGTGTGTGTGTGTGTGTGAAAGTATGTGTGTGTTTGTGTGTGTCAGTGAGACTGTAGAGACGATAACTGACGAACGAATTGACCGATTCGAACCAAATTGGTACAAAAATCACAATCCGTAACCACTGGAAGCCTATTGTTTTTATACGCAATCGAATGTTCAGAATCCTCCAAAATTTTCGAGTGAAATTTTGAAAAAATCGTCAAAAAATCAAAACCTCCAATAAAGTTGCACAAATAGTCATTTCCTATGTAATTTTTCATTACAAAGCGATTGACATAAATTTTAGAACGCTAACATAAATTGTTCTCGAGATATTGCACATGTTTAAAAAAAATTAGTCATATAAAAAAAATATTAACTGTTGAGAAACCTGTTCACGTTTCTTATGTAATATCATGCGCTAAATTGGGTGACATCATTCTCGTGGATCTAGCTCGTTCCATTCATGAGAAAAGATACTTTGTGTAATACTTTTGTATTTGAAAGCCAATAGTCATTTATCTGCTGTAAGAATAACTTATTTCTCCGTCCAAAACGCTTGGCGAGATTTTGGCGACGAAATTGGCGGCATGTCGCCAACTTGCCGACTTTTTTTAAAATGTTGCCAAATTAACGAAAATCTCGCCAAATGGATAAAAACGACGCTTAATCAATGAAAATGACGACTAATCGTCGCAAATTCAATATCTTTTAAAGAATATAAGTACTTACTATTAGAAAAACCTATTACTTTCCTTATATACATAATGTATAAGGAAAGTATTGTGACGGGGTCGAAAATTCCAAATCGAGTTTTCGACGGGAGAGCACGTATCAAGCATCCCTGATCACGAATCAAACATTTTTAAGTGATGTCTGTGTGTGTGTGTGTGTGTGTGTGTGTGTGTGTGTGTCTGTGTGTGAAAGTATGTGTGTGTGTGTGTGTGTCAGTCAGTATGTGGAGACGATAACTGACGAACGAATGGACCGATTCGAACTAAATTTGGTACAAAAATTACAATCCGTAAACACTGGAGGCCTATTGCTTTTATACGTAATCGAATGTTCAGAACCCCCCCTAAATTTTCGAATGAAATTTTGAAAAAATCGTCCAAAAATTAAAACCACTAATAAAATTACGCAAACAGACATTTCTTATGTAATTTTTCATTAGAAAACGATTGTCATAAATTTTAGAACCCTAACATGAACCGTTCTCGAGATATTGCACATTTTTCATAAAAATTATTAAATGTCATATAAAATGAAAAAAATATATTTCCTATTGAGAAACATGTTCACTCTTCATATGTAATACCATGGGATAAATTGAGTGACATCATTCTCGTGGATCTAGCTCGTTTCATTCTTGAAAAAAGATACTTTGAGTAATACTTTTGTATTTGAACGCCAATAGTCATTTATCTGCTGTAAGAACAACTTATTTCTTCGTCCATAACGCTTGGCGAGATTTTGGCGACGAATTTGGCGGAATGCCGCCAACTTGGCGACTTTTTGAAATGTTGCCAAATTAACGAAAATCTCGCCAAATGGATAAAAATGACGCTAAGTCAATGAAAATGACGTCTAATTGTCGAACATTCCATATCTTGGAAAGAATATTAGTATCTACTATAAGAAAAGCCTATTTTTTTACTGCAATAGTAGTAAATTCATTACGTTATATAAGAAAAGTCATGTGTTGCCCACATCAGATTTTTTATCTGCTGTAAGAATAACTTATTTCTCCATCCATAACGCTTGGCGAGATTTTGGCTACGAATTTGGCGGAATGTCGCCAACTTGGCGACTTTTTCAAATGTTTCCAAATTAACGAAAATCTCGCCAAATAGATAAAAATGACGCTAAATCAATGAAAATGACGACTCATTGACGAAAATTCAATATCTTGGAAAGAATATAAGTATGTACTATAAGAATAATCTAATTTTTGCTGTAAAAGTATTAAATTCATTGCATTATACAGGGAAAGTCATGAGTTGCTCACATCAGATTTTTTACTTAGTGGGAAGTAAGATAAAAGTAATGCCCCTCTGAAAATTCTTTGTGGTTCCTATCTCTCTTAAAGATTTGCAGTTTTAGCAAAATTTGGATTTTATATTCTTTTTTTTTTTTTTTTTTTTGAGATTTTAAATAATTGATAAAAGTTATGCATATGGTTCCACGCAAGTACATCGATAGTCAGTTTATCATTCGCAGCTATATCGTTATCTACAACAGCGACCGAAAACAATTACCGCAAAAATAAGTCTTTCGAATTGAGAAATTTATCGAGTTGACAAAGTTATCTATCGAATGTGAAATTTGTCGAATTAGCTGTTGTGAGTTTTCCATAGGGTTTTGTTGTAATGGATATTTTTATGCATTATTGTCTGACTGTAATTATGAAGACACATTTTAACATATCCGTTTTTTTGATGTGAAAAACATCTATGCTTAAGATGTCTATAGTGGAAATCGAAGTATTACGAAAATTGAAAACATTATGGACTCTTGTATCGTCAAGCCTAGTGGATAAAAATATAAATGACTTTTCTTGTTTTGTCAGAAATATAGTTAAATTTATGCATATATAAAAATAATTTCAGTAAATTGATATTTTAAACTTTTTTTTTGACAAAACTTCAAAAATATTTGTCCGAGCTAATTTCCTTTTCATTTTCCGTACTTTCACTGGAAATAATTTGGAAACTATAAAAAAAAATCTGATGTGGGCAACACATGACTTTACTTATATAATGTAATGAATTTACTAATTTTACAATAAAAAAAATAGGTTTTTCTTATAGTAGATACTAATATTCTTTCCAAGATATTGAATTTTCGACAATTAGTCGTCATTTTCATTGATTTAGCGTCATTTTTATCCATTTGGCGAGATTTTCGTTAATTTGGCAACATTTCAAAAAAGTCGCCAAGTTGGCGACATTCCGCCAAATTCGTCGCCAAAATCTTGCCAAGCGTTATGCACTAAGTAATAAGTTATTCTTACAGCAGATAAATGACTATTGGCGTTCAAATACAAAAGTATTATTCCAAGTAACTTTTTTCATGAATGGAACGAGTTAGATCCAAGAGAATGATGTCACTCAATTTATCGTATGGTATTACATATGAAGAGTGAACATGTTTCTCAATAGGAAATTTTTGTATTTTATTTTATATGATTTTTTGATAATTTTTTTGAAAAATGTACAATATCTCGAGAACGGTTCATATTAGCGTTCTGAAATTTATGTTAATCGTTTTCTAATGAAAAATTACATAAGAAATGTCTATTTGCGTAACTTTATTAGTGGCTTTGATTTTTTGACGATTTTTTCAAAATTTCATTCGAAAATTTTGGAGAGTTCTGAGCATTCGATTGCGAATAAAAACAACAGGCTTTCAGTGTTTACGGATTGTCATTTTTGTACCAAATTTGGTTCGAATCGGTCCATTCGTTCGTCAGTTATCGTCTCCACAGACTCACTGACACACACACACACACATACATACACACACACACACACACACACACACACACACACACATACTTTCACACACACACACACACACACAGACAGACATCACTTCAAAAATGTTCGATTCGTGATCAGGGATGCTTGAAACGTGCTCTCCCGTCGAAAACTCAATTCGAATTTTCGACCCCGTCACAATACTTCCCTTATACATTATGTATATAAGGAAAGTAATAATAAGCTCTAATTGCTTTACAGTAATCGTCTTGTCAAGTTGAAGAAGATTGAACATTTTACGTTCTTCAAATTTGTAATCTATTGGCACTGTAGCTGAGATGTATAAGGCAGGCGTTTCCTTCTGCTGCCTCTTCTGTCTGGTTGTGGGTTCGAATCCCAGCTGCGGGCTTGGATGTTGTGGTGTCCTTTTAGGATGTGATGTGCTTTGTAACCGTGATGAGTCTCTCTTTGCTTTGTTCTGTCCACCAATTCAGGATTTGGAGTTTTATAAAGACTTAGATTTAAAATCTTTTGCCTGTTTTTAATTTTAAAAAATCTGATGTGGGCAACACATGACTTTAAGTAGTAAATTCATTACCTTATATAAGGAAAGTCATGTGTTGCCCACATCATATTTTTTATCTGCTGTAAAAATAACTTATTTCTCCATCCATAACGCTTGGCGAGATTTTGGCGACGAATTTGGCGGAATGCAGCCAACTTGGGGACTTTTTCAAATGTTTCCAAATTAACGAAAATCTCGCCAAATAGATAAAAATGACGCTAAATTAATGAAAATGACGACTAGTTGTCGAAAATTCAATATCTTGGAAAAAATATTAGTATCTACTGTAAGAAAAGCCTATTTTTTTATTGTAAAAGTAGTAAATTCATTACATTATATAAGGAAAGTCATGTGTTGCCCACATCAGATTTTTTTTACTGTAAAAGTAGTAAATTCATTGCATATAAGGAAAATCATGTTCTACCCACATTTAAATTTTTTTTTGTTCAATTTTTGAGTTTGTGGACTATTTCCAACGAGCCCGACTTCTGCCCTCAAGCCTGATGACTGCAACCGAAGCTGTGGAAGTTACTTTGATCACAGCCAAAGGTGATTCTGAAGTGGTCCCCGGTCCCTGCTCTAATGCTGGAGATGTTATAACTCATAATCATCTACCAGATCAATGATAGAGTAGCGCCAATGATTACAAGACATAACGGAGCACTTGAGCCTTGGGACATTCATATTATTGTATTACGTAAATATGTACTATTGTTGCTGAGTATAAAATAAATTCTGGTAGTTAAACTTTTGAAATTGTTGCATTCAAGGATGCCTTACTATTGATCAAGCAATGTGTTACTTTCCTTATATACAATAATGTATAAGGAAAGTATTGTGATTGGGTCGAAATTTCGAATTCGAGTTTTCGACGGGACAGCACCTTTCAAGCATCCTTGATCACGAATCGACCATTCTTAAGGTGATGTCTGTATGTGTGTGTGTGTGTGTGTGTGTGTGTGTCAGTGAGTCTGTGGAGACGATAACTGACGAAAGAATGGACCGATTCAAACGAAATTTGGTACACAAATTACAATCAATAAACACTGGAAGCCTATTGTTTTTATAAACAATCGAATGTTTAGAACCCCTTAAATTTTTGAGTGAAATTTTGAAGAAATCGTCAAAAAATCAAAACCTCTAATAAAGTTACGTATAAAGACATTTCTTCTGTAATTTTTCATTAGGAAGCGATTGACACAAAGTTTAGAACGCTAACATGAACCGTTCTCGTGATATTGCACATTTTTCAAAAAAATTATCAAAAAATCATATAAAATAAAAAAAAATATTTCCTACTGAGAAACATGTTCACTTTTCGTATGTAATACCATGCGATAAATTGAGTGACATCATTCTCGTGGATCTAGCTCGTTCCATTCACGAAAAAAGATACTTTCAGTAATACTTTTGTATTTTAACGCCAATAGTCATTTATGCGCCGTAAGAATAACTTATTTCTCCGTCCAAAACGCTTGGCGAGATTTTGGCGACGAAATTGGCGGCGTGTCGCCAACTTGCCGACTTTTTTTTAAATGTTGCCAAATTAACGAAAATCTCGCCAAATGGATAAAAATGACGCTAAATCAATGAAAATAACGACTAATCGTCGCAAATTCAATATCTTTTAAAGAATATAAGTATTTACTATTAGAAAAACCTTTTACTTTCCTTATATACATAATGTATAAGGAAAGTATTATGACGGGGTCGAAAATTCGAAATCGTGTTTTCGACCCCGTCACTATACACCGTACAACATTCGATTGCGTATAAAAACAATAGGCTTCCAGTGTTTATGGAATGTGATTTTTCTACCAAATTTGGTTTGAATCGGTTCATTCGTTCGTCAGTTATCGTCTCCACAGACTCACTGACCACACACACACACACAAACAGACTTTCACACACACACACACACACACACACAGACATCACTTCAAAAATGTTCGCTTCGTGATCAGGGATGTTTGAAACGTGTTCTCCCGTCGAAAACTCGAATTCGAATTTTCGATCCCGTCACAATACTTTCATCACAATACTTATACATTATGGATATAAGGAAAGTAATATATAACGATTTCGATTTAAATTAGCAAGCACTAATCATCAGTTTTATTTATTGTGATGCTGAAATATATTTTCATCGTAAAATCGGTATAGAAACTCATGTGTTAGACTCATCAAGAGTTTTTCTTATTTATTATATATTATATAATTCCCTGATCTGTGCATGCCTTTTCAGATCCACCAATAACCTCCCGGTGACCCAGAAGGCAGAATCGCTGTCCATTTATAGTATTAACTGCGGTGCGCAACCTTTCGGAGAATAGTTTACGATTTGCCCTTCGGGAGTAAAAAAAAGTTAAGTTTTTTAAAGCCTTTTCAGGTATTTCAAAAGCCACCTTGGTGAGCCAGGATGCTGAATATATTCAAATTTAAATTATCAATTCCGGTACATAAACTAACGCAGTCAAACTTTCGATCCCATTTTCCTTTCTGGGGCGGAGATTATGAATTTTATTTCAGTCTTTCGAAACTCTCAATTACACTTTGAGTGCCTTATGAGTCTAAATCTTTGCACATTTATATATAAGCACCCCACGTCCTTCTTACTACCCAAAAAGTAGGAAGCAGGTCATACTACTGTACCCAAACAGTAGTATGCCCTGCTTACTACTATTTGAGTTCGGTAAAACTGGGATCAAACTTGTTCAAATTTATAACTGTGATTAACAATGCAACAAATTCCTCATTTACGCGTAAACATTTTCTTGAACTTTTAAAAACAAGAAAGATCATTCATGCGCAAACCATTAATTATGAAACACTTTCCAACTGAAATGCAATTTTATTTAAAGATCTCTAAAGTGCGACACATTCATCACTTATATATTTTAAATTACCACAGTCCTACAATAATTTATTATATTTGAAAACTTAAACCTTCATCGAAAAAAATTAACTTAATTCAAATAAATTCATCGAAATAGAAATCGTCTGGTTCTCTATGTAAAAGCAATGAATCTTTCATTTATATCATTTTTATTCCAGACTCCAGAGCTAAATGATTTTGCGTGAAAAAAAATTCAGCAATTCTTACAGTTATAATCACTTGTTTACATTCTGCATCCATTAAAATGAGACTCCGTTGTAAAAATAATCAAAGTTTGATAATCAATTAAAAAAAAATATTGTAATTGCATTGACACATAATATAGATGCACAGAAAATACGCAAAAATAAAGCTGTTTTAGGACGGATGAAGCACTAAATGTAAATGTAAAAGAACTTTAAAAATCACGATTCTTGCACTGGAAAAAAAGAGACGGAGGCCATATTTTATTTCAGAAGTGGATCACGTGATCTCTTCATATACTACGGGTGTAATTATTATTTTAATTTTTATTTAAAAAACTGCCGAACATATTCTGATGAAATTTTTTTATACATTTTATGGGATAATCTGAATATTTTCTAAACTTTTCGAAGTAATTTGTGCATTTTAACTTTGCTTAAAAAATGCTTGAAAAATTAGGTCCCATAGGGTTCAATGTATTTCACTTTTTCAACCCGGGTTCAATCCAAAACTAACTGGGTGGTATTATATGTATTTACATTCCCATATGTTCCATAGACCGTCTCAACAACATACTAAAATTTCATTTTGATAAAGGCATTTTTACGGCATTTATCGAGCTAACAGGCAGACAAATAGAATGAACAAAGTCATAAACACTTTTCAAATATGTTGCAAAGTGTTAAAAAAATTAGACTAAGCAGATTCGTTCTAAAAACGTGCTTTCAACAAGATATCGATGTTTTTCTAATTTGCTGTAAAAGTGTGTATAGATTTAATTGACTCTAAAGTTTCTTGTTTTCACCAATTGTCAGTGATTCGCGGATGTGTGATTGACTTTCTGGACAATATGGACGGAAGTACGAAAATAGCAGAAAGGTCATACTTAAAGAGGCTATTTCTCTAGATCGAGGGGGTAATTTGAAAAACGGATTTCAGATTTGGGCATGAGCCTCAGGCATGAGTTTTTCCAGTTCTCGCAGTTGCAATCAGGAGACTGACGTACTGACATTTCGCTTTATATTGGTGATCGAACGCAACGAATTAGTTTTTTTCGATTTTTTCCCTTTAGTAGACAAAAAAGGGGTACCGGACATAAAAGGCCTAACTCGACCACAGGGCAGAATCAAAATGTGCCAATTTTCAATTGGGACAACTATTTTCGAAACTAAGCACCATATATTGTTAAATTAAATAAAAATTATTAAAAAAAAGTTACAGCTTAATCTTTTAAGGGTACAAGTTCCACTGTTTCTCACAGGCTTAAATACTAGCAATGGCATAAAGTGCATATAAGAAAATCACAGTTTTTATCTTAGTTCTTTGACTGCTAGTAGTAAAGGATTAAAGGAGCTATTCTTAACCTGAGTTTATGATTTCCGTGTTAGTTAACCTCTTCGATTTGGCTTCGGCGTCACGTATTTATAGTTTTGTGTTAAATATTTATCACTTCCTTGCCAACTTCGTAGTTGTCTCGTTGGGGTGAAATGAAATAAGGTACATTCTAGTTCCTCGTCCTTTCTTTTTTTTAACCGAAGTAAAAAAATATCATGACTTGAGATTCATCAAGATTTTGGTCTTATACATACTTATGTTGGGCGAATTTTTAATATTTGATTATGTTATTTATTTAGCAGAGGAAGGAGGTGCCAGAGAAATGGTTTTCAACCTGTTTTGAAATGCGAGCCAGATTTAAGTCGGTTGGAGATTCGCTGGCGCACATACGAGAACATGCTCGTACGCACTTATATACTAAATCACACATACGCACGTACAAATATGCACACGTGTGCGCACGCACACACATTTTTGAACCGCGAGCCAGATTTAAGTCAGTTGGAGATTCGCTGGCGCACATACAAGAACACGCTCGTACGTACTCATACACTAAATCACACATACGCACGTACAAATATGCACACGTGTGCGCACGCACACACATTTTTGAACCGCGAGCCAGATTTAAGTCAGTTGGAGATTCGCTGGCGCACATACAAGAACACGCTCGTACGTACTCATACACTAAATCACACATACGCACGTACAAATATGCACACGTGTGCGCACGCACACACATTTTTGAACCGCGAACCAGATTCAAGTCAGTTGGAGATTCGCTGGCGCACATACAAGAACATGCTCGTACGTACTTCTATACTACATCACACATACGCACGTACAAATATGCACACGTGTACGCACGCACACACATTTTTGAATCGCGAGCCAGATTTAAGTCAGTTGTAGATTCGCTGGCGCATATACAAGTACATGCTCGTAAGCACTTATATACTAAATCACACATACGCACGTACAAACATGACAAAACCTGTACCCACGCACGAATATACATATATGTACACATGCGTACGTGGAAATATGCACACGTGTATGCACGCACGAATATACATACATGTACACATGCTTACGTACGGTATGTACAGGAATGTACGGATGTACACATACGCATGTATGCACCGACGAATATAAACGCATGCACACAAGCACACACATGCAATTACGCACGTATACACAAACATACACGTACATATAACATATATATTTTATTATGCTTATAAACTGTTTATATAACATATATATTTGATTATACATATAAACTTTATGTGTTGCTGCTCTATTGAATTTTCAAAATTATTTTTAGTGACTGAAAATTATACTGTTGTTCACAATGCTTGAATCTGGACAGAAAAAATCACAGCAATAACTATCTCATTCCTTTGTCTTTTTTATAATATGTTAATATTATTGGGAGCAATGGAAACGTCAAATTTCGAATTACCTGGAATGCAGAAAATTTCTCAGTTATAATTTTAACTGTTTCAGGATACATATATAGAGCGTTACCAGTCACGTTACCAGTCACGTTACCAAAATATGAAATTTCAAGTGAAGAAGATAATAAATCAATTTTAGCCCAAAATTGCTGCAAAATTTAGTTGAATTTCAATGATTAAAAATTAAAAAGGGAACACAGTAATGTTTTTGAAATGAAAATAATAAAAGCCTAAAATAAGTCTTTTTGCCTAAAATCTGACTAAAATTCTGGAAATTCTGACTAAAAAAATGGAAAAAAAGAATCAGCATTTTTTTTTTCTTTTTTGCGAAATTGCCTGCAAAAATCGTATGTATGTATTCTAGCTGAAACACTAAATGAACACATTTCTCAAAATTTTGTAAATAAGTCACTTGTATGTTACCCTAGTGTTGATAAGATTTCGGTATCATTCGGTGACAGAGAACCTACCTTTTTGGGCGAAATGGAACGCAAAAATTTGTCAAAATCTAAAATAAAAGCCTATTAAAAGCCTTATAAAATTGCGAATTCAGTGTAATTTCAAATAATTATCCATCTGATTTTATGCAAGGAACCTCAATTTAATGAACTGGGAAAGAAATAAAGAAAGAAGTAATTTGTGTCTGTAGGGAGAGTCGTGCTGTCCATATCAAATTTTTTTTATATTGATCTGAAATGCGTATTAGAAAATCAAAATTCTTGGTTACCTTGCTAGTTAGCCTCTTTGATTTGGGTTCACAGTCATGCATCTCCAGGGGTCGAAAATTTGAATGAGTTTTCGACGGGAGAGCACGTTTCAATCATCCCGGATCACGAATCGAACATTTTTGAGGTGATGTCTGTGTGTGTGTGTGTGTGTGTGTGTGTGTGTGTGAAAGTATGTGTGTGTGTGTGTGTGAGTGTGTGTGTGTGTGTGTGTGAGTGAGTCTGTGGAGACGATAACTGACGAACGAATGGACCGATTCGAACGAAATTTGGTGCAAAAATTACAATCCGTAAATACTGGAAGGCTATTGTTTTATACGCAATCGAATGTTCAGAACCTCCCTAAATTTTCAAAAAATAAAAAAAAACCTCCAATAAAGTCACGCAAATAAGCATTTCTTATGTAATTTTTCATTAGAAAACGATTAACATAAATTTTAGAACGCTAACATGAACGGTTCTCGAGATATTGCACATTTAAAAAAAATATCAAAAAATTATATAACATAAGAAAAAATATTTCCTATTGAGAAACATGTTCACTTTTCATATGTAATACTATGCGATAGATTGGGTGACATCATTCTCGTGGATCTAGCTCGTTCCATTCACGATAAAATATACTTTGAGTAATACTTTTGTATTTGAACGCCAATAGTCATTTATCTGCTATAAGAATACATTATTTATCCGTCCATAATGCTTGGCGAGATTTGGGCGACGAATATGACGGAATGTCATCAACTTGGTGATTTTTTTTAAATGTTACCAAATCAAAGAAAATCTCGCCAAATAGATAAAAAGGACGCTAAATCATTGAAAATAACGACTATTTGACGAAAATTCACTATCTTGGAAAAAGTATAAGAATCTAGTGTAAGAATAACCTATTTTGTTTTTACTGTAAAAGTAGTAAATACATTGCATTATATAAGGAAAGTCATGTGCTGACCACATCAGATTTTATCTATTTATGTTGAGGGAATTTTAAATATTTGATTGTGTTATGGATTTAGTGGAGGAGGTACTACATTTTTTCAGATTAAGTAAGAACATATCTCATTAAGCTGTTAAAAATGACCGTAAGATGCGATGAAAATTACTACATTTGTAAGCAGAGTGACTATCTAACCTCTCAAAATAGAGATAATGTAAATATTCCGATAAAAGTTATGTAATTATTACATTACATTTTCTGCAAGCCGTGAGTTCGAACATGGATGCTTAAACCCTGATTTTTCGTCGAAATCTCGAATTCCAATTATCTACCTAGTCACAATACTTTCCTTATACATTTTACTATGTATGTAGGGACAGTAATAACATAGATTCTTCCGATTGATTATGAAAATAGGGAGTGGGGTTATAAAATGTGACTGTGCGAAATATAAAAGAAACCTGATGTGGGCAACACATGGCTTTCCCTGCAGACTCAAATTCAGATGTTCTTTATTTCTTTAATAATTCATAGATTGAGTTTAATTGCACCAAATAACACTAAATTTGCATTTTTAATTCAATTTTTGTTTTTATTTGGTAATTGGACATTTTTCCGATAGCGGCGTAATAAAAAAGCAAGAAATCTCAAATATCTTGAGAACGGTTAGTCCTAAAGTATAATGGAGTGTGTTATAGTCTTTTTCTCGTCAAAAATTGAATATAAAACAAGAATTTAATTGATACATTTCAGCATACGTAGTCTTCTTTTTTTTAGATTTTGGCGATTTTTGCGGGCTATTTCGTAAAAAAGGCAGGTTTTTCTTTCCCGAATCGTACCAAAATCTAATCGGTACCAGAGTGTCTCACAAGTACCTTATCTACCAAATTTTGTGAAATTTGGTCAATTAGTATTTTAGCTAGGCTGGATACATGAAATTTTTGAGGGCATTTTGTAAAAAAGGGGGTTATTCTTTTCCGAATCGTATCAAATTCCAATCAGCACCAGAGTATCCAACAAGTAACTTATCTACCAAATATTGTGAAATTTGGTAAATTAGTATTTTAGCTAGAGCGGATAAATAAAATTTTTACTGGCCATTTCGAAAAAAATGGCGGGTTCTGTTTTTACGAATCGTACCAAAAATTAATCAGCATCAGGGTCACATTCAAGTGACTTACCTACCAAATTTTATGAAATTCGGTCTATTAGTTTTTGAGTTCGTGTGGATACATACATTGCACAGACACGCAGACAGACAGACTGACAGACAGACAGACAGACACACAGATAGACACACACACAGACGTCACGCTAAAAATAGTTTTTCGTATTTTAGAGGTCTCGAAACGTGTAGATCCGTCGAAAACTCGAGTTGCGATTTTCGACAAGATTCTGATACCTTCGCTATACATTACCATGTATTGCAGGGAAAGTAAAAAACATTCGAGTTTGGTATAAAACGTCAAGACTAGGATAAAAATAGAACATTATTTCAGCTTTGCAGTCACTAAAGAAATGGGTGATAACTTTTTCGTTTTTGTTTTGTTTAGTTTTGAAGTAATAATCAACAACAGGAAACAGCAGGGACAGAACAACTGGAGCAATGAAAAATTGGAAACATTTTTCGGAGCTATTATAAAAAACCTGATGTAGGCAACACATGACTTTCCTCATATAATGTAATGAATTTACTACTTTTACAGTAAAAAAATGGGTTTTTCTTATAGCAGATACTAATATTCTTTCCAAGATATTGAATTTTCGAGAATTAGTGGTCATTTTCATTGATTTAGCCTCATTTTTATCCATTTGGCGAGATTTTCGTTAATTTGGCAACATTTCAAAAAGTCGCCAAGTTGGCGACATTCCGCCAAATTCGCCGCCAAAATCTCGCTAAGCGTTATGGACGAAGAAATAAGTTGTTCTTACAACAGATAAATGACTATTGGGGTTCAAATACAAAAGTATTACTCAAAGTATCTTTTTTCATGAATGGAACGAGCTAGATTCACGAGAATGATGTCACCCAATTTATCGCATGGTATTACATATGAAAAGTGAACATGTTTCTCAATAGGATATATATTTTTTTCATTTTATATGACTTTTTAATAATTTTTTTTAAAAATGTGCAATATCTCGAGAACGGTTCATGTTAGCGTTCTAAAATTTATGTCAATCATTTTCTAATGAAAAATTACATAAGAAATGTCTATTTGCGTAACTTTATTAGTGGTTTTGATTTTTTGACGATTTTTTCAAAATTTTATTCGAAAATTTAGGGTGGTTCTGAACATTCGATCACGTATAAAAACAATAGGCTTCCAGTGTTTACGGATTGTGATTTTTGTACCAAATTTGGTTCGAATCGGTCTATTCGTTCGTCAGTTATCGTCTTCACAGACTCACTGACACACACACACACACACATACTTTCACACACACACACACACACACACAGACAGACATCACTTCAAAAATGTTTGATTCGTGATCAGGGATGCTTGAAACGTGCTCTTCCGTCGAAAACTCGATTTCAAATTTTCGACCCCGTCACAATACTTTCCTTATACATTATGTATATAAAGAAAGTAAAAATAGCGCGGCGCTTTTAGTTGTTTAGGTAAAGATATCTAAGTGTTATGAAATAGAATTTAGTGGTCGGGTTGCTAAAAGTAGAAAAAAAAAACACAATTGAATCATAATAACACAATGTGTACTTCCTTAAAAAAAGCAGACATATGTAAATTACATGACAACAATTATTTCAAGGGAGTTTTAATGCCTCTTCATCAGGTCAATATAATGTCTTTGTTTCTGTCTTTTACAGTAATGTCATAATTGTTCGAACAGCTCCTGCGTTTGTTACGTTAAAACACTATTTGAGCCTGTTGAAGACTCCCTGGAAACAATTTTTGTCACGTGATTTGCATATGTCTGCTTTCTTTAAGAAAGTTCTGATTGTGTTATTCTCAGAGGCAACAGAGTTTTAAATTTTACGACCAATCAAAGGTTTGAGTGGGGTTCAAAAAGAAAGTGCATTAAAACTAAAATCAATGCGTCAAATTTTGAAGTTTGAAATCACCGATGAGAGATAAAAAGACAAAAGTTTAATTGTCTTAAATTTGGTAAAATTAATGAATGAAAAGATGTGAAAAAATATTCATCCATACATCCTCCTAACTGAAATACAGGAAAAATTACACGGATTCTTAATTTTCATTATATAAAAGGGAAGGTTGTAACGAACCTTGCTGCTCCAACCGGGAATCGAACCAGGGATCTTGGAACTGGCTAGGCAACGCTCTACCGCTGAGCTACTGGAATAGAATTGTAAGCTCTTATTGAAGTAGACTCTGTATTCTCCACACTCTAATGCCAGATTGGGTGCAACTGATAATCTGACTGACCCCCTCCTGCTATTTTTACCTCAGTTTACCCTCCTGATAATATTACTTTTACTCAGGTTATTATTCTGCATGGTCATTAATCTTTCGATTTGAAATCAGCGATCCACATACCAGTGTCCATTGAATCCGTGCTAGTCCCACTAGGAGCACTTTCAGACCTCCAACATTCTTGCACTAACTTACAGGATTAATTCATTCAGGCGGCATAGTAAAAATTATTGCTGCCCCAACAGAGAATCGAACCCTGGATCTTTGAATTGGCCAGTCTACGCTCTACCGTTGAGCTACTGGAACGGAATTGCAATCTCTTATTGTCGAAGTGGACTCTACAAGGTGTTATAAAATATGGGAGAGAAAAAATTAAAAATAAATAAATAAATATTTTGTACTCAGAACCCTTAATGAACAGCGTGAAACTACTTGTTTGATTACCTCTTAGATTACCTTGTAAGTTTTATCTTTGCAGAGACAGATATCTTTGAATCAAATATATTTTAAACTCAAATCAGAGAATCCAGATGAAGTTCTATTTCATTTTTCATGATCAGTAAAGCTTTAAAAGCACATTTTGCTCTCACTATGAATAGCCGAAGTTAAATTTTTAAAACGTTCATACCGAAACCGGAAGAAGAAATTACATCTCTTTAAGGATACCGAGTGTATTTTAAGTGCACAGATGGCTTCCTGGCTGCACTCATCATTTTTGGTGTTCCGCGTCACGTTTTTCCAGTGTGGTGTTAAAATATGAATAGCATGCTTTCGAGTATGAAGGAGCAAGTATAAAAGTAATGTATCTGAGTGTTTCTTGTACTTCTTTTCTTTCCCTACTTTACCGAAGTTAGAAATTTTAACGATTTGGAGTTCTATCAAGATTTGGGTTTTTGTGTTACTCTTTGCCTTAAAGGGTTCTAAATATGTAATCAGAGTTATGGATTTAGCAGAGTAGGTAAGGATAATGATATAATATAATTTAATAAAAGAATATTTTGTTCAAGCAAGATTTTGTGTATAATATTTTGTGTATATGTATTTTGTGTAATATTAATTTCAAAAGTTATAACTCAGTGACAGTACAGTGTGTTAAGATGCAAAACTCTGAACAAAAATTTGAACAATAAGCCGAATCAGGGTTGGACCTGATCTGATGTAATAATGCGCGTATATTCATTAGGGGCGTATCATAATATTCCCACTCAAAATTCCATAATTTGAGAGTATGCTGCAATGAGGTGCCAAAAGGGATGTGTAAATGGACAAAAGAATCAAGCTGTGCTGTCTACTAAGTAAATTGTACTATCATCTCACAGATGATTTTTTCCCTTTACAATGTTTATCGTGGCTTTTTTTTCTGTGCAGAGCTATTGATTTGCTTTAATTGTTACATAAGTTTCTAAATTGTGTATGTTTGGGCGTGTAATGTATTTATTGTGGCCCGTTGAAACTCTCTCGGGTTGAGGTTTTCCTTCCTGCCCTCACATTAAGTACTCAAAACCTTTGGATGAGGCGTGCGGATTGAGTCATGGATGGATGGAATTAAGTTGTACGAAATACTGCAGACCATAATAACTCAAATTGAATCGATAAGGGTAGTGTTATCATGAAGGCGATGGCCTGGTCCCTGTGGACCCGTTCTACTCCATTTCTAGTCCTATCGATTCAAAGTCCTCAACCTCTTTGCAGTAGCATTCATTGTAGTCAGTGCAAAAAAGAAGTCAGCAGTTTCAGTCTGATGAAAGCCAGGAAAAATGAAGACAATGATATTCTACTTAACGATGTATAACAACTTCTGATGATGTGTTTCAGTAAAAGCCAAATTGTGTGAAGCAGTCGGTTGCAGTACAAGGAAAATGTCCCAACTCAGGAGATTGTCAATACTGAAGGTATGGTGAAAATATTTAAATATCTGTTTTATGGGGCAGAAGTTAATATACTGCTAAAAAACTGAATTTTATAAAAACTAACTTTCGGGTGCAAAAATGTTGTATGCAGCTTGATCTGGTTAAGGTCTTCAAGACAATGAAACCATACCCGACTATCTATAACATGTAATATAAAGCAATGTATTTCACTGAAAGTCAAAGTGTGCAAAAAAGTGCATTGCAGTCCAAGAATAATTTTCAAGCTTAGAAGGAGATTTTCAATGCTGGAGATTATTGAAAATATTTAAATAGTCATTTTATGGCATCAGAAGTAAAGATACTATTAAAAACTGAAGTTTTAAGAGCTAATTGAGTGCAAAAAAATGTCCGCAGCTTGATCTACTGAAAGTCTTTTAGACATTGCAACCACACCTAACGATGTATAATAATTTAAACGATGCATTTCACTGAAAGTCAGAGTATGCAAAACATTGTGTTGCAGTGCAAGGACAATTTCCCAGCTCAGAAGGAGATTAGCTATACTGAAGGTACGGTGAAAATATTGAAATATATTTTTATGAAATCAGAAGTTAAGATACTGCTAGAAAACTAAAGTTTGAAGAACTAATTTTTGGTTGCAAAAAAAAGGTGTCCACAGTTTAATGTGCTGAAAGCCTTCAAAACAATGAAACCAAATCTAACAATCTATTTTTAATAATTTCTAACGATGTGTTTCAGAAAAAACTAAATTTCGCAAAGCCGTGAAAGAAAAAGTTCCACCTCAGAAGGAGATTGTCAATACTAAAAGTATAGTGAAGATATTTAAATATCATTCTATGGAGTCAGAAATTCAGATACTGTTGAAAAACTGAAGTTTTAAGAACTAAACTTGTGTGTAAAAAAAAGATGATCTACTGAAACCCTTCAAGACAATGAAACCAAACCTAACGATATATAATAATTTCAAATAATGCATTTCATTGAAAACCAATGTGTTTAAAACAGTCTGTTGCAGTTTTATGAGGTCTGAATTTAACATAATTATAAAATGCTAAAGTTTTTAAAAATCAATTTTTGACTTTTGATGCACGTTTTTTAACGTTCAGTACTGCACATTTTGTGCTGTATTAAAGGATTTTGTGCAGCACTAAACTGGAACATTTTTCGGGGTTGCGGTTGGGATTTAACCGATATAATTTTCCATAATGATTAAGTATGTTTATTCTGATGAGAAGAAATGTTTTATAAAAAATAATGCGTTTGGGTTGACAAACTTTTGTTGCAAGTTAATTATTTTTATTTGCTGAAATTTTCACAGTATATGAATTGTGTGCATGAATTAATGATTCATCTTCGAAAAGAAATAAAAAAGCAATGGCAAGCGGCTTTAGCATATCTCCCCCCCCCCCCCGGTTTGGTTTAAAACAGACACATATTGTTTAAAGTATAGAAAACTCAATTGATACGAATATCTATTCACCATTTTTCTCATTCCAGAATTTTACGATTTCTAAAACGTTGTTTAACAGAGTAAAATGTTTGATCAAAATATTTTTGCTATCGCCAAGAATAATTTTAGTAATATTTGTATATCACATTTTATTACAGTTATGTATTTCATTATGTATCAATTTTTCATTTATGAAAAAATGAGTAATATAATTAATTTCAAATATGCTATTTAAGCATTATACTTTTTACATGATCACCAGTTAAACAATTCTGAATTATAGCTTATATTTCATACCCAAGTTATCAAAGGAAAGGAAATATCTCTGTCACTCCTCTCCCAGAGATACATAATTTAGGATATTTTATAAAATTCCTAATATAGCCATATTTTGACCTAACCCCACTTCTAATTTATATGATTCTAAGAGTAATCGCTTGTGTAGTGCGAAACTTTCCATGGCAAAAAGAAAAACTCTGTTTCAGTGATTTCACAAACAAATAGCATAAGACGGCTTTAGCATATCTCCGGTATGGTTTAAAACAGCACATATTGTTTAAAGTATAGAAAACTCAATTGATAATTTCTATACAAGTTTTGTAATGCTATTTTCTAATGCTATATTAAAAATATTAAAATTTTAAATACTACGCTACCTCCCTTAACTCGCTTCGCAAGTTGGGAAACTTCGTCTCCTATTAGCTGTAGCTCGCTGAACTTCCTTCCCGACCACTTCGTACCGTCTGCTACGCAGGCGTAATACGCAAATGGGCACCGTCCTTGTTAACTGGAATTCACTATCCCTTGACCATGCTTCGCGAGCTCTTTCAATCTGGACGTCGACGTGTCCCGTGCTCGCTAACTCTCGCAGAATCCCAGGGTTCCGCCTTCCATTGGTTGCCACTCATTAACCCCGTAACTCGATCCACGAGTCGAAACGCTTCGCCTCCTAAACGCTGACGCTCACTGACGATCGCAGAACTCCGGGGCTCTGCCCTCCATTTGCTGCCGCTCATTCAACCCGTAACTGGATTCGCGAGACAGAAGGCTTCCTTTCCAATTTGCTGACGCTCGCTAAGCTCGCTTCGCGAGCATTTTCGTGCCACCTGCTACGCAGGTATAATGCATCCATTGGGTACCGCCCCTTGTAAACTTGCATTCACCAGCCCTAGGGCTCGTTTTGAGAGCTCTTTCAATTCGAACAGCGCACACGATCGCTCACGTGTTCAATGCTGGCTGAAGCTCGCAAAACCTCGGGACTCCGCACTCCAAGGACTGCCACTCATTAATCGCAGCTCGCCGCAAGCGTGATGTCTTCGTGGGGGATATGTCCCATTATTAGCTGACCCTCACCAACTCCCTTAACTTCGCGAACAATGTTACCAACCTCAGCCCCCAAATCGCTACGCTCGCCGTATATTAAGAACTCCGAATATTAAGAATGACAGCTTACTGTATTAGGAAGAAAAGACAGAATTTCATAACTGTAGGTTTTGCTGTTTGTTCGTAATACAGTTTCATAATACGTGTTACGCTTTCAATATAGAGATATTTACAACAATAAAACATTTAATTGTTGTGCAATATAACAATGAAATCATGATGGTTGCGAACCACTCTGTTTGTTTGTTAGAATAAACGATAAGTCATATGATTTCTCAACATTTCACATTTTCCAAAGTGCACTACTAACGTTGTAGTGCACTTTTAAAAAGGCATGTTTAAAAATAAATATCTATACTTTTAAAGTTTTTCATGCTTCAATAACTCAGTCATCGCTCATTCTGTAACGTTTCTGCCGGAAACAAGCGTCTCGACCAATTATAACTTGGCCCGTAGAAAAGAAAAATGTTCAGTTTAGAAGTGTATAAAAAATTGAATAACTCATTAACTAAATCGAAATTAAAAAAAAAGGCTCCGTCCTGCAAAAATTCAACTATGTAAGTATATGTAAAAAAGAATTGGAAGTCGTCCAGTCTGTCCATGACGCGAAATAGCATCTCTAAAACTCTTTCATTGACATTGACATTAAATATTTCCTAAACTAAATGTTAAATCGAAAAACGGTTTATATTAGTGTGTTCCCCTAATATTTCTTTACAAATGTACTAGCTTTGATATTTTTATATGCTATAGATTTTGCGGTAGGTGACAGAGAAACTTGAGAAACGCGATATTTGTCAAACAGCGACGGCGTCAGCTATATTTTTTTAATATCGAAAGAAACAATTTGAAAAGAACTCATTTCTCTTTATTGCAAAAAATGCTGTAAAATAAATATGCAAAATTTCATATGTAATATTATGCGAAGAAACTGAATTTCCGCATATTACATGTAAAAAGTGAACATATTTTTCAATACTTAATATATATTCTCAATACTTAATATATATATATTTTAATTTTATATAATGTTCTGATAAATGTATTTGAAAAATGTGGCAATATCTCGAGAACGGTTTATGTTAGCGTTCTAAAGTTTATGTCAATCGTTTTCTAGTGAACAATTACATGAGAAATGATTATTGAAAGTTTGGAATTTTTTATGATTATTTTTTTCAAAATTTCATTAGAAAATTTGGGAGGGTTTTGAACATTTGATTGTGTTTAAAATCAATAAGCTTCCAGTATCCATGGATTATAATGTGTGTACCAAATTTCATTCGAAACGCTCCATTCATTCGTGAGATATCGTCTCCAAGCACGCACGCACGCGCACGCACGCACACGCACGCACATATCACCTCAAAAACGTTCGATTTGAGTTCAGGGGTGATTGTAGTACTCTTCCGTACGAAAACTCGAATTCAAATTTTCGACTCCGAAACAGTACTTTCCTTATACATGATACTATGCATATAAGGAAAGTAATTATTAGCAATTTAAAATTTAAAAAAAGAATACGGTAAAACTTTTCAATATACTTTCCACGTTATCACATTAAATTTTCCCAGATGTAAAATTACGTATGAAAAGCAAATAATAAGTAAATTATGACACATGCAATCAACATAATATATGAGATGCCAAACTTTTGGTTTTTCTTAGTAAATATTATTTCCATATATTTCAAGCAAACCTCTAGATATTGCATTCCATTCAATATGACAACTTCATTTCTCGCGCCTTTTGTTTCTTAGACGTCTTTCAGTCTGAAACGGCTCGTCATGTATGAATAATGGAAGGCTTTCTTTTCTGCGCTACTCTTTTGTAAGTTTAAATGTCTATGTATGAAGGTGATATATGTAATTGAAGAACAGGAGGAAAGCTATTTCATGTATAGAAAAGATGATGAGACGGCAGTGGGCGTTCCTTTGTGGAATTATAAATTTATTTACGTTGGGAGGTTCCATACAAATCAATTTTACAATGATTATAAGAAAGCGGATGGAACAGAATTATTACTTTTCCCTGATATGTTGCTTCAATTTTGTTTCTGTCACTTTGTTATTGGAATGTGCCTCTATTTTTAGTTTCCTAGGTCTTTGATATAATCTATGATGATATATCCTATGATGATACATTTCTTTTCTTATATACATAATGTATAA
This sequence comes from Amaurobius ferox, assembly GCA_951213105.1. Classification (NCBI taxonomy): domain Eukaryota; kingdom Metazoa; phylum Arthropoda; class Arachnida; order Araneae; family Amaurobiidae; genus Amaurobius; species Amaurobius ferox. Next base: position 71,608,496 of record OX578146.1, on the reverse strand, counting down.
AGAAAGTATTGTGACAGGGTCGAAAATTCGAATTCGAGTTTTCGACGGGAGAGTACGTTTTAAGCATGCCTGATTACGAATCAAACATTTTTGAAGTGTTATCAGTGTGTGTGTGTGTGTGTGTGGTTGTGTGTGTGTGTGAAAGTATATGTGTGTGTGTGTGTGTGTGTCAGTGAGTCTGTGGAGACGATAACTGACAAACGAATGGACCGATTCGAACGACATTTGGTACAAAAATCACAATCCGTAAACACCGGAAGACTATTGTTTTTATACGCAATCGAATGTTCAGAACCCCCCTAAATTTTCGAGTGAAATTTTGAAAAAAACCGTCAAAAAATCAAAACCTCTAATAAAGTTACACAAATAGACATTTCTTATGTAATTTTTCATTAAAAAACTATTGACATAAATTTTAGAACGCTAACATGAACCGTTCTTGAGATATTGCACATTTTTCAAAAAAATTATCAAAAAGTCATATAAAATAAAAAAAAATATTTCCTATTGAGAAACATGTTCACTTTCCATATGTAATATCATGCGATAAATTGGGTGACATCATTCTCGTGGATCTAGCTCGTTCCATTCCTGAAAAAAGATACTTTGAGTAATACTTTTGTATTTTAACGCCAATAGTTATTTATCTGCTGTAAATAACTTATTTCTTCGTCCATAACGCTTGGCGAGATTTTGGCGACGAATTAGGTGGAATTCCGCCAACTTGGCGAAATGTTTGAATGTTGCTAAATTAGCGAAAAATTCGCCAAATGGATAAAAATTGCTCTAAATCAATAACGATTCATTGATGATGACGACATGGAAAATGACGACTCATTGACGAAAATTCAATATCTTGGAAAGAATATAAATAACTACTATAAAAATAATCTATTTTTTTTTACAGTAAAAGTAGTAAATTCATTGCATTATATAAGGAAAGTCATGTGCTGCCCACATCAGATTTTTCTATAATGAGACGGCAATGAGCATTCCCTCGTAGAATTATAAATATATTTCCGTTCGGAGTTTCTATACAAATCAATTTTGCAATGATTATAAGAAAGCGGATGGAACAGTAATATTACTTTTCGCTGATATGTTGCTTCAATTTTGTTTCTGCAACTTTATTATTGGAACGTACCTCTAATTTTAGTTTCCTAGGTCTTTGATACAATCCATGATGATATATCCTATGATGATATATTCTATGATGAGAAGGTAGTGAGCGTTCCCTTGGGGAATTATAAATTTATTTACGTAGAGAGGTTCCATATAAATCAATTTTACAAGGATTATACGGAAACCTATGGAACAGCAATATTACTTATAATATGTTGCTTCAATTTTGTTATTGTTACTTTATTATTGGAAGGTGCCTCTATTTTCAGTTTCCTAGGTCTTTGATTTTATTGATGCTAGAATTCCTTGTGGAAGTTGATTTTCATATCCAATTAACACAGAATTAACAGTGTTATCATACACATAGTCGCTGACGTGAAAAGCAAAAGTGAAGGTTGACCCTATTGTGTATCTTGACGAAGATTTTTTCTAGCCTTCAAAATAGTTCGACATTATTATTTTTTTGTTGTATGTGGCTTGAACGAAGTTATGTTAATCAAATAACAGCTCAAAAACAACTTCAGATATATAGCACATTTTGTAAAATACTTCATAAATACAGCATATTACAAAAATTTAAACTGGACTACAGATTCTAAGACAAATACGAGTAACAGACTTCTTCTGGACCGACAAGAAGCGCTACCACATTCACAAATCAGTCAGGCTCATTAGATTTGAGTAAGTGAGGTTCCGTTTCTCGTCTGTTCTACAGAAGAAGGCTGTAGAATTTGCCTTTGAAACTGTAGAAAAGTTTCGCTTTCACTTTATATATATAGTGTAATGTATAGGGAGAGTATTGTGACGGGGTCGAAAATGTGAATTGGAGATTCTGACGGAAGAGCACGTTTCAAGCATCCCAGAACTCAACTCGAATTGAACGTATTTGAGGCGTTTCGGACGAAATTTGGTACAACACTTTCAATCAGTGAGTACTAGAAGTCTATCGATTTTAAACGCAATCGGAAGACCTAAATTTTTGAAAGAAATTTTGAAAAAAATTCATCAAAAAATTAGAACCTTCAATATGTGTTACGTAAATAATCATTTCTTATATCATTTTTGATTAGAAAACAATTGACATAAATTTTAGTACACTAACATGAACCGTTCTAGAAATATGGCACTTTTTAAAAATAAATTTATAAAAAAAATCATTTAAAAAAGAAGTATTAACTATTGTGAAATATGTTCACTTTTCATATGTAATATTATGAGATAAATTTTTAACATCATTCTCGTAGCTCTAGTTCGTTCCATTCGAATCCAATTCGCCAACCATCATTTTTATATAAGAAATGCTCTTCTCTCTGTTTGACTATAATCTTTGACAATAAATTTGGCTACTCATTTAGAGAAATATCTCCAACTTTGCAATATGACTGCCCAAATTGACAAAAGTTCAGTTAAAATTGCAAAAATGACAGCAAGTTAACGAAAATGGCTCCAAATTGATGATTTAATTATTAAAATATTTTAATACATGAACTGTATTGCTTATTGCGGATGTTATCAAAATTTATAATTGCAATTTAGAGTTGCGCGAAATATACATACATTTATGGGATACGTCGGAATATTTTTATATGTTGTCATTCGGAAAAGTGCGCCAAATATACAAATCACCGTTAAAAACATTGAGCTGTAGAACATATACATTATTACTTTCCTTATATACAATAATGTATAAGGAAAGTATTGACGGGATCGAAAATTCGAGTTCGAGTTTTCGACGGGAGAGCACGTTTCAAGCATCCCTGATAACGAATCGAACATTTTTGAAGTGATGTCTGTGTGTTGTTCTTGTTGAGACCCAGACCGTCCGACCTACCAGAAAGGTGTATGGTAACCGTTTAGACGGCCGGGAAGTGCTACCCAATTTAGACCGGAACCCAGTGGGGGAGGCATCCGCAAGGACCGTACCCTCCTTCCCCTACCACCAAGCTCTCGGAAGGACTTACGGACCCACATATTTAACGTGATCGTACTCCGCATGAACACGGTGGCAGTTGTGGCAGCGTGCAGATTGATGTCTCTCTCTCTCTCTGTGTGTGTGTGTGTGTGTGTGTGTGTGTGTGTGTGTGGAGACGATAACTGACGAACGAATGGACCGATTCGAACGACATTTGGTACAAAAATTACAATCCGTAAACACTGGAAGCCTATTGTTTTTATAAGCAATCGAATGTTCAGAACTCCCCTAAATTTTCGAGTGAATTTTTGAAAAAATCGTAAAAAAATCAAAACCTCTAATAAAGTCACGCAAATAGACATTTCTTATGTAATTTTTCATTAGAAAACGATTGACATAAATTTTAGAACGCTAACATGAACCTTTCTCGAGATATTGCACATTTTTAAAAACTTATCAAAAAGTCATATAAAAAAAATCCTATTGAGTAACATGTTCACTTTTCATATGTAATACCATGCAATAAATTTGGTGACATCATTCTCGTGGATCTAGCTTGTTCCATTCATGAAAAAAGATACTTTGAGTAATACTTTTATATTTGAACACCAATAGTCATTACTCTGCTGTAAGAATAACTTATTTCTGCGTCCATAACGCTTGATCAGATTTTGGCGACGAATTTGGTGGAATGTCGTAAACTTGGCGACTTTTTTAAATGTTGCTAAATTAACGAAAAACTCGCCAAATGGATAAAAATGTCTCTAAATCAATGAAAATGACGACTCATTGACGAAAATTAATATCTTGGAAAGAATATAAATATCTACTATAAAAATTATCTATTTTTTTACTGTAAAAGTAGTAAATTCATTTCATTACATAAGGAAAGATATGTGCTGCCCACATCAAAATTATTTTTCATTGTGAAAGAAGTAAATGTTTTGCATTATATAGGGAATGTCATGTACTGCTCACATCAGGTTTTTGTATTTATGTTGTATTAGCTTTTTATATCTTGAAGTTATTTTAGCAAAATTAATTTAGCAGCAGTTTGAGCTATACGTAACACAAACGATGATTCATAAATTATTTCAGCATTTAATTCCATCAATAAATTATTTACTAATTAAACTAATTAACCTGACTTTCCAGTTCACCAATCTTCAACTATTCTGTATTTCAAACAATGCTCCATACCACAGCTACAAGCACTTTTAATCAATATCTATTTAAACCGTTAAGAAAAAGACTGCACGAAAACAATTCTTTCATGATTCGTCTACCAAACTGAATGACACTGAAGAAACAAAAGACACCAGGAATGAAGAAGTTGACATGCTTCCTTAGATGCAATATATTGTTATTTGCTTTGGGAAAGTAAAATAAAATATTTCTTGTAATAGAAGAAACCCCATCTTTTCGCATCTGGTATATTAAACAGGTAATATGCCTTAACAATTGTAAATTTTTTTATCTATCCCTCTGAGATGACAACAAAATTATATATAATAGTCAATAAGTAAAATACACTTTGTGCGAAGGATAAGAAAAACTTGGGCAACGCACATAAAAACAATTATTGTGTTATACAGGTTATGCCTATATACGTTTCTTAAGTTTTCCTTAAATATAATCATGTTTGAAATATTTTAATAACAAAAATAATATTGTAAAAAGTAGATCTGAAAATGATATAAATAAGTTGATATGCATTTTTATTTAATGATATATATAATAGTCAATAAGTAAAATACACTTTGTGCGAAGGATAAGAAAAACTTGGGCAACGCACATAAAAACAATTATTGTGTTATACAGGTTGTGCCTATATACGCTGCTTAAGTTTTCCTTAAATATAATCATGTTTGAAATATTTTAATAACAAAAATAATATTGTAAAAAGTAGATCTGAAAATGATATAAATAAGTTGATATGCATTTTTATTTAATGATATATATAATAGTCAATAAGTAAAATACACTTTGTGCGAAGGATAAGAAAAACTTGGGCAACGCACATAAAAACAATTATTGTGTTATACAGGTTGTGCCTATATACGCTGCTTAAGTTTTCCTTAAATATAATCATGTTTGAAATATTTTAATAACAAAAATAATATTGTAAAAAGTAGATCTGAAAATGATATAAATAAGTTGATATGCATTTTTATTTAATGATATATATAATAGTCAATAAGTAAAATACACTTTGTGCGAAGGATAAGAAAAACTTGGGCAACGCACATAAAAACAATTATTGTGTTATACAGGTTGTGCCTATATACGCTGCTTAAGTTTTCCTTAAATATAATCATGTTTGAAATATTTTAATAACAAAAATAATATTGTAAAAAGTAGATCTGAAAATGATATAAATAAGTTGATATGCATTTTTATTTAATGATATATATAATAGTCAATAAGTAAAATACACTTTGTGCGAAGGATAAGAAAAACTTGGGCAACGCACATAAAAACAATTATTGTGTTATACAGGTTGTGCCTATATACGCTGCTTAAGTTTTCCTTAAATATAATCATGTTTGAAATATTTTAATAACAAAAATAATATTGTAAAAGTAGATCTGAATTTGATATAAATTATAAGTTGATATACATTGTTATTTAATGATATATATAATAGTCAATAAGTAAAATACACTTTGTGCGAAAGATAAGAAAAACTTGAGCAATGTATATAAGAACAATTATTGCGCTAAACACTTTATGCCTACATACGCTGCTTAAATTTTCCTAATATATAATCGTGTTTGAAATATTTTAATAAGAAAAATAATATTGTAAAACGTAGATCTGAAAATAATATGAATGTGCCACAATTGCTAGAAAAGTACAATGGAGACTGTTTATCAGTATTTACATCCTTTTTATTGCCATTTCTTTATATAGATAAATTTTGAGTACATAGAACGGTAACCATTTCAACCATCCTCTCCATCGAGACCTCAGAGCAATCTGATTGTCACATGAGAAGTTAAGCACTTTCTTTGGAGTGAGGTGGCGTTCCGGAATGTTCTGTTGATGTCACAGCATTTTCAGAATAACGGACAATAACATGTTTGATTAAGTCGACGGCGGTTTTTAAAAAATCTGATGTGGGAAGCACATGACTTTCCCTGCGGACTTATATCCACGTTCTCTTTATTTTAATTAAATATAATTCGCTTTTATTTCAATTTTCGTTCTCATTTAGTAACTGAACTTATTTTCAATGGTGGGTTAGAGTAAATATGAAAAAACTAATATGTCTCGAGAATGGCTAGTCCTAGTGTAATGGAGTTAGTCTTATTCTTTTCTTCGTTAAAAATTACGTTTAAAACAAGCGTTTAGTGGATGTATTTGAGCATACGTAATTCTTTATTTTAGATTTTAACGATTTTTGCGGGGCATTTTGCAAAAAAAAGGCAGGGTATATTTTTCTAAATCATACCAAAATCTAATCAGCACCAGGGTGATCCACAAAAGACTTATCTACCGAATTTTGTGAATTTCTGTCCATTAGTTTTTCAGCTAGAGTGGATACAAGCTTTTGAGGGCCATTTCGCAAAGAAAAGCGGGTTCTTTTATCCTGAATCGTACCCCAAACTAATCAGTACCAGATTCGCCCACAAGTGACTTACCTAACAAATTTTATGAAATTAAGTCAATTAGTCTTTTAGTTAGAATGGATACAAAATCTGCACAGATAGACAGATACGCAGACAGGCAGACAGACAGACAGACACACAGACACACACACACATATGTCACGCTAAAAATAGTTTTTTCGTATTCTAGAGGTCTCGAAACGTGTAGATCCGTCGAAAACTCGAGTTGCGATTTTCGACATGATTCCAATACTTTCCCTATACATTACCATGTATTGCAGGGAAAGTAAAGAAGGGGGACTGTATCAGAGCAGCATTAATTTTTTGAATTTATTTTGCTTAAGTGCATCTACAGTCAAGTTCAACCTTCTATTTCTGTTTTGGTATAGGTATCTCTGATATTTCTTTTTCTCCTCATATTTCTGATATTTGTGCTAAATCTTGCAGGAAACTCGGTTACATTAAGATAATTACTCAAGAATTTACTAATGAAGATAAAATTGTTCTCTTTAATGTCTTGGTCAGGTTTGGGCTTGAGAATGTGTCTGTGGTGTGGAGGTCTTTCCATGCTGTTCATGCAAATAAGATCGAAGTTATTAAAAAAAGTTCTTGAGATATCTGTTTTACAGAAAAACTGATTCTTTTTGTTATGCCTTATATGCTACTTTTCTTAATGATATGTTTAGTTGAAGACCCAGACCGTCCGACTCATCCTGAGGGCTAGAGTATCCATTTGGACGGCCGGGAAGTAATGATATGTTTAGTGTTAAAAGCTTACAGAACAGAAGGGATTGCATTTTATTAACATTTTACAACATACTTGAAAAATGCTTATGACTTTGTTCATTCTGTCTGTCTGTCCTTTCGCACGATAACTGCCGTAATAATCACTTTATCGAAATGAAATTTTAGTATGTTGTTGAGACTGTCTGTGGGACATATGGGAATGTAAATGAATATTATCACCCAATTAATTTTGGATTGAACCCGGGTTGAAAAAATGAAATAAATCGAACCCTATGGGACCTAATTTTTCAAACATTTTTTAAGCAAAGTTAAAATTCACAAATTGCTTCGAAAATTTTAAGAAGTATTCAAATTATCCCATAAAATATATAAAAACAGTTTCAGCAAAATATATTCGGTAGTTTTTAAAATAAAACTTAAAATAATAATTACACACATATAATATGAAGATATCACATGACCCACTTCAAAATAAAATTGGGCATCCATCTTTTTTCCCAGAGTTCGTTCGTGATTTTTAAAGTTTTTTTAAATTTATATTTAGTGTTGCATCCGTCCTAAAACCACTTTATTTTTGCGCATTTTCTGTGCATCTATAGTATGCACCAACGCAATTACAATATTTTTAGTTTAAATAATCATCAAACTTTGAGTATTTCTACAACGAAGCCTAATTTTAATGGATGCAGAATGTAAACAAGTGATTGTAAGATGAGTTGTATAAGAATTGCTGAATTTTTTTCACGCAAAATTATTTAACTCTGAAGGCTGGAATAAAAGTGTATGAATGAAATATTCAGTGCTTTTACATAGAGAGTCAGACGATTTACATTTCGATGGCGAATTTGAATAAAGTTAATTTTTTTCGATGAAGTTTGAAGTTTTCAAGTAAAATAAATTATTGTAGTTCTGCGATCATTAAAAAAATATCATCGCTGAATGTATCACATTTTAGATATGATTAAATAGAATTGTATTTAAGTTGGAATGTGTTTCATAATCAATTTTTTTATGCATGATTGATATTTTTTGTTTTCATTCTTCAAGAATCTGTTCAATGGCATAGTTGATAGTTCCCTTGTCTTGGGTGGAATCGGGTTTCATGTTCCCCAGTATTCTACCAGGAGCATGAGTTTATTTGCTGAAAGGAATTTTAGTACGAATATTGACTGTTATTGTGCGATTAATAATTATTGTAACTATACAACAGCTTCCCCGATAATCTTGATATGTTTTATTCATCGGAAATGGCTTTTAAAAATTATTTGTTGCATTTGTTGTAAGTATTTTATATTTTAATATATTTATTCATTTGCAAGTGCTTTTGAAAATCATTTGTTGTCAATAGTTTGCATTTTAATGCATTTTATTATATTTTAATTTGTATATTACTTTCCTTATATACATAATGTATAAGGAAAGTATTGTGATGGGGTTGAAAATTCGAATTCGAGTTTTCGACGGGAGAGCACGTTTCAAGCATCCCTGATCACGAATCAAACATTTTTGAAGTGATGTCTGTGTGTGTGTGTGTGTGTGTGTGTGTGAAAGTATGTGTGTGTGTGTGTGTGTGTCAGTGGGTCTGTGGAGACGATAACTGACGAACGAATGGACCGATTCGAACCAAATTTGGTACAAAAATCACAATTTGTAAACACTGGAAGCCTATTGATTTTATACGCAAACGAATGTTCAGAACCTCCCTAAATTTTCGAATGAAATTTTGAAAAAATCGTCAAAAAATCAAAACCAATAATAAAGTTACGCAAATAGACATTTCTTATGTAATTTTTTATTAGAAAACAATTGACATAAATTTTAGAACGCTAAAATGAACCGTTCTCGAGATATTGCACATATTTCAAAAAAATTATCAAAAAGTCATATAAAATAGAAAAAAAAATATTTCCTATTGAGAAACATGTTCACTTTTCATATATAATATCATGCGATAAATTGGGTGACATCATTCTCGTGGATCTAGCTTGTTCCATTCATGAAAAAAGATACTTTGAGTAATACTTTTGCATTTGAACGCCAATTTATCTGCTGTAAGAATAACTTATTTCTTCGTCCATAACGCTTGGCGAGATTTTGGCGACAAAATTGGCGAAATGTCGCCAACTTGGCGACTTTTTGAAATATTGCCAAATTAACGAAAATCTCGCCAAATGGATAAAAATGACACTAAATCAATGAAAATGACGACTAATTGTCGAAAATTCAATATCTTGGAAAGGATATTAGTATCTACTAGAAGAAAAACCTATTTATTTTACTGTAAAAGTAGTAAATTCATTTCATTATATAAGGAAAGTCATGTGTTGCCCACATCAGATTTTTTTGTATTGTATTTTATCTTGCAAGCTGTTACTGGGACTTTCTCCTGTATCTTGCATTATTTTAAATAAATAAAGAAAGTGAAAAAATGTAATTGTGGGAAAACTCTTGTTATAGGCATATTTTAGTCGTATAGTTCATTATTATAGTCCTTCAAGATTAAAAAATTTGCATCAAGTAGATAAATTGTGAGGATATATAGCTTACTTTACTGTTGAGATTACTGGCCAAAACTGCCAATGTCGATGAAATGAAATAATACGTTTATTCTGCTGTGATACTAATGGCGCGAGATGAGATTTACTAAGATCACGATAGGCTGGTGACAAGATAAATATGTTTGAAAAAAAATAGGAAAAGCAAGAGCATTTTAAATTGGGGAGGTTAAAACTTCTATGGTATAAATGTATAATAGAGCTTTATGACAATTCAACGTGAAAATTAATTCCAGGGTCATAAAACGTAATCCAATAAAGAACCAGACTTCCAGCTTGAACCAAATTTGCTGACTTGGCTGTTGCAGTTTCGGACAGTACAGCCTGAGGCCAATCTTTAAAATATGTTATACCATGCGTCGCAGGGGTGAATTTGTAGACATCCATAAAGGACTCAAATTCTGCTAGTTCCCATAGATAGTTTTCTTGTTGGTATTGCAGGTATTAGCTGTTCCGTGCTCATGGCAACATGAAAGAGGCAAAACAGATCCATGGAGTTTATTATTGACAATGGGAGCTCGATTCCAACTTTGACAAGGCCCCCTATAACTGTTTTATGTGTTGTTGTTGAGACCCAGACTGTCTGACCTGCCGGAAAGGTGTAAGGTAACGGTTTGGAGGGTCGAGAAGAGCACCCAATTTAGACCGGAATCCAGTGGGGAAGGCATCCACAGGGGCCGTACCCTCCTTCCCCTACCACTAACCTCTCGGAAGGACTTACGGACCCACATGTTTAACGTGATCGTACTACGTTTAACGTGATTGTGTAACGTGATGGACACGGCGGCAGTTTTGGCAGCGGAGGAAATCGAACCCGGGCCTACCGAGTGCAACTCCCGCACGCTAACCACTGGGTTACTGCGGCCTAACTGTTTTATGTGTCGAAAGCCCTGACCATCCGACTCGTCCAAGGACTTAGAGCAGCTAGGTGGATAAAACTGTTTTATGTGTGTATATGCTGTTTTATGTGTGTATAAGCGAACTTAATTATTATCAAATAGTAAAATACATTTTGTGCAAAGGAACATTGTGTGCAGGATTATGTGCAGCATTGTGTGCAGGAAAACTTGATAAACGTATTAAAGAACAAGGAATAAAAATGTAGAGTACAGCTGTTTTGAGAATTTGCTGAATCCAACAAACTCGAAGTCAAAAAGGCGAAATGGGCCTAATTCGTCTAACTTATTTTGTCTTTTTGAGTTCTCTAGTTTGTTAGTTCTGTTTGTTAGTTCTCCAGTTTGTCAGTTTCTAGTATGTCTGTTTCTCTGTTAGTTCTTTTGTTTTCTAGTTAGGTACAGTTTGTTAGTTTTCTTGCTTTCCAGGTAATTTCAGTTTGTTAGTTCTCTTGTTTTCTAGTTAGTTTTAGTTTATTAGTTCTCTTGTTTTCTAGTTAGTTTTTGTCTGCTAGTTCTCTTATTTTCTAGTTAGTTTCAATTTTTGAATTCTCTTGTTTTCTAGTTAGCTTCAGTTTATTAGTTCTCTAGTTTTTCTAGTTCTCGGGTTTGTTGGTTCTCTAGTTTGCCTAATTCTCGGGTTTTTTACCTCTCTAGCACTGACCAAAGGAATCCAGAGTATCCTCGAGAGAGTTACATGCTGCATTATTATGTAGCACACAATTGCATTTGTACTTTAATACATTGCACAAATTTTCCTTAACGAAACTATTCATTCTATTCCAAATACGTGCAAGTTTATAAAAAAAATTCGCTTTTAAATGCTTTGACCCCATTACAATATTTTTCCAATTCAAATACTACGTGTTGTAAAGGAAGTAAAAACAATTTCTTAATACAAAACACTTCAGCACTTAATAAAAACTATCTAAATATATTCTGAAACAGTTCCGCGTGTGAAAATTGCTGCGTTTCGAACTCTTACTTCCACTATTGATTAAACCTTGATTAAGTCGGCAGCGAATCAAATCGATTTCATCCATGTTGCCAGATGCTCATTTTTAAGATCCTTCCAGATAGCGTGTTTTAAAATCGATGTCTAATACAATAAAATTAAACTTTGGAAATTTAAATGTCTAAAAGTCTGCAATTTTAATCGTTTAGAGCTACATGTATGAAGGTCGCAGATGCAGACAGTTCTACATTTAATAAAGACTAATGTTTAGTCGGAGTCAGATATTGGATTGTATTAGCTTTTATGAGTGTTCCTTGGAAATTTAAACAATAGTACTTTTTTTTGTTTTACTCTAGATAATTGCCGTTACTGGAAATTGAAATAACATTTTCATTAGTAAATATGGTTGGCATTGGCGTTGAAATTCGTTTTGGTTGGCTTTGGCCTTGACATTCGTTTTGGTTGACATTTATATGGCGATATGATTTATATGGCGATAGTAAATTTTATTTATTTCATTTAAAAATTAGAAGATTTAAAGTTTAAAAATGATAAAAATGTTTTTTATTTAGGTGAGCGAAATTATTCGATTTTATTGTACAACTGTGGGTAGACCTAACCTGATAAGTTGACCAAGCAGAAAGCTATTTAAAAGACAATATATTATACCACCCTGAGTGCACCCAGTAGTGCAAATGATGATGAGAATTATTGGACATTAAACTAGCATAAAACAATTATATGTTGCATGTGAATCCACTAGACTTTCTCATACATTCATAGTCCATAGTATTTAATTTCATTTGTAAGATAATGATCATAAGAATACAGAAATCCGATTTCATAACCATGTTTATAAATGCTCCGAACTAACACTTTATAATTTTTACTTCCCCTACAAAAAAGTGAAAACTGTAAATAAAAAATTATAATTGCAAAAACCTTTCCATACAGGAAAGTGTTGTAACTCGATCGAAAATTGGAATTGGAATTTTTGACGGAAGAGCAAGCTTCAAGTATCCCTGAAATCGAATCGAACATTTTTGAGGTGATGTCTGTGCGTGTGTGTGTTTGCGAGTCTCTGTATGCGATATCTCCCGAAGGAATGGAGTCTATCGAACGATAGGACAAATAGGAACGATATCGAAAGATAGGACGATAGGAACGATATCGACGAAGGAATGGGGTCTATTCAATTTTATACTATTATTACGATCCCTGAATACTGGAATCCTATTGATTTTAAAGTCGATCGAACATTTAAAAGACCCTTAAATTTTAGAATGAATTTTTGAAAATATCATAAACAATCAGGATATTTAATAATATTGAATAAATAATCATTTTTATATATAATTTTTTATACATGACATCTAAAATAATTAACGCAAACTTTAGAATGCTAAGTTGAACTGCTCTTAATATATTGTCCTTTTTCAAATACATGCATCCAAACAATTACAAAAAATGAACAGTAGTAAGTATAACCGAATATGCAACACTTTGCCATAGACTTGGCGTGAGAGAATACTTCGTGAAATGCTTTTTTTTTATTTTAACGCATAACAATTCACCAATAGTCATTTATATGGACTCCTGTTTGCAAAAATTGCAACACCTTGAAAAAATCATCAGAATTGAATGAAATTTATTCTACAAACGACATGTATTGATACAGATAAATGATTAAATCTACAAAGCAAAGAAACAATATTGTATGCCGAAAATCAGTATTTGGTAAAGCCACCACGTACTGCAATAAGTGCTTCTATATGACGTGGCATCGAATCAAACAGATTTTGAATTTGTGTCTAAGGAAGAACATTCCAGATTATTTCTATTCGAACCCAAAGTTCATCTGTATTAGCTACGGGACGAGCGTCACGAGCAAGACGCCAACAGACGTGTTGGCTGTTGCCAGACATGTTCAATAAGCGACAAATTCGGCGAATAGGCAGGCCAAGGAAGAAGCTTTCTGTTGTGCTGAAAAGAAGTCTTGAACACTCCTAGCAACATGTGGGCAGGCGTTTCCTGTTGAAATACAGCTTCATGAATGCTTGAGAAGGATACGACTTCGAGCTCCAGAACTTCTCTGATGTACCGGTTGCTGTTGAGATTACCCACAATTCTTAGCAGATGAGATCGCCAATGGCTCCCCGGACCATCATGCTTGGCGTTCGTCCAGAATGACGATGGATAACGTACTCCGGAAGGTGGCGTTCACCAATATAGCGTCTAACGTGGATGCGGCCATCACTGTACCCGAAATTAAAGCGGGATTCATCGGAAAAAGACGAATTGTTGCCGTTCGGCACGCCAGCGTCTACGTTGATGAAGCCATTGCAGCCGCAGGCGTCGATGGTTTTGCGTCAGGGCAATCCTGTACAAAGAAATTCTTGCACGCAATCTAGGGTGCATTAGACGCAGACGAATTGTTGGAGCAGACAATGCCACACCTGTAGCAGTGCTCCAACGTTCTGCCAACAGTCGAGATGATAGCTGTACAGTCCATCATTGCCATGCGGTTAAAGTGTCTAGCATCGCTTGCTAACGTAACATTTCGTCGTCCACTAACAGACTTGCGACTCGTCCGATTCTTTGCAGTCCACTACTTCCACACTCGTATTACTGTCGTAGAATTGCACTCCATACGAGCTACTATTGCACGATAAGAAAAAACCCTTCGTGATCATTCGTCTTCATTCAAACTCCATAACTTGCTGATAAAGCGCTCTCTGTTGCCTTAGTAGAATAGTGATTTCTCATAAAACGTTTACCGCCACAGACAACCATAGACTATTTTCAACGTCTTGCTACAGCCGGATTTATATGGCTGAAATAGCAGTTCAGAGGGCGCTGTTCAGCGCACGCATGCGCGTTGACTGAAATTCTAATCATTTGCATAGTACAGCCCAATTTGCATTTCTGTAAGTTTCAGCTCAATCAAGTGAATTCCTTCATGGTGTTGAAATTTTTACAAACATGAGTTTATAAAAGCTCTTCTTTCCGCCTGCGTATAAAAATTGGAGATCAATTTGGTGAACTTGGCGACTCATTTCGCGGAAAATCGCCAACTTCGATATGTCACTCCAGATTGATAAAAATATAGTCTGCAAAAATAAAGCTAAATTAACGGAAATGACCTCAAAGGGGTGCATTAATTATTAAAATATGTTACTGCATAGACTCGAATGCTATCAATATTACGAATGCTATCAATATCGATAATCGTCAATTTAGATTTGCCCGAAATATAAGTTAATCGGGTACTTTGAAATAATTTTACATGTTGTCATCCAGAAAAACACCAAATGTAGAATTCAATGTTAAACATATTTTATTTTAATTTATTTTATTTTATTCAATTTACGAGGCAACTATAGATGAAATCCAATTACAGTAGCCACACAAAAAATTAAAAAGTACAGAACATAAGATATAAGAATACTAAGTAGTAAACATGTCAAGCGCATTGAAACAGGCTTTTCTAAAACAGGCAGGAGTCAAGTTAAATATATCAATATCACCACAATAGATATTATGTAGATCAACAAATTTATAGATAGAATAGCATTTAATGTAGTTATGCTTAACAGTAGTATTGTGAAATAGAGTTTTTCTTTCTAGTATTATTGACAGGTATATGAAATTTCAGGCAAGAAAGTTAAATAGGGCAATCAATAGTTTTATTTAAAACCTTATAATAAAACAAGAGGCAGGACCAACTTCTTCTTTTTTTAAGAGACATTAAACTATATTTCTGTTTGAGTTCCCTTGTATGCATATCATAAGGATAATAGCCAATATCGATAATCGTCAATTAATATGATGCCTTTAATATTATACATCATTTTAGATAGTATAAAGAAAGTCGTTAGTATAGTGAAAGTCTTGTGCTGTCCACCTCAGATTTTTTTATACAAGTGAGCATTCTGTGCGTCATAATACGAAGCAATGTAAAATGCGCTTTCATGTATCATGCATTCCATGGAAGAATCCAGACTTTGCTGATTTCAGACCTCAACGGTCTCTTTATCCAGCCTGCAGTATCAAGTTGCTCCATCGCCATTGTAAAGAACTCAGTAATACCGAAATTTGATCAGCGGATTTTAGAACTAGGCAGAATTCGTTTTATCAATGCATTATACTACTCGGACAAAAAGTTTGAAATATTATATATATGACAAATGTTTGAAATATTTTAATAACAAAAATAATATTGTAAAAAGTAGATCTGAAAATGATATAAATTATAAGTTGATATACATTCTTATTTAATGATATATATAATAGTCAATAAGTAAAATACACTTTGTGCGAAGGATTAGAAAATCTTGGGCAACGCACATAAAAACAATTATTGTGTTATACAGGTTGTGCCTATATACGCTGCTTAAGTTTTCCTTAAATATAATCATGTTTGAAATATTTTAATAACAAAAATAATATTGTAAAAAGTAGATCTGAAAATGATATAAATTATAAGTTGATATACATTCTTATTTAATGATATATATAATAGTCAATAAGTAAAATACACTTTGTGCGAAGGATAAGAAAAACTTGGGCAACGAACATAAAAACAATTATTGTGTTATACGCTGCTTAAGTTTTCCTTAAATATAATCATGTTTGAAATATTTTAATAACAAATATAATATTGTAAAAAGTAGATCTGAAAATGATATAAATTATAAGTTGATATACATTCTTATTTAATGATATATATAATAGTCAATAAGTAAAATACACTTTGTGCGAAGGATTAGAAAATCTTGGGCAACGCACATAAAAACAATTATTGTGTTATACAGGTTGTGCCTATATACGCTGCTTAAGTTTTCCTTAAATATAATCATGTTTGAAATATTTTAATAACAAAAATAATATTGTAAAAAGTAGATCTGAAAATGATATAAATTATAAGTTGATATACATTCTTATTTAATGATATATATAATAGTCAATAAGTAAAATACACTTTGTGCGAAGGATAAGAAAAACTTGGGCAACGAACATAAAAACAATTATTGTGTTATACGCTGCTTAAGTTTTCCTTAAATATAATCATGTTTGAAATATTTTAATAACAAAAATAATATTGTAAAAAGTAGATCTGAAAATGATATAAATTATAAGTTGATATACATTCTTATTTAATGATATATATAATAGTCAATAAGTAAAATACACTTTGTGCGAAGGATAAGAAAAACTTGGGCAACGCACATAAAAATAATTATTGTGTTATACAGGTTGTGCCTATATATACGCTGCTTAAGTTTTCCTTAAATATAATCATGTTTGAAATATTTTAATAACAAAAATAATATTGTAAAATGTAGATCTGAAAATGATATAAATTATAAGTTGATATACATTCTTATTTAATGATATATATAATAGTCAATAAGTAAAATACACTTTGTGCGAAGGATTAGAAAACCTTGAGCAATGTATATAAGAACAATTATTGCGTTAAACACTTTATGCCTACATACGCTGCTTAAATTTTCCTAATATATAATCGTGTTTGAAATATTTTAATAAGGAAAATAATATTGTAAAACGTAGATCTGAAAATAATATGACTGTGCCACAATTGCTAGAAAAGTACAATGGAGGCTGTTTATCAGTATTTACATCCTTTTTATTGCCATTTCTTTATATAGATAAATTTTGAGTACATAGAACGGTAATCATTTCAACCATCCTCTCCATCGAGACCTCAGAGCAATCTGATTGTCACATGAGAAGTTAAGCACTTTCTTTGGAGTGAGGTGGCGTTCCGGAATGTTCTGTTGATGTCACAGCATTTTCAGAATAACGGACAATAACATGTTTGATTAAGTCGACGGCGGTTTTTAAAAAATCTGATGTGGGAAGCACATGACTTTCACTGCGGACTTATATCCACGTTCTCTTTATTTTAATTAAATATAATTCGTTTTTATTTCAATTTTCGTTCTCATTTAGTAACTGAACTTATTTTCAATGGTGGGTTAGAGTAAATATGAAAAAACTAATATGTCTCGAGAATGGCTAGTCCTAGTGTAATGGAGTTAGTCTTATTCTTTTCTTCGTTAAAAATTACGTTTAAAACAAGCATTTAGTGGATGTATTTGAGCATACGTAATTCTTTATTTTAGATTTTAACGATTTTTGCGGGACATTTTGCAAAAAAAGGCAGGGTATTTTTTTCTGAATCATACCAAAATCTAATCAGCACCAGAGTGATCCACAAAAGACTTATTTACCGAATTTTGTGAATTTCTGTCCATAAGATTTTCAGCTAGAGTGGATACAAGCTTTTGAGGGCCATTTCGCAAAGAAAGGCGGGTTCTTGTATCCTGAATCGTACCCCAAACTAATCAGTACCAGATTCGCCCACAAGTGACTTACCTAACAAATTTTATGAAATTCGGTCAATTAGTCTTTTAGTTAGAGTGGATACAAAATTTGCACAGATAGACAGATACGCAGACAGACAGACACACAGACAGACAGACACACAGACACACACACAGATGTCACGCTAAAAATAGTTTTTTTGTATTCTACAGGTCTCGAAACGTGTAGATCCGTCGAAAACTCGAGTTGCAATTTTCGACATGATTCCAATACTTTCCCTATACATTACCATGTATTGCAGGGAAAGTAAAGAAGGGAGACTGCATCAGAGCAGCATTAATTTTTTGAATTTATTTTGCTTAAGTGCATCTACAGTAAAGTTCAACCTTCTATTTCTATTTTGGTATAGGTATCTCTGATTTTTCTTTTTCTCCACATATTTCTGATATTTGTGCTAAATCTTGCAGGAAACTCGGTTACATTAAGATAATTACTCAAGAATTTACTAATGAAGATACCATTGTTCTCTTTAATGCCTTGGTCAGGTTTGGGCTTGAGAATGTGTCTGTGGTGTGGAGGTCTTTATATGCTGTTCATGCAAATAAGATCGAAGTTATTAAAAAAAAGTTCTTGAGATATCTGTTTTATGGGAAAACTGGTTCTTTTTGTTATGCCTTATATGCTACTTTTCTTAATGATATGTTTAGTTGAAGACCCAGACCGTCCGACTCATCCTGAGGGCTAGAGTATCCATTTGGACGGCCGGGAAGTAATGATATGTTTAGTGTTAAAAGCTTACAGAACAGAAGGGATTGCATTTTATTAACATTTTACAACATACTTGAAAAATGCTTATGACTTTGTTCATTCTGTCTGTCTGTCCTTTCGCACGATAACTGCCGTAAAAATCACTTTATCGAAATGAAATTTTAGTATGTTGTTGAGACTGTCTGTGGGACATATGGGAATGTAAAAGAATATTATTACCCAATTAATTTTGGATTGAACCCGGGTTGAAAAAATGAAATAAATTGAACCCTATGGGACCTAATTTTTCAAACATTTTTTAAGCAAAGTTAAAATTCACAAATTGCTTCGAAAATTTTAAGAAGTATTCAAATTATCCCATAAAATATATAAAAACAGTTTCAGCAAAATATATTCGGTAGTTTTTAAAATAAAACTTAAAATAATAATTACACACATATAATATGAAGAGATCACATGACCCACTTCAAAATAAAATTGGGCATCCATCTTTTTTCCCAGAGTTCGTTCGTGATTTTTAAAGTTCTTTTAAATTTATATTTAGTGTTGCATCCGTCCTAAAACCACTTTATTTTTGCGCATTTTCTGTGCATCTATAGTATGCACCAACGTAATTACAATATTTTTAGTTTAAATAGTCATCAAACTTTGAGTATTTCTACAACGAAGCCTAATTTTAATGGATGCAGAATGTAAACAAGTGATTGTAAGATGAGTTGTATAGGAATTGCTGAATTTTTTTCACGTAAAATTATTTAACTCTGAAGGCTGGAATAAAAGTGTATGAATGAAATATCCAGTGCTTTTACATAGAGAGTCAGACGATTTACATTTCGATGGCGTAATTTGAATAAAGTTAATTTTTTTCGATGGAGTTTGAAGTTTTCAAGTAAAATAAATTATTGTAGTTCTGCGATAATTAAAAAAATATCATCGCTGAATGTATCACATTTTAGATATGATTAAATAGAATTGTATTTAAGTTGGAAAGTGTTTCATAATCAATTTTTTTATGCATGATTGATATTTTTTGTTTTCATTCTTCAAGAATCTGTTCAATGGCAAAGTTGATAGTTCCCTTGTCTTGGGTGGAATCGGGTTTCATGTTCCCCAGTATTCTACCAGGAGCATGAGTTTATTTGCTGAAAGGAATTTTAGTACGAATATTGACTGTTATTGTGCGATTAATAATTATTATAAACTATACAACAGCTTCCCCGATAATCTTGATATATTTTATTCATCGGAAATGGCTTTTAAAAATTATTTGTTG
Organism: Amaurobius ferox; assembly: GCA_951213105.1. NCBI lineage: Eukaryota > Metazoa > Arthropoda > Arachnida > Araneae > Amaurobiidae > Amaurobius > Amaurobius ferox. Next base: position 71,588,309 of record OX578146.1, on the reverse strand, counting down.
CATTTGTTGTAAGTATTTTATATTTTAATATATTTATTCATTTGCAAGTGCTTTTGAAAGTCATTTGTTGTCAATAGTTTGCATTTTAATGTATTTTATTATATTTTAATTTGTATATTACTTTCCTTATATACATAACGTATAAGGAAAGTATTGTGACGGGGTTGAAAATTCGAATTCGAGTTTTCGACGGGAGAGCACGTTTCAAGCATCCCTGATCACGAATCAAACATTTTTGAAGTGATGTCTGTGTGTGTGTGTGTGTGTGTGTGTGTGTGTGTCAGTGGGTCTGTGGAAACGATAACTGACGAACGAATGGACCGATTCGAACCAAATTTGGTACAAAAATCACAATCTGTAAACACTGGAAGCCTATTGATTTTATACGCAAACGAATGTTCAGAACCCCCCTAAATTCTTGAATGAAATTTTGAAAAAATCGTCAAAAAATCAAAATCAATAATAAAGTTACGCAAATAGACATTTCTTATGTAATTTTTTATTAGAAAACGATTGACATAAATTTTAGAACGCTAAAATGAACCGTTCTCGAGATATTGCACGTATTTCAAAAAAATTATCAAAAAGTCATATAAAATAGAAAAAAAAAATTTCCTATTGAGAAACATGTTCACTTTTCGTATATAATATCATGCGATAAATTGGGTGACATCATTCTCGTGGATCTAGCTTGTTCCATTCATGAAAAAAGATACTTTGAGTAATACTTTTGCATTCGAACGCCAATTTATCTGCTGTAAGAATAACTTATTTCTTCGTCCATAACGCTTGGCGAGATTTTGGCGACAAAATTGGCGAAATGTCGCCAACTTGGCGACTTTTTGAAATATTGCCAAATTAACGAAAATCTCGCCAAATGGATAAAAATGACACTAAATCAATGAAAATGATGACTAATTGTCGAAAATTCAATATCTTGGAAAGGATATTAGTATCTACTAGAAGAAAAACCTATTTATTTTACTGTAAAAGTAGTAAATTCATTTCATTATATAAGGAAAGTCATGTGTTGCCCACATCAGATTTTTTTGTATTGTATTTTATCTTGCAAGCTGTTACTGGGACTTTCTCCTGTATCTTGCATTATTTTAAATAAATAAAGAAAGTAAAAAAATGTGATTGTGGGAAAACTCATGTTATAGGCATATTTTAGTCGTATAGTTCATTATTATAGTCCTTTAAGATTAAAAAATTTGCATCAAGTAGATAAATTGTGAGGATATATAGCTTACTTTACTGTTGAAATTACTGGCCAAAACTGCCAATGTCGATGAAATGAAATAATACGTTTATTCTGCTGTGATACTAATGGCGCGAGATGAGATTTACTATGATCACGATAAGCTGGTGACAAGATAAATATGTTTGAAAAAAAAATAGGAAAAGCAAGAGCATTTTAAATTGGGGAGGTTAAAACTTCTATGGTATAAATGTATAATAGAGCTTTATGACAATTCAAAGTGAAGATTAATTTCAGGGTCATAAAACGTAATCCAATAAAGAACCAGACTTCCAGCTTGAACCAAATTTGCTGACTTGGCTGTTGCAGTTTTGGACAGTACAGCCTGAGGCCAATCTTTAAAATATGTTATACCATGCGTCGCAGGGGTGAATTTGTAGACATCCATAAAGGACTCAAATTCTGCTAGTTCCCATAGATAGTTTTCTTGTTGGTATTGCAGGTATTAGCTGTTCCGTGCTCATGGCAACATGAAAGAGGCAAAACAGATCCATGGAGTTTATTATTGACAATGGGAGCTCGATTCCAACTTTGACAAGACCCCCTATAACTGTTTTATGTGTTGTTGTTGAGACCCAGACTGTCTGACCTGCCGGAAAGGTGTAAGGTAACGGTTTGGAGGGTCGAGAAGAGCACCCAATTTAGACCGGAATCCAGTGGGTAAGGCATCCACAGGGGCCGTACCCTCCTTCCCCTACCACTAACCTCTCGGAAGGACTTACGGACCCACATGTTTAACGTGATCGTACTACGTTTAACGTGATTGTGTAACGTGATGAACACGGCGGCAGTTTTGGCAGCAGAGGAAATCGAACCCGGGCCTACCGAGTGCAACTCCCGCACGCTAACCACTGGGTTACTGCGGCCTAACTGTTCTATGTGTCGAAAGCTCTGACCATCCGACTCGTCCAAGGACTTAGAGCAGCTAGGTGGATAAAACTGTTTTATGTGTGTATATGCTGTTTTATGTGTGTATAAGCGAACTTAATTATTATCAAATATTAAAATACATTTTGTGCAAAGGAACATTGTGTGCAGGATTATGTACAGCATTGTGTGCAGGAAAACTTGATAAACGTATTAAAGAACAAGGAATAAAAATGTAGAATACAGGTGTTTTGAGAATTTGCTGAATCCAACAAACTCGAAGTCAAAAAAGCGAAATGGGCCTAATTCGTCTAACTTATTTTGTCTTTTTGAGTTCTCTAGTTTGTTAGTTCTGTTTGTTATTTCTCTAGTTTGTCAGTTTCTAGTATGTCTGTTTCTCTGTTAGTTCTTTTGTTTTCTAGTTAGGTGCAGTTTGTTAGTTCTCTTGTTTTCTAGTTAGTTTCAGTTTATTAGTTCTCTTGTTTTCTAGTTAGTTTTTGTCTGCTAGTTCTCTTATTTTCTAGTTAGTTTCAATTTTTGAGTTCTCTTGTTTTCTAATTAGCTTCAGTTTATTACTTCTCTAGTTTTTCTAGTTCTCGGGTTTGTTGGTTCTCTAGTTTGTCTAATTCTCGGGTTTTTTACCTCTCTAGCACTGATTAAAGGAATCCAGAGTATCCTCGAGAGAGTTACATGCTGCATTATTATGTAGCACACAATTGCATTTGTACTTTAATACATTGCACAAATTTTCCTTAACGAAACTATTCATTCTATTCCAAATACTTGCAAGTTTATAAAAAAAATTCGCTTTTAAATGCTTTGACCCCATTACAATATTTTTCCAATTCAAATATTACGTGTTGTAAAGGAAGTAAAAACAATTACTTAATACAAAACACTTCAGCACTTAATAAAAACTATCTAAATATATTCTGAAACAGTTCCGCGTGTGAAAATTGCTGCGTTTCGAACTCTTACTTCCACTATTGATTAAACCTTGATTAAGTCGGCAGCGAATCAAATCGATTTCATCCATGTTGCCAGATGCTCATTTACAAGATCCTTCCAGATAGCGTGTTTTAAAATCGATGTCTAATACAATAAAATTAAACTTTGGAAATTTAAATGTCTAAAAGTCTGCAATTTTAATTGTTTAGAGCTAGATGTATGCAGGTCGCAGATGCAGACAGTTCTACATTTAATAAAGACTAATGTTTAGTCGGAGTCAGATATTGGATTGTATTAGCTTTTATGAGTGTTCCTTGGAAATTTAAACAATAGTACTTTTTTTTGTTTTACTCTAGATAATTGCCGTTACTGGAAATTGAAATAACATTTTCATTAGTAAATATGGTTGGCATTGGCGTTGAAATTCGTTTTGGTTGGCTTTGGCCTTGACATTCGTTTTGGTTGACATTTATATGGCGATATGATTGTAGTAAATTTTATTTATTTCATTTAAAAATAAGAAGATTTAAAGTTAAAAAATGATAAAAATGTTTTTTATTTAGGTGAGCAAAATTATTCGATTTTATTGTACAACTGTGGGTAGACCTAACCTGATAAGTTGACCAAGCAGAAAGCTATTTAAAAGACAATATATTATACCACCCTGAGTGCACCCAGTAGTTCAAATGATGATGAGAATTATTGGACATTAAACTAGCATAAAACAATTATATGTTGCATGTGAATCCACTAGACTTTCTGATACATTCATAGTCCATAGTATTTAATTTCATTTGTAAGATAATGATCATAAGAATACAGAAATCCGATTTCGTAACCATGTTTATAAATGCTCCGAACTAACACTTTATAATTTTTACTTCCCCTACAAGAAAGTGAAAACTGTAAATAAAAAATTATAATTGCAAAAACCTTTCCATACAGGAAAGTGTTGTAACTCGATCGAAAATTGGAATTGGAATTTTTGACGGAAGAGCAAGCTTCAAGTATCCCTGAAATCGAATCGAAGATTTTTGAGGTGATGTCTGTGCGTGTGTGTGTTTGCGAGTCTCTGTATGCGATATCTCCCGAAGGAATGGAGTCTATCGAACGATAGGACAAATAGGAACGATATCGAAAGATAGGACGATAGGAACGATATCGACGAAGGAATGGGGTCTATTCAATTTTATACTATTATTACGATCCCTGAATACTGGAATCCTATTGATTTTAAAGTCGATCGAACATTTAAAAGACCCTTAAATTTTAGAATGAATTTTTGAAAATATCATAAACAATCAGGATATTTAATAATATTGAATAAATAATCATTTTTATATATAATTTTTTATACATGACATCTGAAATAATTAACGCAAACTTTAGAATGCTAAGTTGAACTGCTCTTAATATATTGTTCTTTTTCAAATACATGCATCCAAACAATTACAAAAAATGAACAGTAGTAAGTATAACCGAATATGCAACACTTTGCCATAGACTTGACGTAAGGGGATACTTCGTGAAATGCTTTTTTTTATTTTAACGCATAACAATTCACCAATAGTCATTTATATGGACTCCTGTTTGCAAAAATTGCAACACCTTGAAAAAATCATCAGAATTGAATGAAATTTATTCTACAAACGACATGTATTGATACAGATAAATGATTAAATCTACAAAGCAAAGAAACAATATTGTATGCCGAAAATCAGTATTTGGTAAAGCCACCACGTACTGCAATAAGTGCTTCTATATGACGTGGCATCGAATCAAACAGATTTTGAATTTGTGTCTAAGGAAGAACATTCCAGATTATTTCTATTCGAACCCAAAGTTCATCTGTATTAGCTACGGGACGAGCGTCACGAGCAAGACGCCAACAGACGTGTTGGCTGTTCCCAGACATGTTCAGTAAGCGACAAATTTGGCGAATAGGCAGGCCAAGGAAGAAGCTTTCTGTTGTGCTGAAATGAAGCCTTGAACACTCCTAGCAACATGTGGGCAGGCGTTTCCTGTTGAAATACAGCTTCAGGAATGCTTGAGAAGGATACGACTTCGAGCTCCAGAACTTCTCTCATGTACCGGTTGCTGTTGACATTACCCACAATTCTTAGCAGATGAGATCGCCAATGGCTCCCCGGACCATCATGCTTGGCGTTCGTCCAGAATGACGATGGATAACGTACTCCGGAAGGTGGCGTTCACCGATATAGCGTCTAACGTGGATGCGACCATCACTGTACCCGAAATTAAAACGGGATTCATCGGAAAAGACGAATTGTTGCCGTTCGGCACGCCAGCGTCTACGTTGATGAAGCCATTGCAGCCGCAGGCGTCGATGGTTTTGCGTCAGGGCAATCCTGTACAAAGAAATTCTTGCACGCAATCTAGGGTGCATTAGACGCAGACGAATTGTTGGAGCAGACAATGTCACACCTGTAGCAGTGCTCCAACGTTCTGCCAACAGTCGAGATGATAGCTGTACAGTCCATCACTGCCATGCGGTTAAAGTGTCTAGCATCGCTTGCTAACGTAACATTTCGTCGTCCCCTAACAGACTTGCGACTTGTCCGATTCTTTTCAGTCCACTACTTCCACACTCGTACTACTGTGGTAGAATTGCATTCCATACGAGCTACTATTGCACGATAAGAAAAAACCCTTCGTGATCATTCGTCTTCATTCAAACTCCATAACTTGCTGATAAAGCGCCCTCTGTTGTCTTAGTAGAATAATGATTTCTCATAAAACGTTTACCGCTACTGACAACCATAGACTATTTTCAACGTCTTGCTACAACCGGCTTCATATGGCTGAAATAGCAGTTCAGGGGGCGCTGCTCAGCGCAAATTGAATTGAATTTTTCAGCGCAGACTGAAATTCTAATCATTTGCATAGTACAGCCCAATTTGCATTTCTGTAAGTTTCAGCTCAATCAAGTGATTCCTTCATGGTGTTGAAATTTTTACAAACATGAGTTTATAAAAGCTCTTCTTTCCGCCTGCGTATAAAAATTGGAAATCAATTTGGTGAACTTGGCGACTCATTTCGCGGAATATCGCCAACTTCGATATGTCACTCCAGATTGATAAAAATATAGTCTGCAAAAATAAAGCTAAATTAACGGAAATGACCTCAAAGGGGTGCATTAATTATTAAAATATGTTACTGCATAGACTCGAATGCTATCAATATTACGAATGCTATCAATATCGATAATCGTCAATTTAGATTTGCCCGAAATATAAGTTAATCGGGTACTTTGAAATAATTTTACATGTTGTCATCCAGAAAAACACCAAATGTAGAATTCAATGTTAAACATGTTTTATTTTATTTTATTTTATTTTATTCAATTTACGAGGCAACTATAGATGGAATCCAATTACAGTAGCCACACAAAAAATTAAAAAGTACAGAACATAAGATATAAGAATACTAAGTAGTAAACATGTCAAGCGCATTGAAACAGGCTTTTCTAAAACAGGCAGGAGTCAAGTTAAATATATCAATATCACCACAATAGATATTATGTAGATCAACAAATTTATAGATAGAATAGCATTTAATGTAGTTATGCTTAACAGTAGTATTGTGAAATAGAGTTTTTTTTCTTGTATTATTGACAGGTATATGAAATTTCAGGCAAGAAAGTTAAATAGGGCAATCAATAGTATTATTTAAAACCTTATAATAAAACAAGAGGCAGGACCAGCTTCTTCTTTTTTTAAGAGACATTAAACTATATTTCTGTTTGAGTTCCCTTGTATGCATATCATAAGGATAATAGCCAATATCGATAATCGTCAATTAATATGATGCCTTTAATATTATACATCATTTTAGATAGTATAAAGAAAGTCGTTAGTATAGTGAAAGTCTTGTGCTGTCCACCTCAGATTTTTTTTATACAGGTGAGCATTCTGTGCGTCATAATACGAAGCAATGTAAAATTCGCTTTCATGTATCATGCATTCCATGGAAGAATCCAGACTTTGCTGATTTCAGACCTCAACGGTCTCTTTATCCAGCCTGCAGTGTCAAGTTGCTCCATCGCCATTGTAAAGAACTCAGTAATACCGAAATTTGATCAGCGGATTTTAGAACTAGGCAGAATTCGTTTTATCAATGCATTATACTACTCGGACAAAAAGCTTATTTCTTACTGGAAAATGCTACCGACGTTGCCCGGAATTTAAGATGCAGACCTCTGATTAAAATTACATCAGAACAAACAGCAAGTTTTCAAAACCCAAACACCGATTTTACAACACGCCCGCTTGCAACAAAAAATACATGATTTGCTGATTTAATTTGAAGCTGAAATTCAAAATTATTAAACTAGTATATTTTAGGTAAAGCATGTGACTTTGCTCACAATCAAAAATAAACTGTCTTATTACGTAATATTTAGCTCAAATCAAGATAAGTAAGCATACATCCGTTTCGGAAATCAGGTGCATTATCTTCTTCAGTGTAGAAAGTCTGGACCTAAACGTCCAAACAAGCGTGACACATTGTCAGCCAAATTGAAATTGTTAAACTGCATCACATTACAGTGGTGCCACCTTGTGGCATGAAAATAAAATAAAACAATACAAATAGGAAACAATGAAATATGAACTTGGGACGCAAAACAAGAAAGACAGAGAATATGAACTCAAAGACACAAAAAATTAGGGTTTTTTCATTTTTTGTAAAATTTAAACTTTTCACAACATTTTCTCTTCTTCATCATTTTTATCTTCTCATAATATCATTTTCCTCTCTTCATAACATCACTTTTCTCTTTTCAATACACCATATTTTCTTTCTCCTATGAAGAAACAATGAAAGCCCTGCTATAAAGATAAATAATACATTAAAACAGTATATGTTAGCAAAACTCGTCAGAATGCTTTCAATGAATAGGTGTAACTGATCAGTTGCAAAATTGAAACAAGAGAGATCAATCATGCATAAAACATTGATTTTGAAATACTTTCCAACTACAATGCAATTTTATTTAAACATCTCTAAAATGCTATACATTCAGCGGTAACATTTTTAAAATTATCACAATACTAAAATAATTTATATTATATTTGAAAACTTAACTTCATCGAAAAAAATTAACTTTATTCAAATGCCATAACAGCATCTTTTTTCACAGTTCCCAAAGTCACAGTAAGATTTACGTCATACTGTGACTTTGGGACGTCACAGCAGGTCGCAGTACGTCTTGGCAATGTCATATTGAGGTCACAGCGAAGTCATTTTGGTCATTTTCATGGTTGTTTGTGACGTCGCATGTTAATTTCCTTGTGACGTCACATTGTAATTGCCATTGTAATGCCGTCACATCGTTACGTGTTAATTAAATTGTGGAAACGTCACAGAATATAGTCACAATGAAGTTACAAAGTTATTAATACGTAACGTCGCATAGAAGTCAGAAATATGATGTCACATTGTGACCCAGGTGTCACGTGACTACAACGTCACTGTTACACATGTGACGATCATTGCTATGAGGGTGACGTCATTGAAATATATGTTGCCTGGCTCTCTATGAAAAAGCAGTAAAAATTTCATTCATAAACATTTATTCTATTCCTTTCATTCATCACAATACTACAATAATTTATTTTACTTAAAAACTTAAAACCATGGGGGTAAAAATAACTTAACTCTGTACTTAAAACTTCACCGCAAAAATCTGCTATAAAATCGTCTGTTCTCTATGTAAAATCAATGACAGTTTCATTCATATCAGCTATATTGCAGATCTAAATATTTTGTATTAAAGAAATTCAGGAATTCTCAGCTTGATGTGTTAGTAATCTCCATAAGTGAAAATTAGGCTTCGCTGTAGGAATAATCAATGTTTGATGATCATTTAAACTCAAATATATTGTAATTGCGTTGTTTCAGAACATTGATGCACAGAAATTAAGTAAAAATAAAGCGGTTTTAGGACGAATACAACATCAAATATAAATTAAAAAGAACTTTAAGAATCACGATCTTGACACAAGATGGATGTCATATTTTATTTTGGCGTGGGGCACGTGATTTATTCATATAATGCTCATGTGACCTCTTCATATAGTGGGAGTAATTATTATTTTAATTTTTATTTCAAAAACTACTGAATATATTTTTCTGAATTTTTTTTTATATATTTTATGTGATAATTTGAATATTTCCTATAACTTTCGAAGCAATTTGTGAATTTTAAATTCGCTTAAAAAATGTTTGAAAAATTAGGTCCCATAGGGTTCAATGTATTTTATTTTTTCAACCCGGGTTCAATCCAAAACTAATTGGGTGATAATTATTCATTTATATTCCCATAGGTCCCACAGGCCGTCTGAAAAACATACGAAAATTTCATTTTGATAGAGCCATTTTTACGTCAGTTATCGTGCTAACGGACAGACAGACAGAAAGAACAAAGTCATAAACACTTTGCAACTATATTGTAAAGTGTTAACAAGAAAGATCAATCATGCTTAAAGCATTGATTATGAAACACTTTACAACTTCAATGCAATTTTATTTAAACATGTCTAAAATGCAATATATTCCTCGGAAATATTTTAAAACTTATCACAATACTACAATAATTTATTATATTTGAAAATTTAAACCCTCATCGAAAAAAATGAACTTCATTCAAATGACGGCATTAAAATATAAATTACCTGGTTTAAACATCTCTAAAATGTGATACATTCCTCGGTAATAATTTTAGAATTATCATAATACTACGATAATTTATTATATTTGAAAACTTCATCGAAAACAACTGATATTCATTCAAATGACGTCATAGAAAAAATAACACGCCTGGCTCTCTCTATAAAAGCAGCATTTCATTCATAAATAATTTCCCATTCATGTCATTCATCACAATACTATAATAATTTATTTTATTTAAAAATTAAGACCATGCAGCTATAAGTAATTAAACTCTATGCTTAAAACTTCATCGAAAAAAATCGTCCTTCTTTTTATAAAATCAATGAATATTTCATTCATATCAGCTACGGAGACTGCATGAACTAACTGATTTTGTGTTAAAGAAATACAGCAATTCTAATACAACTCATTCTACATATTTTGCTGCTTACATTTTACATAGGTGAAAAATAGGCTTCGTTGTAGAATTAATCAAATTTGGATGAGCATTTAAACTAAAATATATTGTAAATGCGTTGTTTCAGTATGTAGATGCACAGAATTTAAACAAAAACAAAGTGGTTTTAGGATAGATACAACACTCGATATGAATTAAAAAGAACTTTAAAACTCACGATTTTGGGACAAGATGGATGCCATATATCATTCTGAAGTGGGTCACGTGATCTTTTCATATCGTTGTCACGTGGTCGCTTCATATAAGAGCTGTTATTAATATTTTAATTTTTATTTAAAAACTAATCAATATATTTCGCTGAATTTTTTTTTATATACTTTATGGAACAAGTTGACTATTACCTAAAATTTTTGAAGCAATTTGTCAATTTTAAATCCGCTTAAAAACCGTTTTAAAAATTAGGTCCCATAGGGCTCAATGTATTTCATTTTTTCAACCCGGGTTCAATCCAAATCTAATAGGGTGATATCATTCATTTATATTCCCATAGGTCCTACAGACCGTCTGAACAGCATACTAAAATTTCATTTCGATTAAGTCAATTTTACGGCAGTTATCGTGCTAACGGACAGACAGACAGGCAGAATGAACAAAGTCATAAACACTTTTCGACTTTGTTGTAAAGTGTTAAAAACTAATTTCCATAGAAGTTTCACACGAATAAAATGCAAACTGAAGCTGATGAAAACGCATTGTCCACTATTAGGAGCTGCAAACTTCTCATATGCGCTCAATGTCCACCAGTCCAACATTCATTACGTACCGTGTAGTGTTAACGTGCTCTATAAAATAAAAAATCTGATGTGGGCAGCACATGACTTTCCTTATATAATGTAATGAATGTACTACTTTTACAGTAAAAAAATAGGTTATTTTTACAGTAGATATTTATATTATTTCCAAGATGTTGAATTTTCGTCAATGAGCCGTCATTTTCATTGATTTAGCGTCATTTTTATCCATTTGGCGAGATTTTTGTTAATTTGGCAACAATTAAAAATGTCGCCACGTTGGCGACATTTCGCCAAATTCGTCGCCAAAATCTCGCCAAGCGTTATGAACGGAGAAATTAGTTATTCTTACAGCAGATAAATGACTATTGGCGTTCAAGTACAAAAGTATTACTCAAAGTATCTTGTTTCATGAATGGCACGCGCTAGATCCACGAGAATGATGTCACCCAATTTATCGCGTGGTATTATATATGAAAAGTGAACATGTTTCTCAATAGGAAATATTTGTATTTTTTATTTAATATAACTTTTTGATAATTTTCTTTAAAAATGTGCAATATCTCGAGAACGGTTCATGTTAGCGTTCTAAAATTTATGCCAATCGCCTCCTAATGAAAAATTACACAAGAAATGTCTATTTGCGTAACTTTATTAGCGGTTTTGATTTTTTGACGATTTTTTCAAAATTTCGTTCGAAAATTTAGGGGTGTTCTGAACATTCGATTACGTATAAAAACAAGAGGCTTCCAGTGTTTACGGATTGTGATTTTTGTACCAAATTTCGTTGGAATCGGTCCATTCGTTCGTCAGTTATCGTCTCCAGAGTCTCACTGACACACACACACACACACACATACTTTCACACACACACACACAGACAGCACTTCAAAAATGTTTGATTCGTGATCAGGGATGCTTGAAACGTGCTCTCCCGTCGAAAACTCGAATTCGAATTTTCGACCCCGTCAAAATACTTTCCTTATACATTATGTATATAAGGAAAGTAAAAAATCATCTCAGCAGCTTAGTGTGAATATGGTTCAAATCCTGGTTTGGGCACGAGCTGGTTACATCTAAAATCAAAAATATATTTCGAAATATACTCGTAATTTGCTGTTCAAAACTATAATATTATAAATTTTTTGTATAACTACAGTTTTTTTATTCAGGACAAGTGAAAGGCATAATTTCACTTAACACAGCAAGTTCTACACTTGTAGTAGAATACGACACATGGCTGAAATTTGGAGGAAAGTTGGCATCTACACGATGAGAACTAAAGAGAGATAAAATCAAGGAGGCGAGAAAAGGAGTTGAAAGGTACAACGAATGAGCAGTAGAAACCACAAAGGAAAGAAGAACAAACAGGAAAGAATGTAGACGGTACGAAAACGGATAGCAGATCAAATTTTGTTTATCTTGAAGAAGAAAGCTGTATTTTTCCTTTGAAACCGGTCAATACCAAATTCTAGCGAACGCTCTGATTGAACGAAGATTTCATATTATTTTAAAATTCATAATTTTGGCTTAATAACGACTCGTGTTTACTTCCTAATCACTGAAGAGGAAAATAATAATGCATTCATAATTAGTAAGCGATAATCGTATTTAACTTGGATATAATATATTATTTAACTTTATAAATCTTTCAGTAAAAACACATTTTTGTATCTATAAAATTTTTTTAACCAAGTGCATGATAATGTTTAACTAAGTTATTTTAAAGTTTAATTGAAGAACATTTTAATGCAAAACTATCAAGGGAACACATTATATTATTTATTTTAGAATTTTTCATTTTTAGAGTTTTAATGTGCAATTTACTTGAGAGTCATATTTGCGAAAATTAAATATTCATAATATTTACTTTCCTTCTTTTATAAGGGCTTTCAGTAGCAGTAAAAAATGAATATAAGCAGAATATGGCTTTCTCTGTATATTAGAAATTAAGCTCGTCATATGACAGGTGTATTAAGTCGTAATATATTACCTCCCATTCGTCCGACTGCAACACCTGCGCTCCTAATATCTTCGCACACATGCGAGTCATAAACGCTTCCCAATTGATATTATCCATTCCTTATACGACTTGCTATTGAAAGGATTATCAAAGAAATTGATCTTAGTTTTTGCAAGATATTGAATATTTTATCAATTTATCGTCATTATCGTTAATTTAGCGTCGTTTTCATTAATTTAGCGTATTCGTTAATCAAGTAGATAGACTTGTGAATCCTGAACGGTATCCTTAAACAGTTTTCAATATATATATATAAACGTTCTGATTCGTATGAATTTTCCCCAAATTCACCCTGTAATAATCCTTTACACATAAATGAGCCACTCTTTCAGAATATATTTACACAAACTTTAAGCACAACCATCAGTCTGCAGGTCATCACATTATCACATTTCCTGGCAATTTGTTCCTCACAGTTTCTCTTTTGGAAGCCATGCTTCACCTTCAAAAAATACGAGCTGCTATCTCCGGTGGCGAAATGTGTAAGTGAAAGATATGAGAAAGGGGACGAGCTGGAAGATATATTTTTTTCAGTTTCGTAGTTCTTTTTTTCATGCGAATTGTTATTGTTATACATTACAATTCGCAATATGATAAGCTATATATTAAACTATCTGAACTGTGTGTTTGAAATCGACTTTGCTATACATTTACATTCCACAGTATTTAATTCTATTTATTTCACAATCATTATGGAAATAGAAAAAAAAATATATCTTTTTTCAGAATTCGTGCCTAAATTACTCTGTGAAAATATATTTCTCAAAATTGTTTAAGAGTTTCTCTTTTTAAGTTGGCAACAGTTTAGTGACGTCAATGTCTGAGCTTGGCTTATTTCTTTCTCTATAAACGTAGTACTAGCAGTGAATAGCTGTCCTTCGCATAAATAAATTAACATTAGATAATTATAAATTATATTCATTTGCCAAACAAACACATGCATCAAATGTTGAAATGAATATGCTGATATGATTTTTACATTCTTATACTATGTCATATAGTATAAAGTATTGTTTTCACGAAAATTTTCAAACTGAGTATTGAATGCCAATATATGTATTAGAATTGAATATTTTTGGGTGATATGTTTTGACTCTTTTTGGAGTGATGACCGTCATCTGTGGTCGATTTCTTGTGTGCACAATAGCTGCTACGATTATTATTGAATTTTCCTGAAACCTTATATCCGGCTTTGTTATCGAAAATATAGAACTCGATAGAATTCTCTTTTTAAATTCCCACGAAATTTTTAAAAATAATTAAAACTTATACAGTTTATTAAAAATACACACACACACACACACACACACACACATATATATATATATATATATATATATATATATATATATATACATATATATATGTATATGTATATATATGTATATCTATATATATATATATAAACATATATATATATGTATATATATATATATATATATATATATATATATATATATATATATATATATATATATATATATATATATATATATATACATATATATATATACGTATATATATATATATATATATATATATATATATATATATATATATATATACATATATATATATACATATATATATATATGTATATATATATATATATATATATATATATATAAATATATATATATATATATATACATAAATATATATATATATATATATATATATATATATATATATATATATATATATATATATATATATATATATATATATATATATATATATATACAGGGTGTCCCAAAAACTTTGACTTCAGCTATTATTCCTTAAATATTAATATTAGACATATGTAATAAATTACAAAGTTGCGTAAAAAAATATGATGATTTTTGAAATTTTTGAAAAAAAATTTTATGAAATCGGTAAAAATTTTGAGGAGTTTAAATTTGAAGAAATACAAAATTTAAATTTTTATACGACCGCCGTACAAAAAGATTTCCAATGTGCCCAATACACTAATAAAGTGATGCACAAAATTTCAGCATTTTATCATAAAAAGTACCATGTTTGTTAAAAATAAAAAGTACCATCATAAATAAAAAGTACCATAAAAAGTACCATCATATGTTTAAACAAATTTGGTGAGGGATTAATCACAAATTAAAATGTAAATGTTTACAGCAAGAGTGCAAATGACGCTACGCAGAAATGCATCATCGGCAAATAATATCTGCCTTTAATGGATCTTTGGCATTTATGGAAAATATTTTGAACAAGCTTTGCAATCTTTGTGTAAAGTTATTATTTCTACACAGTGTAGATACTTTTGTACCAATAAATAGCAAAATTATTATTTATTTATGTAATCATTGTTTTCTTTCGTAATTTGTGCATGACCTCTGAAACGCGATCTACAGACATGATTTTTCCCCTCTCAGAATCCATGTCGATTCATCGAAAAGTGGTTTAAATCATCATTTTTGTCTTTTCATATTTCTGGGACTTTTTATGATAAAATGCTGAAATCTTATACATCACTTTATTAGTGTATGGGGCACCTTTTACTCATTGGAAATGTTTTTGTACGGGAACCGTATAAAAATTTAATTTTTTTATTTCTTAAAATTTAATTCCCTCGAAAATTTTAATCGATTTCATGAAATTCTGTACCTTTCTGTACGCAACATTGTAATTTATTATAT
Source organism: Amaurobius ferox (assembly GCA_951213105.1). Lineage (NCBI taxonomy): Eukaryota > Metazoa > Arthropoda > Arachnida > Araneae > Amaurobiidae > Amaurobius > Amaurobius ferox. The sequence continues at coordinate 71,572,672 of OX578146.1, read as the reverse complement.
ATGTCTAAGATCAATATTCAAGAAATAAAAGCCGAGGTCAATGTTTTTGGACACCCTGCATATATATATATATATATATATATATATATATATATAGATATATATACAGGACACCCTGTATGTATGTACATATACATACATACATACATATATATATATATATATATATATATATATAAAATATTAAGGATACAAAATAATTAAGAGAAAGAAAGCAGTGTAAGGTGCTTACATAATGGCGGTAAGGGATAGTGACCTTACACCCCAGTTAACAACGTGCACGTCCTTGATGCCGCAGCATTGCACTCCTGAACGCCAGCACCGACTGTTGCCGATCTTCGGAGTGACAATCAAAATTATCACAAGACCATTATAAATGGAGTAGTAAAATAAACTGAAGTATCAATAGGTGGAATGAAATCACTGAGTTGTCAGCAGTTTAAATACTTCCTCAAGATCTAAATACATCGCTCAAAGCAATGTTGCCATTGTTTTCAAAATTCCCAATGTAAGACTTACAAAAAGATTTCAAAAGGAATTTAAAAAGGATTTTATAAAGTTTTCAAAAAAGAACACAATAGTGATCCATATTTATCATTTTTTCCGAAGAAATTAATTATATAACTTCTCATATAAGGTATTGGGTAATTTTGTTTAAAAGCTTCCTTTATAAAAGCTTGATCGGTTTTCAGTCTGATGACGTCACTGTTAACAATACGTTTCGTTCTGGTTAATCCTCCAATGAAAACATTTCTGAATATATTCGTGTGCAAATTAGAATTCCAGTGTATTATTCCTGTAATACGTATTTTATAGATTTTCTTTTGTCATAAATGCAAATTATAAGATTGTGATCGCTGAAATTGTGATCGCTTGGATTTTCTTCCAAGGTTAAATTAGCAGGATAGAAATAGAAATCCATTTGAAAGTGTTCGTCTTCGTAACCAATGATCAAATCGTCGACGTAACGGAGATATAATATTTCCAAGTGATAATGAAAATGTGGTATGCTTTTTGGATCTGTGTATAGATTTCAGCGATCACAACCTTATAATTAGCATTTATGACAAAATGAAAAACCTATAAAATTCGTATTACAGGAATAATACACTGGAATTCTAATTTGCACAGGAATATATTCAGAAATGTTTTCATTGGAGGATTAACCAGAACGAAACGTATTGTTAACAGTGACGTCATCAGACTTAAAACCGATCAAGCTTTTATAAAGAAAGCTTTTAAACAAAAATATCCAATACCTTATATGAGAAGTTATATAATTAATTTCTTCGGAAAAAATGATAAATATGGATCACTACTGTGTTCTTTTTTGAAAACTTTTTAAAATCCTTTTTAAATTCCTTTTGGAATCTTTTTGTAAGTCTTACATTGGGAACTTTGAAAACAATGGCAACATTGCTTTGAGCGATGAATTTAGATCTTGAGGAAGTATTTAAACTGCTGACAACTCAGTGATTTCATTCCATCTATTGATACTTCAGTTTATTTTACTACTCCATTTATAATGGTCTTGTGATAATTTTGATTGTCACTCCGAGGGTCGGCAACAGTCGGTGCTGGCGTTCAGGAGTGCAATGCTGCGGCATCAAGGACGTGCATGTTGTTAACTGGGGTGTAAGGTCACTACCCCTTACTGCCATTATGTAAGAACCTTACACTGCCCTCTTTCTCTTAATTCTTTTGTATCCTTAATATTTTATATATATATATATATATATGTATGTATGTATGTATGTATGTATATGTACATACATACAGGATGTCCTGTATATATATATATATATATATATATATATATATATATATATATATATATATATATATATATATATATATATATATATATGTACATATAAAAATAAGTATATCACGAACGGAACTCCTATTTAAGTAAAGGAGAAAACAGAAACCTTACAGAGGATGTGGCGCATAGCAGCTCTGCATCCAGAGTGGAATACAAGGATATAAACAAGAAGAAAAAATAAGCGAGAACAGGAGTGACCATATGATTTGCATAGAATGGCTGGGGTGGATTGCGACACCCCTTTCCCGCTTAAAGCAGCTTTTACGACCCGGGCAACGCTCACGGCACCAATGTAACTCAATGGTCAATCTCCCACATGTGCAAAGACAGAAGCACCCGAACGGACAAAAGAGCAAAGATGGAACCAAGCATGGAAGAGATACACCTTACTATCCAGCATGAAAACACAACATTTTATAAGGGAAAGTCGCACATGCGCGAAAAGACTTCAAGATGATAGGATCGCAGATATGAAAATATATATGATTAAGAATTCTCATTTAGAATCAAACAATGTACAATTTCTTTCTTTGAAAAAGGAATAGTAATAATGTTGTAAAAAATATCTAGGGTAATTTCTTTTTAATGCATCATTTATTATTTTATTACATTCATGAATGCAGTCTTTTTTAAAAGTACTGTAGTTTCTGTTTCTTCTGAAGTACCCGATAATAATATTTCTGAATATATTTTTAGTGAGGTTTGAATTCCAATCAATAATATTATTAATTTTGATATTGTATGAATTTCTCTTGTCGTGTATGGTTGTATAAATTCCATACTGTTGGTGCTTTCTTATTGACAAATCCAGGAAGTCTGTCGATCCATCCTCATTGATCGGGTTTTCAATTAAGTCCAATTCCCTTGGGTAGAATGCAAAATCTATGTCAGGGGTGTTTGCATAACCCCCTAATATCACATCGTCAACATAACGGAAATAAGGTATTTCCGATAATAGATGGGTTCCTCTTTCATATTTGGATAGATAAATATCCGCCAATATTGATGAGCATGCACCACCCATGGGTATGCCTTTGACCTGTTTGTAGAAATGCATACCGTCATATAGTATGTTTTCATTTAAAACCAACTCAATCAAATTTCTTTTGTCATAAATGCAAATTATAAGATTGTGATCGCTGAAATTGTGATCGCTTGGATTTTCTTCCAAGGTTAAATTAGCAGGATAGAAATAGAAATCCATTTGAAAGTGTTCGTCTTCGTAACCAATGATCAAATCGTCGACGTAACGGAGATATAATATTTCCAAGTGATAATGAAAATGTGGTATGCTTTTTGGATCTGTGTATAGATTTCAGCGATCACAACCTTATAATTAGCATTTATGACAAAATGAAAAACCTATAAAATTCGTATTACAGGAATAATACACTGGAATTCTAATTTGCACAGGAATATATTCAGAAATGTTTTCATTGGAGGATTAACCAGAACGAAACGTATTGTTAACAGTGACGTCATCAGACTTAAAACCGATCAAGCTTTTATAAAGAAAGCTTTTAAACAAAAATATCCAATACCTTATATGAGAAGTTATATAATTAATTTCTTCGGAAAAAATGATAAATATGGATCACTACTGTGTTCTTTTTTGAAAACTTTTTAAAATCCTTTTTAAATTCCTTTTGGAATCTTTTTGTAAGTCTTACATTGGGAACTTTGAAAACAATGGCAACATTGCTTTGAGCGATGAATTTAGATCTTGAGGAAGTATTTAAACTGCTGACAACTCAGTGATTTCATTCCATCTATTGATACTTCAGTTTATTTTACTACTCCATTTATAATGGTCTTGTGATAATTTTGATTGTCACTCCGAGGGTCGGCAACAGTCGGTGCTGGCGTTCAGGAGTGCAATGCTGCGGCATCAAGGACGTGCATGTTGTTAACTGGGGTGTAAGGTCACTACCCCTTACTGCCATTATGTAAGAACCTTACACTGCCCTCTTTCTCTTAATTCTTTTGTATCCTTAATATTTTATATATATATATATATATATATGTATGTATGTATGTATGTATGTATATGTACATACATACAGGATGTCCTGTATATATATATATATATATATATATATATATATATATATATATATATATATATATATATATATATATATATATATATATATATATATATATATATATGTATATATATATATATATATATATACATATATATATATGCAGGGTGTCCAAAAACATTGACCTCGGCTTTTATTTCTTCAATATTGATCTTAGACATATATTATAAATTACAATGTTGCGTACAGAAAGGTACAGAATTTCATGAAATCGATTAAAATTTTCAAGGGAATTAAATTTTAAGAAATAAAAAAATTAAATTTTTATACGGCTCCCGTACAAAAACATTTCCAATGAGTAAAAGGTGCCCCATACACTAATAAAGTGATGTATAAGATTTCAGCATTTTATCATAAAAAGTCCCAGAAATATGAAAAGACAAAAATGCTGATTTAAATCACTTTTCGATGAATCGACATGGGTTCTGAGAGGGGAAAAATCATGTCGGCAGATCGCGTTTCAGAGGTCGGGCGATATGGGCAGCACATAGCTTTCATTATAGAATTCGATATAATTACTTCATTTTACGGTGAAAAAATGATGTTTAAGGTCTGCGGCACAATGTTTTTAATGTTGAATTGTACAGTTGGGGCTTGTCGGATGACAACATGTAAAACTGTTTGGAAGTACCCAAATAACAAATATTTCACGCAACACTAAATTGAAAATTATCAATATTGATAGCATGAGCGATAAGCAATAGACTCCATTTATTAAAATATTTTAAGAATTAATTCATCAATTTAGCGTCAATTTCGTTAACTTAGCACCATTTTTGCGTAATTTTAACGATATTTTCATCTATCTGGGGCGAAATACCTCCAGGTTGGTGATATTCCGCTGAACCAGTCACTAAATTTGCTAAATTATTCGCCAAGCATTACAGACGAACGAAGAGAAGAGCATTTCTTATATATAAATGACAGTTGGCGAATTGTTAGGCGTCAAAATACAAAACCAGTAAAACAAATTATCTTCCCTCGTAAATGGAACGAAGTAGTACCACGAAAATGATGTTAACAAATGTATCAAATTATTTGAAAAGATGCAATATCTTGAGTTCACGCTAAAGTATTAAACTGTATGTCAATCCCTTTTGTAATAAAAAATTACATTAGAAATGATTATATAAGCAATATTTTTTAAAGTTCTGATTTTTTGATGATTTTTTCAATATTTCATTCGAAAATTTGGGTGTCCTTCGAACATTCGATTACGCTTAAAATAAGTAGGATTCTTTATTAACTGATTTAAATTTTTTTTTATCGTATTTCGTTTGTAGTACTCCATTCGTTCGTGAGATACCACAGACTCAAACACACACACAGACATCACCTCAAAAACGATCAATTCGAGTTCAAGGATGCTGGAAACGTGCTATTCCACTGAAAACTCGAATTCAAATTTTCGCCCCCGTCACAATACTTTCCTTATGAATTATGCTACTATGTATGTAGAGTAAGTAATAGCTACTTCATTTTGCAATTTTAGTTGAGTCATTACGAATAATGATCAAAAGATATTTTGGATTTCCTTCGCCTTTTAAATTGCCACTTAAACATTTTTTCGTGCACAAGCCAAACGCATTTCAAAATACATCTGAACTGCATTAAAGATGCGTCAGATGTGGATTATTCTTAAAGAATAAAATTACTAAACAGTTGAAAATATTTATTAGTTCTGTCATTAGCACTAACTTTCCATTTAAAAGTACGAAATGCATAATAAATGCTGAATTTCATTTGAAGATTGAACGTTGCTCCTATATATTTACCTAGAGCAAGATTCACTTTAAGAAAAGGTTTTCATTCTCATTTAATTAAGATATAGTTTACTTAATTTAAACTGAAGTTCCATGTACTAGAATCTTAACTTTCTGTCAACGACAACTCTAATTACTGGCATTTTTTTACCTAGACCGTTCAGCCCACCCAACGAGTGTTGAGCAGTTACAACAAACGGCCAGGAAGAATTAGAAATAACACTAAGAAATGTATATACAAAGATAATACAGATAGACAAAAACAATACACATAGACATACACAGACAACACATATAGACATATAGTAATAAAACTGCCCAGACTCCAATACTGCTAATCAAATTTTTTAGTAACAAAATAATTTAAAAGAAGCCAAAAGTTAAAAAAATTAGGGAACAAGAAGTTAGAAAAGGAAAAGCAAAAAAGAAATAAAAGACAAAATAAAAGTAAAATTTAAAGGCAAATTAATAAAATATTCGAAATAGAAAGAAATATATATGAAATATATATTAAAATAAATATATACGACTATCTATTCTATTTCTATTTCTAATTACAATGGATTGAAAATTTGACTTTTTGAAAACCAAGTTACCTTTATATTGCTGGGACCGCTGAATACGAAAATGGCCATTCAAATACTAGTGTAGTTCTAGTTTTTGAATTTCTATAAAACAAGTTATACATATTAGCATACGGCTGAATATTTGTTATAGTCAATTTTGTGTCCCTTGAGGATAAAAAAAATAATAATAAATATAGATATGTATGCAGTATTTGTTTAGAATACAATATATTCTATGTATATTTTTTTATCAAAAATGTATTATTCATTGATATTAAATGCAGTTTTGATTTCATAAAAATACAAATTTATCAAATGCGCCACTGTTCCTGAGTGATGGATTGAGTTTTAATTTCTTAATGACATCAATGAAAAACATAAATAATGGTAATAAAAGGGTGATACTTAAAAATTAAAATATAGTATTTATTTTTAAAAGTTTTGCTAACATTACTATGAGAAATTGATGATACATGTTTATTTCTGAGAATGAATGGCATTACTGTGTTGTCCGAAAATGTTGTTCGAAACATTTTTCGTATTCTATCGGTCCCAAAACGTGTAGATCCGTCGAAAACTCGAGTTGCGATTTTCGATATGATTCCAACATTTCCCTTATACATTACCATGTACTGCAGGGAAAGTAAAATTAAAAACATCAATTATCATTTTTATTATTAATTGAAACGGTCCCCCCCCCCTTTTACGTGTTCGCTATTATCCGGAATTTTCAATTATCCATCCTATCTCTGGTCCCAGTTACGTCGGATAATCGAAATTCTACTGTACTTTTCATTCAGAAACATTTTGGCTGTTTTGTCTAGTTTTACAAGCTGCGCAACAATGATTAATCTTTATGTAAATCGAATGCCCGATTTACCCAATCAAAACCAATTTACCCCAATTGAATTATGGATAAGACTCCGATTAAGCAGCCTCCCAGTCTGTTTGATAGGCTTGGAAGAACCGGATCACTGATAAATTAAAAATACTACTTCTTAAAATACTGAATTCCCAGTAAAATCAGATACTGAAATTCTGGGGCTATATCATAATTTTTCAAAACTATTTTAACCCAATACATTGTTCATCAAGTGCACATTTATTCCATAAAATCTTTATTAATCTTATAACTACATTACTGATAACATTTCGATTAAAAACAATCCCAATCTTTCCAATGGGGTAAGTCTTGGAAGAATTGCTGTACTGAGAAATAAAAATATAATTTTTCAAAACACACTTTACTAAATTTCAGGTTAAATCAGATGCTGAAATACTCTTTCAAGATCCTAATTTTTAAAAAATTATTTTAACCGAAGTACGCTATTCACAAGTGCCTATATAACCACGTGCAATATTCAAGTATTAACCCCTAACTGTATTATCGGTAATCCTCCGCATCAAAATAGTCCCATTCATTTTAATGTAGTAGATTTGGAAAATTTGTGGCAATGGGAATAAAATAAATAATTTCTTAAAATGTAGTCCACGGAATTCATTGTTAAATCAGATGATGAAATACTGTGGCAGATTCGTAATTTTTAAAAATTCTTTTAAACCAACACACTGTTGGCTAAATTTCCATTTAACCAGCTGCAATCAAGTATTAATTCCTAAGTGCATTATCGGTAACAGATGGGGCAGACTTCGAAGAATTAAATCAGAGATATAAAAATATAATTTTTCAAAATGGCGATTTATGAAATAAATACATCACCCGTTAAACAGATGCTGAGCAATTGAGTTCAAATGATTAAAAAAATATAAATTTTCAAAATAATATTCACCAATTGTCTGAATAACCGAAATATTAAAAACTGGTCAACGGAATTTAGTATAAAAGTACGGTGAGTGTGGTACTATATAAAATATCGGAAAAATTAATAACTACGAACTTCCTATGGCTATTGATAACAAAATGATTCATATTAACATAGATAAACCATAACCGCTTTCAGATAAAGGTGGCTATGGATAAACAAAGTTCATTCAAAGTATCTGCGTCACAAAGTTATTGCTAACCTGAAAAAAGAAACTTTAAAGCATTTTTTAGGATTTTTCTTAAATAATAACTTGGATATGAATACTGAAAATCATGCACATTTCCTTCTCATTATAAGGATTTTTAGACAAGTAGAATTAATGAGTATGAATGCATGAGAAAATCGAGTGGTGACCCACACTCCAGATTATTTTAAAAAAATATTTCAGCTCCATATTGTGGATAAAAATAAATATTTTTGTTCCATTATACTATAATTTTAAAGTGGTTTTTGCCAGGAATCCGCCGAGAACGAAAAATTTAGAATCAGTGTCTAAAATGATTAAAATATATTATTCCTTCAATCAGTAAAAACACTTTGCAAAAGATAAGAAGGAAAACTTTGTGCTTAAATGTGCTGCTCAAGTTTTCACTATATTATGCCTTTTCTTTTTTTACGTCTGCTTTAAAAATAAAATTTGTCTATCATCTTTGAGACTGAAAAATCTCCAGTTTAATCCTGTCCATTTATTTCTGCTGGGGAATGAAAAATATGGTGCTTTTTATTCTTTATCAAAAATGTTTCTCTTTGTAATAGGATTTGTCGTGTTCAATTTTCTTTCAAGAGTAAAAAATGGTGGGGGGAGATAACTCGAGGAGGAAGCGAGTTTGCCCTAAGTTATGGAAATTCGAAAGATATTTATTGAAAGTATATCGTTATATTGAATCTAATCTGGGCAGAGTGCAGCTTTCTTTACACTGTAAAACTGGATTATAGGAGCAATCCTGAGACTTTCCACTCGAAACGAGTAGGCATTAGACTTCTGAGCCAAATTATATATATTGTTTTAATTTTATGTTCTGCATTCATATCTGCACAATATACGCAGTATATGACCAAACTGATTTTGACAAAATCTCGTCTTATAGATAATCTCTATACATTTTTTGGATTTTCTTTTTTGAGCTCACGTTTAGATACTATACTCTATGTTCCACCCAAATTTGGTCTAAATCGTTTCAGCGGTTTTTGAGATTAGGGAGGGCTAACGATTCTCCCACCAGCAGACAAAAGTAATTTCTGAGACCCATCGATATATTTATGGTAGGGGCTGTAATGTCTGTCTGTCTGTCTGGCCGTTAGCATGATAACTGTCTTATAAATTAATTTGTCAAAATGAAATTTTAGTATATTGTTCAGACGGTTTGTGGGACCTATGAGAATATAAATAAATACTATCACCCAATAAATTTTGGATTCAACCCGTGTTGTAAAAATGACATAAATTGAAACCTATGGGACGTAATTTTTCAAACATTTTTTAAGCAAAGTTAAAATTCACAAATTGCTTCGAAAATTTTAAGAAATATTCAAATTGTCCCATAAAATATATAAAAAAAGTTTCAGCAAAATATATTTGGTAGTTTTTAAAATAAAAATTAAAATACTAATGACACCCATATAATATGAAGAGATCACATGACCCACTTCAAAATAAAATATGGCATCCATCTTTTTTCCCATTCCAAGAGTAAAAATCGTGATTTTTAAAGTTATTTTAAATTTATATTTAGTGTTGCATCAGTCCTAAAACCGCTTTATTTTTGCGAATTTTCTGTGCATCTATATTTTGCAGCAGCGCAATAACCATATTTTTTGGTTTAAATGATCATCAAACTTTGATTATTTCTCAGATGGTCTGTGGGACTTATGGGAATATGAATGAATAATATCACCCAATTAGTTTTGGATTGAACCCGGGTTGTAAAAATGAAGTACATTGAGCCCTATGGGACCTAATGTTTCAAACATTTTTAAGGTCATTTAAAATTTACAAATTGCTTCAAAAGTTTTAGAAAATACTTAAATTATCCCATAAAATATATAAAAAAAATTCAGCAATATATAATCAGTAGTTTTCTAAATAAAAATTAAAATAATAATTACATCCTATATATGAAGAGATCACATGACCATTATATGAAGCGATCACGTGACCCACTTCAAAATAAAATATGGCATTCATCTTATGTCAAAATCCTGATTTTTAAAGTTCCTTTTAATTTATATTTAATGTTATATCCGGCCTAAAACCGCTTTATTTCTGCTTAAATTCTGTGCATCTACATGCTGAAACAATGCAATTACAATATATTTGAGTATAAATGATCATCAAATTTTTATTATTCCTACAACGAAACCTAATTTTCACTGATGGAGAATGTAAACATCAAAAGATGTATAATTAGTTGTATAAGAATTGCTGCATTCCTTTAACGCAATATTATTTAGCTCATGGAGTCTGCAATATAGCTGATATGAGTGAAACCTTCTTTGATTTTACATAGAGATGCAGACGATTTTTTCGATGAAATTTTAAGCATAGAGTTAAATTACTTATACCTCCATGGTTTTAAGTTTCTAAATAAATTAAATTATTATAGTATTGAGATGAATGAAAGGAATGGGAAAATGTTTATGAGTGAAATGCTGCTTTTATATAGAGGGAGCCAAGCGATTTATATTTCGATGACGTCATTTGAGTAAATTTCATTTGTTTTCGATGAAGTTTTCAAATATAATAAATTACTGTAGTATTATCATAATTTTAAGAATATTACCGAGGAATATATCGCATTTCAGAGATTTTTTTAAACCAGGTTAATTTATATTTTAATGCCGTCAGTTGAATGAAGTTCATTTTTTTCGATAAAGTTTTAAGTTTTTAAATATAATAAATTATTGTTGTATTGTGATAATTTTAAAAATATATGCGCTGAATGTATCGCATCGCATTTTGAAGATGTTTAAACCAGGCAATTTATATTTCAGTGACGTCATTTGAATAAAGTTCCTTTATTTCAGATGAAGTTTTAAGTTTTCAAATAAAATAAATGAATGCAGTATTGTGATAATTTTTAAAATATTACTGCTGAATGTATCGCATTTTAGAGATGTTTAAATAACATTTCATTGCAGTTGAAAAGTGTTTCATAATCAATGATTTATGCATGATTGATATTTGTGCTAAAATTTGATGTAGCTTACGAGATATTTTACTTTTATACACTCCTGAAGTGAAAAATGTGCTTTCGTATGATTCACTGATCTCGGCACCAATCCAGACGGCTCTGCCTATGTGGAGGGGAGAAGTGGTCGGTGATAGAAGCTTTAATGGACGTCGACGCCTTATTCCACCTTCTGGCAGTCATGTCTGAATAGTATTCTTTGATACAGGATGCATGGAGGATGGCCTTTGAATGGCTGATAACGACGCCATTGTTGTGGATGACGCTCCTCTCCTAACTACACGATCTTCCCGAGCAGTTGCTTGTCTTAGGCGTTTTAAGCCTTTGCGATGGTTACATGTGACTTCTCTGATCCTCTGTTATCAACACTAAATAACTACCATATCGTTCTGTTCAAGATGGCGACTAATATGTCTGTTTGACCAACCAGCTTGCCTTAGGCCTATGACGTGATCTTTCTCTAGATCAGACAATTGTTCATAGCGCCATCGAGTAAATTTTAATAATGATTGGCATGCAAGTGCAATGAGAGCTGTGAAATATGATTGTGTGAGAAAGTCGAGTGGAATCTTGCACTTCAGAAATTTTTATTTTTTGAGTTAATCAAGGTCAACTATTATGTAATCACAATAGTACTAGCAAATTATTTAATTAATGAACTTTGCTCTTTTGCGTACTACTAACTAACACATATTACGCAAACGAAAGGAACATGTCTAAAATCAGCATAAAAACTCAATAAATAAGATATTTTGGTTGAATTTGCTTCTACATTATGTAAAAAAAATTTGCTATTTCTTTTACGTAGAAATTCGCCCTTTCCTCTTGTCTTTTTTTCTAATTCGCTTTTAATCTTTTTTATTTGTTTTTCCTTTTCGGTAAAATCCCTTTAAACTTTATTTTCTTAAAGCTTGGTCGAATACCTGAAAGGCCTTTAATAAGATTTGTAAAGTTGAATTTTTTAAATAACAGAAGAACGTGTTTGAGACAATCGCCGTTTGTTTGTTTTTTCAGAGAAAATATTTGAAACAAAAATTATATTATGCATCTTTCTAGCACGTTAAATTTTTTTCAGAATATACGTGATGTATAAGAAATATGTGTACCGGTAAAGTACAATAGTAAATCTTAACAAGAAATTCATGATAGCGGCTTCGCATAGTGTCAGGAAATAGGCAAACTTAATTTTTTACTCAACTATTAAACATTTTTTTAAAAAAATTAACTGGAGTGTAACTCAACTCGACTTTCTCATACCGAAATTCATTTTTATTACCTTTCAGTTTTCCAAAATGCGAGCGTTTCCGTAGCAATTTCTCGACCGCCACGTTGTGGGTTCGAGCCCCACGTAAGGCATGGATGTTTGCGTTGTGGGCGCAATGGGATCAGCCCCCCTCTGGTGCACCTGGGGCAACGTCAATGGACGGCTAAATGGTTCACACTCTGGCCGCTGTAATAAAGGCGAATGACGAAGGTCAAAGTTCCTGGCCATCTAAAAAAAAAAGAAAAAGTTCTCCAAATTTTACAAGAATTTTTTTGAAAAATCGGTATTATTTTGCCAAATGATTACAATTACACTTCACTTTAAAAGGCTTGAAAAAAATCTTGCGATTGATACCATATTTAACAATGTACCCCCCCGAGGGGTATGACCCTGAGGGGAAGATAATGACATAACGAACAAAGAACTTATATCGCGATTATTTTCTATTTTTACTTTCCTTATATGTATAATGTATATAAGGAAAGAAAGTATTGTGACGGGGTCGAAAATTCGAATTCGAGTTTTCGTCGGGAGAGCACGTTTCAAGCATACATGATCACGAATCGAACTTTTTTTGAGGTGATGTCTGTGTGTGTGTGGGTGTCAGTGAGTCTGTGGAAACAGTATCTCACGAACGAATGGAGCGATTCGAATGAAATTTGGTACAAAAATCACAATCCATGAATACTGGAAGACTATTGTTTTAAGACACAATCAAATATTCAGAACCCTCCTAAATTTTCGAGTGAAATTTTGAAAAAATCATCAAAAAATCAAAACCTTTAATAAAGTTACGCAAATAAACAGTTGTTAAGTAATTTTTCCTTAGAAACCGATTGACATAAATTTTAAAACGCTAGTATAAACCGTTCTCGAGATATTGCCCATTTTTCAAATAAATTTAACAAAAAGTCCCATAAATTAAAAAAAAATATTAACTGTTAAGAAACATGTTCACTTTTCATATGTAATACCATGCGATAAATTAGATGACATCATTCTCGTGGATCTAACTCGTTCCATTCACGAGAAAAGATACTTTGAGTAATACTTTTACATTTGAACGCCAATAGTCATTTATCCGTTGTAAGAATAACTTATTTCTCCTTCCATAACGCTTGTTCAGATTTTGACGACAAAGTTAGAGGAATGTCGGTGAAAAGGTTAAGTAACTGTAAAAGTAGTAAATTCATTGCATTATAAGGAAAGTCATGTGTTGCCCACATCAGATTTTTCACGACAGTGATTGAAACTATTAAATCTCGTGATCATTGGGCTATAAATAAACCTTTTTATGCATGATTATGTCAAATTGTGTCCCGTGTTACCATGTTAAAAAAATATGAAATTTCGAATAAATTTCGAAGTTTTGACTCGAATTTAAATTCTATCTAGTTCTAGATTTTCTTTTTTATTAATAATAATTAATAATAAATAATTAAATAAATAATAAATAATTATTATTAATTAATAATAATTAATAAATAATTAAATAAATAATAAATAATTATTATTAATTAATAATTAATAATAATTAATAATTTCTTTTTATAAGCCAGATATAAAGTTTCGTGAAAATTCATTAATATTTGTGGCCTGCCTCTATGGTGTACACGAAAAATCGACCACCGATATGCAGACAGACAGACAAGCTAACAGATAGACATACAGACGGACATCACTCCAAAAATAGTCAAAACATGTTCATGAGGTCTTAAACATACATAGGATTCAAAATCTTGAATTCTAAAAATTTTTTTTAAACAATACTTTCTCTACATCGAAAAGGTAACTTTAAAAATATTATCTGTTAACTATTATAGAGCTTATCTACTATTTTAAAGGTCATTTCCATATTTTGCACACAAAACTACATAAAGATAGATGACTTGGTTTAATATCTCGTTTCCTAAAGTTAGGGTACTCCTAATGTAGGTAACGACAAAAATGGACCTGTGTGGCACTTATGCGCTAATCAGCATGAATAGTCGATTATAGCAATAACAGCAGAGAAATTTACTACCAAACTTACTACCACAAACTTTTTTACCACAATTTTGAAAACTTCTATGTAGACTAACAAATTTAGTTTTACCATGCAGCCAACTATATATTTCTAAAAGAATGAGTCAGGTTGTATAAATTTGAATACGATTGGGGGACAAGACAAAATATATCGACCTCCATAGAATTTCGAAAAATGTGGCACTTAACAAGTTTTCTTGTTGCCATTGCAGTTGGACATCTCTAGTATGACTAGCATATAATAAGCGCAAAAACAGTCCACGGATGCCGTTATTTGCAATAGAATCGGAAGCTTTGCTTTCGGATTTACTTAGTTGATTATTATTCACTTCGTCAATCATATACTAACCGTCATAGAAAATACAACACCATGAAGATTTATATCAGTTGGAAACAGCTCCTCAAAATAGTTGCTGGTACTTGCTAATATAACTCGGTGTATATCAAAAGAACAACCTTCAGTATACAGATTAGCGTCTGAAAGTTTCAAGCGATTATAGCGTTCAGTCTGGAAATTTGCTTTATAATTTATTTCAGCGTTCATATATTTTTTATTCTTTCACTATTATTACATAATTTAGTTAAAGGCCATTTTTTAATTAAAACACCTTGTTGACACTATTAATAATGATGGAAGCTCATGCCGTAAGAAATTAAGATGTTTTGGAAAATTGATACTGAAAATAAGTAAAGTACCGTTGTATGAAAGAACTTAGCAATGAAAACCCACTGCCTTCATTGTGTACTTGTTAGTCTAAAACCTATTTACACTACCCGACATAGAAAATGCAGCATCATGAAGCTTTGGTCATATAATTAAGCACATTGCGAGACAAACGCATTTGGTCGATGTATGCAAATGGTCTGAAATGAAGACACGTGTTGTTGAAGAGTTCATTTCAACATTCCGACGTCCATTTCAGCAGTTCAAAGAGTCCATTTCAGCATTCCGACGTCCATTTCAGCAGTTCAAAGAATTCATTTCAGCATTTCTTGTCCGAAGTCCATTTCAGCGTTTCGACGATCGTGCAAGGGGAATCATTTTAGGCCTACGTACGACTCGGTACGTACCGGCGTATCGCCGTTAAAGCACGTGCAGAAGCGTCCACTGTGCAAAGGATTTGGAGAAGACGGATTGAAGAAGGAGAGCTGAATGATCGCAGTGGCACAGGTCCTTCTAGATGTACGTCTATACGCATTGCTCGAAGCATTTGAAAGCATGCTATGGCGACCCCACAAACGATGACTGTCGACATTCCGCTGAATTTGCAGCTTACATTGGATGTTCCAATATAGCGACAACAGTTTTTGGACAATTGGTCGAAAGCGGCTTGCAATTAAACCGTCCTTTACGAAGACTGCCATTGACGACAAGACACCGACGTGAGAGATTGCAATTGTGTCAGACCCAAGCCTCTTCGACTACTGAATGTGACAGGGTAGGGTTCAGCGACGAATCTCGGTTCTGTTTGTCGAATGACCATTAGCAGACAAGTCTTGAAAGATATCCAAGTGCTTCCTTGACCTCCGCTGTCTCCAGATCTCTCACCCATCGAGCATGTATGGGGCGTGACTGGACGTTGTTTGATTGCCCTGCCCCCGCCTCAAACAAAGGACAACCTGTGGAGGATGGTTGAAGGCGTATGGTCATCATCCTTCAGGAAAAAATCCGCACGCGCATTGCATCTGTTCCTCGAAGGGTAGCTGCTTGTATCGCCGGAAGAGGTGGTCCGACTGCCTACTGATCACCCTGTCTATGCCATTGCTGTATTGTATTACCCTCCTGGAATTAACATCACTTATTTATATATGTCTTCTCCGTCTGTGTGTTCTTTATCATCACACTCTATTCGCACTTTCATGGTGTTGCATTTTCCGTGTCGGGAAGTGTATGACTATAATTTGGAGGGGGGGATACAAAACGTTGTATGCTCTGATTCAATATGTCGATCGTATGCACCAAGTAATTTATTACATTGAACAAGGATGAATGCCAAGTGTTCATTTTTCTGGAAAAATCGCTCTGAAAGCAACTTCAGTTTCGATACATCTTTACTTATTTAAGCTCTGTACGCTGCTTCTGTTCCCAGCAATTTTTCTAAATCCACTAATTTAATATTCATAATTTTTTTTTAAATGAAAATTCTCTACCAGAAAATTTCCTCAGTATTTTTCCATAAAAATAAAAGAGCATCTAAGTTCTCCGTTTATTCATTTATTAAATTTCTTTCCCCAACATGTTCACGGAATCTCCTCTGCAGAATTTCATATATTTTCTTTTAAGCGAAAATCCCTTATAATTTAGCCGAAATATAAAACGTATTAAAATTTGCAATATGGTTATTTATTGGATCTATCTATCTGTCCTTAGTGTTTTTAGGAAATCTATATGATATTTTGCGTGAATTGAACAAAATTCAAAAGTCACCCCCCAAAATACACTCAATTTATCTAATATTCACTCCATGACTAACAATTTTGTACCTGACCGTCACTTTCTCCCAAATACTAAAAATGGAGAGTGAAACCAATTTGAACATACGTAAATAGATAATGATCATTTCCAGCGAAAGCTATGAAGTGTGTCACAAACTCATATAAGTATCAAAATAGAAAACTAGGCAAAAAATAACAAAGTATTTATCACAACTGACCTTCTAAAGTAAAACTTCATATCTGAAACAGAACATTAATTATTTTAATATATAGGGCGTGGCCAATAGATTGAAGGGCGTGTCCTCAATTTTTGTAACAAACTCTGTACTTTTGCTCAGCTTTCCCCGGTCATAAACAAAGTGAAAGGTGAAGTTGTAGATGTTGTTCCCACATGGCAGACGAGAGAAAATGTTGGGAAATATCATTAATTTTTTACTTCACGTCAGAAAGTTGTCAGACATTTTCGTGTCATATTTAAAATGTTTTTGAAGTTGGACGAAGTGGAAAGAGTATACTGTCTAAACTAATTTGTTATTATCCAAACAAAGTGACGTCCGTAGTTCTACACATATTTAAATCAACAATTATTTTGTTATGAAAATTTAATGTACTTAGTAGATATAACTTTATTTTTTTCCTTTTACTTTTTCATATTACTATACACGGGGATCCTAGTAAACTTCTTAAGCACCAAATAATTTTGTAAATAAAAGTTTATGAGCGTACATGTTAGGTCTATATATAACCTTCCCTGATCGGAAAATAGCCATCCCAAATCGGAAATTAATCATCCCAGATCGGAAATTAGCCAACCCTGATCGGATTAAAGAGATTACAACGCCCCAAGCGGCGAATTAAAGAAATTAGGATCACGAAAGTGATAGACGGGAAATGCAAGCATGACGAATTCAATAAAATATTTTTAAAATGTTTGATTGGATATATGATGACAAAATCGCAAAAGACTAAAATATATAAAATAAAATATTATAAAATATCTTTAAGTTCACTGTTTTAGTAAAATATGAAGGTTTAAGTTTTCAATCATAATGTAATCACTCACTCCCTTATGCTGCTACTAAAGCATCACTTTCATTTTTTCATTATTTAAGAACGCATTTTGAGTGAATTTTTTATGTTTATAGTTTCTACGGTCACAAATACAGGAAACCGCATTTCTAAAGAAGCGGATAATCCATATTCGAATAAACTTGCAAAACTAAACATATTTTTCTATAATACGTATTTCCAATAATATTTTTCTTAAATGGAAAATTTTCTGTCTAGACAGATTCTTTATTTAATGTGGCTTGCCAACTTTTAAATTATTATGTTTTTTCTCTCCGTTAAAAGCCTATTCTTAGCTATCCTGTTTTTATTGCATTAAGGTTTAGTAATACGAACTGTAACTGAATACTGAGCGATTCGGCCTTAGGGTGCAAACAATGGTAATTCCTGAAATGATGGTAGTACATAGTATATGAGGGTAATAATTTCAATTAAGCTATGGATGTTAACGGTATTACAATAAATTTTTAACCATAAATAAACCAATCGCATATATGAACGTCACCACAGTGGTGCCAACTTGAAAAAATAAACTTTTAGAGAATCTACACAAATAACTTGTACACTATATCTGAAAAAGACATATATTTTTTTAGGGCACAACCCTAATGGTGGTCCCCTCAAGATAAACCACGTGATATTACGTAATCATCATTTGAGCCAATCAAATCGAAGAATGTAAGGAGCTGTATGCGACATTGTATCCAAAATTTTTGAGCTCAACTAGATACGATGGTGGCGCCACTTTGACACCATTAATAACGTTATACGGTATAGATACTTTTGATCTTATGAGGGCCCTACAACCCTGATGGAAATCCCCGCAAGACTATACTATGTGATGTTGCGTAACAGGCATTTGAAATCATCAAGTGAAGGGGAGAGGAACTACCGTCAAGCAAAGAATGTATAGGGCTGATGAAGATCTCAAATATTTTAAAAACTCAACGATATAGAAAGGGAGGACTTGATTACGAGGATCAACTGAAATGATCATGGAAATCTGACTACGAAAGCACTAGAAAGTAAAGTGCCCCTGAAGATGATTAAGGTTGTGTCTTGAATAACGCACGTAAGTAGTAAACAACACAGGGAGTAAGAGTAATATAGAACAACTAACTATAGAATAGAATCGATGCAAATGTTGATAAAACACGACATTAATGACCTTTACTATTTTTGTAAGGTAATAAGATGAACGAAGCAAACTTTAAATTCAAATATCAGTTTAGCCTCACAATTGAATATGTTCTAAGAAGTCCCGTTTTTAACTTGTAATTTCTTTAATTTTTTAAATAAGTTTACTATAGCTAATAGATAAATTAAGTTATAAATATGTGTAATTAATGGCAGCCCAATTAATTAAATTTACCGTACAAAAGCTAACGTAAGTATTCCTGATGCAATAACTAATTGGTGAGTCATTCCAAACACAACCCAATGGATTAATCAATCTTAATATCTATATTTCACTAAATTACTATTACTTACCAGTTTCTCTCATTATTATTTTTAACACTACGTAATTGGGTGGTATATTAAATTGTAACAACTTCATGGTTTTTCAAGTCTGGATTATATTATCATAGTCTTTCGAATAAATCATCTTACTTGATAACTTGTATTATTACAAAAGGTAAACTAGACAATCAAATATATATGCACAGCTAAAATTTTGCCTCATGGCTCATGATCCCAATAATACTTATCTCAAAATGAAAAAAATTTACTCAAACAATTCCTTTTATTTATTCACTAGTCATTTCCAACTTCTTAAGTAATCTGTTCTCCTTCATTTTCTTTCATGAATATTTAAAGAACTTCGAGCACTTTTTCTGTTCCTCTCCGCTGTTAAAGCTTAATAATACAGTTTCATGACATTGCGAAAGGCCACCTTTGGGAAATAACACATTGCAGTTCACATATAATTTGATTTATCAGCTGTTGTGCTTTCTCTAAATGTAGTATAAAAAGTGCTCTGCCCGCTTTTTCATAAATCAATATATTTTTATGCACACACACACACACACACACATATATATATATATACATATCTATCTATCTATCTATCTATTTATATATATATATATATATATATATATATATATATATATATATATATATATATATATATATATAAATATATACATATATATATGTATATATATATATATATATATATATATATGTAGAAATAGTTTATAGATTTAATCTATCTATTTCTTCAGAAACATACATTTTTGTGTTTGCTTCTACAAAAAACTTGGACATGATTAGATTTTTGTAGAGGTTAACAATTCATGATTTAGGCTTAGAGCCTCGTCCACGTGTATGGCGTTTGTGCTTGATTTCGTTTGTTATACTTATTTCGATTCCATACCTTTGTATTATATATTTTTCATTGACTTGTTGATTCGATATTTATTTTATTTATTTTTTTCCATTTGCTTGAGGATTAGTTGATTTTTGCTTTTGTTTTGTAAGCCAGTTAGATAGTTGAATTTAGTTTAAGTTTTTCTTTTTTTGTTTCCATACCTTTTAATTTGGTTGATTTTCTGTAACTTGATAGCTTGTGTTTTGTATTTTTTATCCATTTGATTGATGATTTGCTGTATTATATTTTATTCTGTGGGTGTTTTAAAAAGTTAGGTTTATCGTGTTACATCTTCTTACTTTTCGTTCATTGGATTTTCAAACTTCTATTATTATATATATATATATATATATATATATATATATATATATAATATAAGATTTAAAATGAAAAAAGAAAATATATAGGTGGAATGATTGTGTTTACAGGGTTGCAGAAAGGTCAAGGGGGATTGCGAACCCTCTTTCCTGGTTAGAAGCTAGCTTTGACTTCATGAAAACGCTCCCAGAGACTCTGCTCGCCCGAAACAACAATCGATCATGCCCGTGGGGAAAAAATGGCCGAATCCCAGACAACATAAAAATGATCAAAATAACAAAAATTGGAAATTTTACTAACCAGCAAGACGAGAATCATGGAAGAGTTGCATAAAGCGTATAAACTTCGAATAGGAAAGCATACATAAAAAAGTCGCGTCTAACTTATAGAGCCATCTGGATGTGCATCAATCAGATAATCCTAGGTAAAAGTTGAGTTGTATTGTATGATGTCGGATAAATTAACATAATTTTTATCACTGTAATTTCTGCAAAAAATATCATAATAGTGCTGTACAAAGCGGAAGGGATATGATTGTTCCCGAGTTCCGTTGATTAAATGCATCATGCATTTATTAAATTCTGTAATAGATGAGTTTAATAATCTGTATCTGTTCAAGTGATTTACGATTAAATTACGCTGTACGTTTAAACTCAAGTTGGTATTCCAGTGGGTAAAATAATTGATCTTGCAGTCATATAGATGTCTCTTGTCAAATAATTTATAACATAATTTCTGTTCCAAATTATAATAAATAGTGATGTCAAGGAAATCAACTGTTCCTACATTCGCTGACTCCGATTCGATTAGTTCAAGACACGGCGGGTGGAATGTAAAATCAAATACAGTACATTGATTATCCACTCTAATCATGACGTCATCAACGAATCTAAAGAATGGTATTTCACTAATTAAATGCGTGCCTTTCTCATAATGATGTAAGTAAAAATCCGCAAGTAACGAGGAACATCCCCCTCCCATTGGGATGCCTTTGATTTGTCTATAAAATGCGATTCCATTATATAGAATATTCTCAAATATGACAATCTTAAGGAGGCTTTTGTACTTGTTGGTTTCCACATGTTTGTGTAAATCTGATGTAAAATAAATTTCCATTAAAATATCAAAGAGATCTTGTAAGTTGATATTGTTAAATAGATCTTTAAAATCAAACGTTCTAAAATAAAATATTTTAAAATACGTTTTCAATCTGTCGACCACTTCATAACTATTTTTAATCATAACTCAGCCCTCTTTTCGTACATCTATGTGACTGCAAGATCAATTATTTTACCCACTGGAATACCAACCTGAGTTTAAATGTACAGCGTAATTTAATCGTAAATCACTTGAACAGATACAGATTATTAAACTCATCTATTACAGAATTTAATAAATGCATGATGCATTTAATCAACGGAACTCGGGAACAATCATATCCCTTCCGCTTTGTACAGCACTAGTATGATGTTTTTTGCAGAAATTATAGTGATAAAAATTATGTTAATTTATCCGACATCATACAATACAACTCAACTCTTACCTAGGATTATCTGATTGATGCACATCCAAATGGCTCTACAAGTTAGACGCGACTTTTTTATGTATGCTTTCCTATTCGAAGTTTATACGCTTTATGCAACTCTTCCATGATTCTCGTCTTGCTGGTTAGTAAAATTTCCAATTTTTGTTATTTTGATCATTTTTATGTTGTCTGGGATTCGACCATTTTTTCCCCACGGGCATGATCGATTGTTGTTTCGGGCGTGCAGAGTCTCTTGGAGCGTTTTCATGAAGTCAAAGCTAGCTTTTAACCAGGAAAGAGGGGTCGCAATCCCCCTTGACCTTTCTGCAACCCTGTAAACACAATCATTCCACCTATATATTTTCTTTTTTCATTTTAAATCTTATATTTCAAGACTCTGATAGTGCGGCAATTTGCGCCTTTCTCTTTCTTGAATTTCATTCTTTTTGGGATTGTATTTCTTTATATATATATATATATATATATATATATATATACACAATATACGACAAGTGCTATAAGCAATCACAAAGATGTAAACCAATATTACCAAGGAACAGGCGCAGATGCTGCTCTTTAATCCGAAGTAAATATACTATTGTAATCAAAAATGAGGATAAAGTTCAATGGAGGGGAAACCAAATACAATGCATGCAATGGCAGAGGAGGATGGCGACTCCTCATTCCCGTTTAAAGCTGCTTTTCCAGCCCGGGCAAACGCTCACGGAACCAATGCATTGCAAAGGTTGATCCCCCATACGTGCCCAGTCAGAAGCACCCAAACATGGAGAAACAGACCACTGAGAATGGAAGTCAAGAAACGCACAAATGAAGAAACACAAAATCTCCTATTATATAAATAACTATGCGCATGTGCAAGTCTTCAAGTGATATGCAGAAACTATCCCAATTCAGCAAAATCCCTTTTGAAAGAATTTGCTTCATTTTTATTGTTGAAAAATGAATTAAAATATTTCTTCAGGAAATTAACAGGGTAATTCTTTCTTAATGCTTCTAATATTATCCCCTTGTTACTTGATATGCAATCCTTTTTTAAAGTGTTGCAAATTTGGTTTCTCTTGAAATGTCCCAAAAGTATATTTCTAAAAATGAATCTTGAAAGGTTCGTTTTCCAAGTGATGATTTGGTTAATTTTTATGCCATAACTTGTTCTTTTATCGTGTAGACTCGTATAAATTCCATTCCTTGTATTGTACTTAATGGTGATATCCAAGAAATTTACCGATCCATCCTCTGCACGTTTATTTTCAACCAATTCCAAGCCATTGGGGTAAAAATCGAATTCCAATACTGGTGCATTTTCATAATATCCATACAGCACGTCATCAACATAACGAAAGTACGGTATCTCATATAATAGGTGTGTTCCATGCTCATATTTAGTGAGATATATGTCAGCCAATATTGATGAGCAACTTCCTCCCATTGGAATTCCTTTAATCTGTTTATAATAGCACTTTCCGTCAAAAAGTATATTTCCCCTCAAAACCAGATTGATAAGGTCCATATATTTTCGATATGTAATGTACTCTTTCAAATCAGATATGTAATGTACTCATCATATTGTAACAGAATGCGCAACAGAAATCCACTGTTGTATTTTGAAAGTCTGGATCATTTGATCTTACCTACAAAATCGGCGACCGACTATATCGACAAAATCGGCGACGTAAATTTGACAAAATATCGCCAACTTGTAAACTTTTCGAATTTCGTTGATTGCTTAATAATCTCACGAGATACATGCTTATTTCAGAACTTCCTAGAGAGGTCATATAAGCTCGTTATAGTTCAGTTGGCTTGTTAACATGATATGAAAATAAAAAAAAATCTGATGTGGGCAACACATGACTTTCCTTTTAAAATGCAATGAATTACTTTTACAAAAAAAAAAAAAAATAAGTTATTCTTACAGCAGATAAATGACTATTGGCGTTCAAATACAAAAGTATTACTCAAAGTATTTTTTTTCATGAATGGTACGAGCTAGATCCACGATAATGATGTCACCAAATTTATCGCATGGTATTACATTTGAAAAGTGAACATGTTTTAATAGAAAATATTTTTTTTTATTTTATATGATTTTTGATAATTTTTTTGAAAAATGTGCACTATCTCGAGAACGGTTCATGTTAGCGTTCTAAAATTTATGTCAATCGTTTTCTAATGAAAAATTACATCAGAAATGTCTATTTGCGTAACTTTATTAGAAGGTTTTGATTTTTTGCGATTTTTCCAAAATTTCACTCGAAAATTTAAGGGGTTCTGAACATTCGATTACGTATAAAAACAATATGCTTCCAGTGTTTACGGATTGTGATTTTTGTACCAAATTTCGTTCGAATACGTCCATTCGTTCGTCAGTTATCGTCTCCACAGACTCACTGATACACACACACACACATACACACACACACACACACACACACACACATACACACACACACACACAAACACAAACACACACACACGCGCGCGCGTGCGCACACACACCATACTTTCACGCACACACACATACTTTCACACAAACGCACACGCACACACAGACATCACTTAAAAAATGTTTGATTCGTGATCAGGGATGCTTGAAACGTGCTCTCCCGTCGAAAACTCAAATTCGAATTTTCAACCCCGTCACAATACTTTCTTTATCCATTATGTATATAAGGAAAGTAATATATGAAACAAACTATTTAAGTTACACGGTTTTAGTAAAATTCACTGAAAAGCGAAAGATAATCTTTAGCTACCACAATATTCTTGGTCATATGTGATTAAAAATAAAATTGTAGGGTGCCCATAAAAGAACTATATTTGGCCATTAACAAAATTTTAAGGAACAGTAAAAGTGATAACATTGAGATGACATATATAAGAATGACGAATTTTGAAATAAAACTTGTCAGACCGAAATTTAAATGTAATCATTCTTAGTAATTCCTCTGCTATCACTTCTATTGCTCCTTAAAATTTTGTTAACATCCAAATACAATTATTTTATAGGCTCCCAACGATTTTATTTTTAGTCACATATTACCAAGAATTTTATGATAGCAAAAAATTATTATTTTACTTTTTAGTACGTTTTACTAAAACTACTTAATTTAAATAGTTTTTTCATATATTTTATTTCATACATTTTAGTCTTTTGCAATTTTGTAATAAATTTTTCATTGGATATAAAATCAAACATTTTTTATGATAATTTATAAAGCTTCTTTATATATATAAACATTAATTCATAACTCGCCATAAGCATATCACTTATTAAATGTTTCTTATTTTTATATAGAAGCGAAGCTGAGTATTGGACCCCTTTTAATTATCTTAATAATGAGCTTATTTATTGGACTCCTTTTAATTATCTTAACAATGAGCTTATTTAAATCTATATAAAAGCAAAGCTGGGTATTTGACTCCTTTTAATTATCTTAACAATGAGCTTATTTAAATATATATAAAAGTAAAGTTGAGTATTGGACTTCTTTTAATTATCTTAACAATGAGCTTTTTTAAATATATATAAAAGTAAAGTTGAGTATTGGACTTCTTTTAATTATCTTAACAATGAGTTTTTTTAAATATATATAAAAGCAAAGATGAGTATTGGACTTCTTTTAATTATCTTAACAATGAGCTTATTTAAATATATATAAAACCAAAGCTGAGTATTGGACTCCTTTTAATTATCTTAACAATGAGCTTATTTAAATCTATATAAAGGTAAAGTTGAGTATTGGACTCCTTTTAATTATCTTAACAATGATCTTATTTAAATATATATAAAAGCAAAGCTGAGTTTTGGACGCCTTTTAATTATCTTAACAATGAGCTTATTTAAATCTATATAAAAGTAAAGTTGAGTATCGGACTCCTTTTAATTATCTTAACAATGAGCTTATTTAAATATGTATAAAAGTAAAGTTGAGTAGTGGACTCCTTTTAATTATCTTAACAATGAGCTTATTTAAATATATATAAAAGTAAAGTTGAGAATCGGACTCCTTTTAATTATCTTAACAATGAACTGATTTAAATATATATAGAAGCAAAGCGAAATATTGGACTATTTTGTAAATATATGGGATTACAACAATGGGATTTTTGCGGGCCATTCAAAGCACGAAATTAGCGGGGGATTGGGTGGTGTGGGGTGGAAGGTTAAATTTCGACATTGATTAGACTCAAATTTGATTAAATATTGTATTCTAATCGTAATGTATGTGTTGAAGACCCAGACCGTCCGACTCGTCCAGAGGACTAAGAGCAACTATTTGGACGGACGGCGTAATGTATGTGTGTAAAATTTCAAAAAAATTGCATTAGTAGAAGTGAACAAAAATTTATTTCAAGATTTTACCCAAACAAACAGAGAAACCAACTAAATGAAACCATATAAAAAGTAGCTGTCTGCCTCAATACAGAACCTGATATCACTACCGAGTCATTTGACATTTTTCAGGCCATCCAAACAGCTGCTCATGTCTTAGGGCGAGTCGGACGGTCTGGGTCTTCCACAGAACCTGGTATGTGCTGTATTTTCTGATTTTCTATACCTTTTCAGCTGTATTATAAAACAATTCGTGTAAAAATTGAGTTTTAGATAAAAATATCGAAAGTTTTCCCTAAGTAGCTTGTTCCATCGCCACAAACAACGCATAAAGTTTTTTCCAATCAAAATATGCGAGAATTGTAATGTTTCACTTCAATCTACAAGTATAACGAGTCACAGTATTACTCACTAATTTTTACCTTCTCATGTTATAGAATATTGTATAAAGTATTGTTTTCACAGAAATTTTCAACTTCGAGATTTTGATGCTGATATATGTTTATTACCTCCTGAACACGTTCTGCCTATTAGAGTGATGTCCATGTGTTTGTCTGTCTGTAGTGTTTGTCTGTCTTGTCTATCTGTATGAAACTTTAAATTCGGCTATGTTAACACAAAATCTAGAAATGGAATTTATTTTTTAATTCGAGCGAAAACTTTGAAATTTATTAGAAACTTTATATTTTTTACATTGGCAACATAGGACAAAATCGGACATAAATTATGCGTAAAAGTTGTTATTTATGGGTTAATGATCACGAAACTTAACTGTTTTAATCACTGTAGTAAAAAACAGACACGTAACAATTTTTGTATTCGTGGCGTCATTAACCTTCCCTCGGGTGTTCGTTGTCAAACTTAATACCAGTCGAAAGATTCTTTCAAACCCTTTAAAATGAAGGGTCAGATGCTATAATTAACACCATTTGGATCAACAGTGCAGATTTTTCAAACTCAATCCAGTCACTTTTCGGATATAAAAACATACATTAGCCATAACGTCACTTATATTGACGTAAAAGTATTTTTCCATGTATTATAAGAAGTTCTAAATGGAGACTAATACAGCTTCAATATATACAGAATATAATTAATAATCGTCCCAGTAGTGATCAAAATATATTCAGTGCATTTTAAACGAACTTTTCCGAGGAAATCTTGAATTTAAAAATTTTAGAAAAATACTTTTTTTTTAAATAGTACAAAAATTAGAGATTATTCGTATTATTATTCGCTAAAGGTTTCGTAAATGTCTTACAAAACTTTCATGTCGGGAGAATAGAAAATTTTATCGATCACCAAATTGAAAAAACTCTTAAATGAACCTGTTTACGCTAAAATCCATAGTAAAATTAACTGGAATGTGGCACAACTGGACTTTCTTATACCAGAATTAATATTGTTATTATTATTATTTTCAAATTTTATAAGGAAAATTTTGAAAAATCGGTGTCATGAGTCCAAATTTTTACAACTATAGCGTGTTATCCTTCACTTTAAAGGCCTTGAAAAAATATTTCGATTGATACCATACTTGCCAGTGTACCCCACCCCCCCGGAAAGGTAACTTGCCCTTCAAGGAGGCTAATGACATCACGAACAAAAAAAATATATCACGGCTAATTTTCACAACAATGATTGAAACTATTAAGTCTTGTGATCATTGAGCCATAGATAAACCCTTTTATACATGATTAGATTATGTCATTTTTGTCCTATGCTTCCATGTTAAAAAAATATATATAATTTCGAATAAATTTCGAAGTTTTCGCTCGAATTAAATAAATTCTATCTAGTTCTAGATTTTTTAATGACAAAAGCCGGATATAAAATTTCGTGAATATCCAATAATATTTGTGGTTTATATCGTTTACACAAGAAATCGACCACAGGCCAGGCAGACGGACATCCCTCTATAAATAGTCAAAACGTGTTCAAGAGGTCTTAAAACATATAGTGGCATCAAAATCTCGAAATCGAAAATTTCGTGACAACAATACTTTCTCAATACTACATATAGGGAAGTAAAAATCAGCATGTAATTCTGGGAAAATGCATCAACTATCGTATTATGTGAGTAAAACTCTAATGTGGGACGTAACTTAATTTCTCTCTTCTGTTATTTAGGTCTATTCAATGGAGTTTTATCGCGTAAAAGCAGTTTAGAAGAGAGATCCGTTGGCAAATGGGTAATTTTTTACCGAAATTAAGGCAGATCTCAATTTCCTTCCTTTCCATTCAGTAGACCAGCATATGCGACCATGGAAACATTCACTGGGTAGAATCCTATATAAGAACGTTTGCAAAATTAAGACATCAGCCGCCACCAATTTTGTTACAAAATCAGTTCTTATACCTTAAGATTAGGTCGGATGGTCTATGTAGTAAAATATGATGAGTTCTACATATCCAGAGTCTAGTTCATAATACAATGAATTCAGCTGGATAAACTAAGGAGTTTACCAATGTCAAACTCCCCCAAATTTATGTGTCCCGTAGAAGACGCGAGCCCCCGAATACGGAGCCAAGACCCATACGCCCTGAAAATGGCGGCCTCTCCCGATGGGGTAGTTGCATAAAAACAATTCATAATTTTCACAACCCATGACTATTAGACCTCGATACGAGATTTACTAATTACTGGTCACAGGCGAGGATTTATTTAGACAAGAAATTTTACATTGATAAACATATACAATACATAAAGCATATACAATATATAATAACGAAGAATTTCAAAATATACATTATGTAACTAAAATATATATTGCATAAAAGCAGAAAAAAAAGCCAATGCTTTTTTCAGATTACATCGAACGCGCAGTTTAAGTTTAATCTTCAGTCCACTTGGCGCATTTTTAAATGACGCCAACTCGCCAAAAAAAAACGAAAATACCCAGACAACAATTTACATGCAGCCTGCTCAACAATATAAGACTTGCCACGAAGAAATGATACGAACAGATGGAAACCTTCATTTTCTATCTACAGATTATAAACGTCCCCTACTAAAAGATTTTAAATGTATTTTAGTATACGCACCCCAAAATAATGAGAACATAAAGAGGGAGAATCATTCTTTGAGAGATTTCGTCCGCCTGTACCAATCAAAAGGTGTGAATGAAAAAAAAAATGCGAGGAACAAAGCACTAAAATCTGCAACTGAGTGAATTAGCTGGAAAGTGGAGAAATGAGTCTAATGGAAGACAGCTGAATTTTTTTTAAAAGACAGAATAGAATTTCTCTACGCATGTGTGAACATAGCTGTATGCTTGGATTTATTTTTATAAACCGAACATTAAGCAAATAAAGTTTCTTCTTATTCGTTTAAAGAAATGATTTGATTTTAATTTTACTTACAACTATCGTTTAGTAAAATATAACAGTGGCAGTCTCTTTATTTAATCGCATTGGGTAAGAAAATTTGAGTAAATAAAGCTGATGAGATATTAACGCGTAAAGAGCCTTGCTGCCCAAACCGGATATCGAACCCTGAATCTTCGAATTGGCCAGCCCTATGGTCTACAGTTGAGCTCTACAGTTGAGCTACTGGGATGAAATTGAAAGCTCTTATCGTCGAAGTGGACTCTGGATTCTCCACCCTCTAATGTTAGATTATCGGGCAACAGACAATTTGACTGACCTCCTCCTGCTATTTTTATCTCAGGTTAGCCTCCTGCTACTACTATTTTTAACCAGGTTAGTATCCTACGTGGTCATCTTCTCAATTTTGAAATCGGCGCTCAATCTTCCAGAATCCACTGAATCCGTACTAGTCATACAATGGTCACTTTCAGACTTCCGGCATCTTTGCAGTGACCTATAGGGTTGATTTCTTCGGCGCCATTTTAAAGACCCACCTGAACATAATATTCGTACTACACTAATGTAATTCTGTATGCACTTTCAATCCTTATCATGAACACAAACCCCTTTCAATTTCAATTCTTACTAAAAACATCTGGTGTAATTCTAAATTTGATATATGACTAACCACTTGTATTTATCACGGCCATAATGATAATACAAATATATCAGATACTTATAACTTGACGTGGTATGGTGATAATGCTTAAATAAGGATGGGTTCTCAAGCTTGTCATTGTAAAGAGCCTTGCTGCCCCAACCGGGAATCGAACCCTAAATCTCCGAACTGGCCAGCCGACGCTCTACCGTTGAGCTACTGGGACGAAATTGCAAGCTCTTACTTTCGAAGTGGATTCTGCAAACGGATGAGCTTAAAACCCTTCCAGAGTTACTTGGGCCGTGCATACAAATGGTAGGCCCCTACAAACATTTAACACGGGTCTCCTCCATATTTAATTTTCTCCCTTATAAATCTTTCATGTTTTCCCTTCCCTAAAAAACTGTGTTTTTCCCACTCCAGCGGTGTCCCCCTATGGGTGGCCTTCAATTCAAAATATGTGGAGTCTCCACTCAACCTTCTCATACATTCATATTTCATAGTGTTTAGTTCTACACGTATCAGGAAAAGAAATATTTGTATATTTTTAAATTTGTACCCTAGTTATTCTTTAAAAATATTTCGAAAACATAATGTACATATATTTTGTTCAATTTTAATAGATTGGTGGTACCATTGGATGAAATTGACAGCTGTGTTAAAATATTTATAAACTATTTTTAAATCATTAACACTACCATAGTGTAGTTAAAATCACCATTTCCCCCCATATACTACGTACATACTACATTGTACAGGGAATTATTGTTTTCCCTATGGGAAAAAGAAGCTGTATAGTATAAATACAGTAGAATCCCGAATATTCCAGATATTATAGACCAAGAATAACAGCTCGAACATGATCAAACTCGGTTAATATGAAAACAGTTTCGCATAGGGCTGCCCATACGGGAGAATAGCCAATATTTATTTTTGAGGCTGGAGAAGACATGGAAAATATCCAAAAAAGAGAAAATCAAATATGAAGTGGAGGGGGGGGGGGTCTCTCCATATTGTACTGTACAATTTAGCGCTGATATTTGCGACGATGTTTTCTTTTTCTCTAATTCCCCAATTTCTGCCATTAAGGAAGTATGTACCATAAAGAAAAGAAAGTATACAGTAAATATACATATGTAACTATGTGTTTATTTGTTTAGTACATATTGTACATACACGATGTACCCTATCCTACTGTTCGATGTAGAAAACCCAGGCCGTCCAACCCACCCTAGAGTTTGAGCAGCAATTTGAGTGGCCGATACTGTTCGATGTTCGATGTGAAAGCCCCAGGCCGTCCGGCTCGTCCAGAGGACTTAGAGCAGCGAGATGGACGACCGGACGATGTTCGATGTGTTGCAGTGAATCTTAATCGCATTATTACCTTCCGAATACAAAATTCTAGAGCCTTCACATGGACCCATATTACCACCCTCTTCAATTTCTTGCTCTCATGCACCAAATTTATTATGTCATCGGTCATCTCCTGTTGCTCATCTTCATTCATCCGATATTGTATGCCTTTTACCGCACCATTGTAGCAGGTTATGAAACCGAAATATTTTTTACTAGCGCTGTGAGCGGAAGATTATCAGAATCATCATCATCTTTTTCATCGGTTTTACTGGAAAAAAATTCAGAACTTCGCGAGAGTCGATTTTCCAAGAAAAGGTGATAAGTCATTAAAAAATGAACTAGCTCGGACAAGCACGGAAACTCGGATTATCAGGAAACTATGCATTTATTATCTGTTCCTTTTTATATAAAACATGTATATAACATGCATTATAAATTACAATAAATTTATGAAGGATCCTCATATGGTAGCAAGTAGCGTGTAATCTTCATTTTCTACGGAACCATTAAGAATTTTAAAACACTTTTCCACGCTTATTCTGTGCTGTCATCCAAATTTTCGGGAAAACCGGAAGTGACACTTCCAGAAACGGAAGTGGAAATCTCTGTAGTTGATTCTGAGTTGATTCTGAGTGAACTCTGTAGTTGATTCTGAGAAATAGATATTTCAAGGAAAATGAAAATTTTTAACCGGAATTGGAAAAACACCCAAGAGTGGAAATCTTATTAAATCCCCTATCCCCTCTGGAATTCGATGATAAATTCAAATTAATCATCACCTAACCTCTATTTATAGCCAATCGAGAATTATATATTTCAGGGAAAATTTCGAAACCAGAAAGGAAAGACCATCACCAAAAGTGTAAATCTTTAGTGAAACCCCTTTTTCCTCCAAAATTTGATGCTAAGTCAATATCAGTTATTATTTAATCTTTTTCTGTAGATGATCCTGAAAAATAGATGCAAAGAAAATGTCATTTTTTTTTTATCGAAAGTGACATTTCCGAAATAGAAAGTGGAAATCGTAATTGAGCCATCCTATTTCCGCCAAATTTTAATCTTGAACCCATATCAGAAGTTATTTAGGAAGGAATATATAACTCATCCAATAATATATATCCCCATATTCATTTGTTATTGGACATTCGATAATACCATTATTTTATTTTATTCGTACAAATAAAGGAGTTATTTTCACATTCTTCTTCTATATTTCGTGGATATCTTTGATGCGAAAATATGCTTTGTGATAAAATAACACGCACTTAAATCTCTAGAGTTTAGAATGAAAAGTAAATTTAAGTTTCGAAGAAACTTTATAAAGAAACTCGTTCCAAGAAAACACAAAGTGTACATTTATTACATATCGATCTTTATGTGGTATTTTATATTTTCCATCAGTAGATTGCATTTGGATATAAAGGAAACTTAATACGGCTGAGTCTGGAGAAATATTCTGTATTCCTGGGAAAGCCATTAAACACCGTAATAACCTTGTGAGGAAAAGTTCATAAGTGTACACGTTTCGCTTATCTGTAGTAAAGTAACCATGTCCGATAGATTAAAAGCGGTTGCAGCTGCCCTAGCGTATGATTTCAAACAGTAGGGAATGTTGTATGATTTAAAACACAACGTTCACCAACCCCCGTAAATCGCTTCGTGAGTCGGGAGATTTTGCCTCCCGATAACGCTCTAATTTGGTCGATAACGCTCTCTTGGCAAGTACTTTCGTGTCGCCTGCTATGCAGGCGTAATACGTCCATTGGAGACCATCTTTTGTTAACTAACTCTCAACAGCTCTGGATCTCAATGCCCGAGCTCTTTCAATTCGAACGGCTCACACGACCGCACACGTGGTCTATGCTCACTGACATTCGCAAAACCCTGGGACTCCGCACTCCATTCTCTGCCGCTCATTAATCGAAGCTTGCCACAGACGTGGTGCACCTTTTGGAGCTGCGCCCCTTATAAGCTGACGCTCACTAACTCCTTCACTACAATTTCACCAAACTCAGACCCCAGCTCGCTACGCTGGCCAATCTCGAAACTCGCTGAGTTGGGAGGCTTCTTCTCCTTCTTCCTGGCTGCAGCGCGATTTCTTTTGTGCTACCTGCTATCAAGAACGATTGGTATTACGAACGAATGGCAAAATGTCATAACTGTACGCTTTACCGTTTGTTCGTAATACAGTGGCAAAATATGGTATTACGTTTAAATTATAGAGATATTTACAATAATAAAACATATAACGGTTGTGCAATATCGTAATGTTCGTTATTTCAACTATTAAATTACAATTAAATCCTAATGTTCATGACAACAATAGTTGTGAAACGCTCTGTTTGTTTGTAAAAATAAAGGATAAAGCATATGCTTGTCAACATTTCGCATTGCTTACACCTTTCTGGTAGGTCGGACGGTCTGGGTCTCAACAACAACAACATTTCGCAGTGGCCGAAGTGCACTACTAACGTTGTAGTTATGTTTAGCAATAAATACCTATCCATTTAATGTTTTTAATGCTTCAATGAATTAGTCCACGGCCATTTTTATAATGTTTCTGCCAGAAACCAATAAAAGAGAAGCTTGTAATCGGCTCGATCAATCAAAACTTCGTAAAGAAAGAAAATTTTCACTTCAGAAATACATAAAAAATGAAAAACCCATTAACTAAATAGAAATTTAAAAAATCTGATGTGGGCAACACATGACTTTCCTTATATAATGTAATTAATTTACTACTTTTACAGTAAAAAAAAGTAGGTTTTTCTTATAGTAGATACTAATATTCTTTCCAAGTTATTAAATTTTCGACAATTAGTCGTCATTTTTATCCATTTGGCGAGATTTTCGTTAATTTGACAACATTTAAAAAAGTCGCCAAGTTGGCGACATTCCGCCAAATTCGTCGCCAAAATCTCGCCAAGCGTTATGCACAACGAAATCAGTTATTCTTACAGCAGATAAATGACTATTGGCGTTCAAACACAAACGTATTACTAAAAGTATATTTTTTCATGAATGGAATGAGCTAGTTCCACGAGAATGATGTAACCCAATTATCGCATGGTATTACATATGAAAAGTGAACATGTTTCTCAATAGGAATTTTTTTTTATATGACTTTTTGATAATTTTTTTTTAAAAATGAACAATATCTCGAGAACGGTTCATGTTAGCGTTCTAAAATTTATGTCAATCGTTTTCTAATGAAAAATTACATAAGAAATGTCTATTTGCGTAACTTTATTAGTGGTTTTGATTTTTTGACGATTTTTTCAAAATTTCATTCGAAAATTTAGGGGGGTTCTTAACATTCGATTGCATATAAAAGCAATAGGCTTCCAGTGTTTACGGATTGGGATTTTTGTACCAAATTTGGTTTGAATCGGTCTATTCGTTCGTCAGTTATCGTCTCCACAGACTCACTGACACACACACACACACACATACACACACACAGACATCACTTCAAAAATGTTTGATTCGTGATCAGGGATGCTTGAAACGTGCTCTCCCGTCGAAAACTCGAATTCGAATTTTCGACCCCGTCACAATACTTTCCTTATACATTATGTATATAAGGAAAGTAAAAATGGGCTACAACTTGCAAAAATTCAACTATATAAGTATATGCTAACAAAAATTCGAGGTCTTGCTATTATTAGGCCGTTCCGTACGCGAACTCGCAGTTCAAATACTCTTCCTTTAACAGTGATACTAAGCATTTCCTAAACTAAATTTTAAATCGAAAAACGGTTTATATCAGAGTGTTTTCCTAATTTTTCTCTACAAATGTACCAAATTTCATATTTTTGTATGCTATAGATTTTGCGGTGCGCGGGACAGAGAAACTTGGGGAACGCGAAATTTGTCAAACAGCGGCGAGGTTTTTAAGAAATATAAATCCAATATGATAAGTATATGTTTGAGCAATCAATGACTTTGGTCATATATTTATTAATTTCTCGTAATTATCTATAGAAAAAGTGATGTACGCTTGATAATTTTTGAATTCGAGATATTGAAGGTCATACGCGTTTAAAGTCAAATGCACCTATATTGAACATTGAGTCAGCCAAATGAACCCATATTGAACACTAATTGTCAACCAAATGAACCCATATTGAATATATATACCTCATAAGTCAGGAATTAATGTTTGTATGGTTGTGACAGTTTTATGTCAAAATACACTATATAAAAACATGAACTTGGACATATTTGTATAGTTCTTGTGATTTAAATTAATTAATCGACATTTAATATCGAATAATTTACATTGAATCGATATTTAATATTGTATATTTGCTTGTTTATTTATTTGTTTCTCTGTAGTTGTTTCTTTGTAAACAATATGAATGAGAAATTTGTAAAGGGACCGTCATAGGGTGGCAAGTGGCGGCTGTACTTTATTTTCGATGGAACTATTAAGATTTTTAATAACACGCTTTTGTACATTTAATTCAAACATTCATACAAATTTTCGGAAAAAAACGAAAGTTACACTCTAGAACCATAAGTAGAAATCTTTAGTGAAACTTTGTACAATTCGACGCTGAATCCATATCAGTAATCATCTTATATATATCTGTAGCCAATACCAGGAAATACGTACTGCAGATTAAATTTACAATTTTCAAAGTGGCATCTCAATGACCGGAAGTGTAAATCCTTTGTGCTGACCCCCTACCATTACCCGAATGTGATGGTGAATCGATATCAGTCATTCTCTAAACTATCTATTCACAATTATTTAAACCAGATTTTTTAAACCAGAAGTGGAAATGAACAATATTTTAAAATCCTTAGTGAATCATTTTACCGTTAAGAAACTTAATGAGGAATCCATATCAGTCATAATCTAAACTCTATTCATTACCGATTCTAAGAAATAGAAGTTTCAAGAAATTGAATTTTTCTTAACCAGGAGGGGAAAACCAAGCGGAAGCGAAGATACTGAGCAACCGCCCTACCTCCTTTGAAATTTGATACCTAATTCATATCGGTCATCATTTAAGTTCTATCTATTATAGAGAATCCTGAGAAGTAGAGGTTTCAAGGAAAATTTTTGAACCGGAAATGAAAAAGGTATTGTAAGTGAAAATACTTAGTGAATTGCACTGCCTATAGAATTTGATGCCGATACCATATTAGCTATCATCCAAGTTCTAGCTATGGTCAATCTTGAGAAATCAAAGAGAGAGAGGATAACGAAAAGTGGAAATCTTTAGTGTTCCATCCATTCTCCTTTGGAAATTAATGCTGAATCTATATCAGTCATCATCTAAACTCTCTATATATATCAAATCCTGAAATAGAGGTTTCAAATAAAATAAAAATTTTGATCCGGTAATAAAAGAGAGAGAGAAAGATAGACAGAGAGAGAGCGGAGGGGAGAGAATCGAAAGTGGAAATTCTTTGTAATCCACCCATTCTCTCCGGAAATTGATGCTAAATCCATATCAGTGACCATTTAAGCTCTATCTATAGCAGATCCTGAGAAATAGATGTTTCAATGACAATATTTCATAATAAAATAGTAGTACAAAAAATTGCTACCGATAACATAAAATATAAATAATTACATGGCATAATCTTATGCGTTTTTTTTAATTCGAAAATCATAATTTTCTCAATCTTTGCAAAATCTGAAGTAATTCATTTCTTGTTAAAATTCACAAATAGACGATATTTTGTTAAACAGTTTAAAAAATAATACTGGGCCGTTAACACGTCTCCCGATACTTATTGGTTACTGAACATTCTACTACCACAATGTATTAATTTTTGATTCTTTGGGAGTATTGATATTAGTTTCCTATTATTTTTAATCTGTTACAAATATATTTGATCGGAAAATATTCTTTGAGTGAAGGTATGCAAAATAAATTATTAAATCTCCAGGGTGTGCTATGAAAAGAAGATTTAAGTTTCGAAAATATTTGTAAAAAAACTGGTTTCAAGGAAATTATTAAATATACCTTTAAAAGAGGGGATATTTTGTATTATTCTAGTTTTTCATCAATCACGTATGCGTAGAAGAGAAATCCAGTATGTATCAACGTGCAAAGTGTAAGAGTTCAACAAATAACGATAATCTACGTATCAAAGATAGTAAACTGATTGGATACGCTTATAAAAGCGTATTTAAACAAATCAGCTGTAAGCATTCAATGCCTTGATTTGATTGAATTATTGCCATCGGTGGATGTATTGAGCTTAACTGTTAATATAAACAATTTTGATACCACTAAAGCCCATAACGTAATTTAAACAATCAATTATCCCCTATACAACCATCATTGTTTACCATAGTAAATAATATATATATATATATATATATATATATACATATACATATATATATATATATATATATATATATATATATATATATATATATATATATATATATCAATAATGACTGACTATACGAGACAAGCTTGTAAAGATGATAAATAAAACTTTATAAATAAAACAGGTACTAAATTGATATAATATATATATTGGTTATATATATATATATATATATAACTTGAATAATTTAACCATAATGTCCTTATGACATATTGCCTGACCTCCGAGGAAAAGCAATATTTAAAGGTAGTCATTACTATCATTTGAAGGGCCAGGTCACTTGACTTTGGAGAACAATTTGAATCATTATCGCCAACTCGCAATTTTTGGCGAATTTAGGAAACTTCTCGGCTTTTGTAGTTTGGTTGATAATTTCACGAGTTACGTCAATTTTTGTAGAAATTTCTACAGAGCGTGCATATAGTATTTATATATGTATAGGCTTGTCATAATTCGGTTAGAAATTGTTGGCGTTATACGAGTAAAAGTGAATTTTTGAATACGCCAATGAATAAGTAAAAAACTTTTTATGCATAGGATAAGCAGCGCATTTAAGCTCAATTATTTTTAATTGTGCTTAATACGTTTCTCATGTTTTCTTAATCCGTTATTGTCTTGAGAATATATTCGTATACATTGAGAATTAGTTCAGCATCTAACTTATGTTTTAATAAAGCTTTTATCTAGAAATTTGGACACAACCTTGTACCTGGTGAGTACACAGACAATTTTAGAGGTTACATCGTATCAATATATTCATACATGCATACTCCTTTATACTTTCATAGTCCATTATCAAAAAATCACATAAAAAAAAATATTAACTATTGTAAAATATGTTCACTTTTCATATGTAATATCATGCGATATATTTGGTGACATCATTCTCTTGGATCTAGCTCGTTCAATTCATAAGTAATGATAATTTGGGTAATACTTTTGTATTTGGACACCAATAGTCATTTATTTGCCATAAGTTATTTGTCCGTTCATAACGCTTGGCGAGATTTTGTCCACGAATTTAGTGGAATATCGCCAGCTTGGCGACTTTTTTAATGTCGCGAAATTGATAAAAAATTATACCAAATCAATGAAAATGACGACTAATTGACGAAAA
Organism: Amaurobius ferox; assembly: GCA_951213105.1. NCBI lineage: Eukaryota > Metazoa > Arthropoda > Arachnida > Araneae > Amaurobiidae > Amaurobius > Amaurobius ferox. Next base: position 71,533,235 of record OX578146.1, on the reverse strand, counting down.
TACAATATCATGGAAAGAATATATGCAACTACCATAAGATTACTTTTCCTCTGTCCGTAACGTTTGGCAAAATTTTAGTGAATTAATTTGTTGGAATATCTTCAACTTGCTGACTTTTTAAATGTTGTCAAATTGACGAAAATGTCACCCAATTAATAAAAATTCGTCAAATTAATGAAACCGACAATGAAATGACGACTAATTGATGAAAGTTCAATATTTTGGAAAGAACATAAGAGTAGACTATAAGAATATCCCATTTCTCCGCCCGTCCACCAACTCTTGGCGAGAAATTCAGCCGGATGTCGTTAACTTGGCGACTACTTTAAATATTGCCAAAGTGACAACAATGTCGACAAATTGGTAAAAATGGCGCCAAATGCGAAATAATGTTTCGCAAATTCTGATTTTCGTCATATGATGGACTTACCTTCTGGTATATAAGAAATGCTCTTCTCTCCGTTTGTCTATAACACTTGCTGATACATTTGGTGATCTTTACGAATAATCTACCAAAGTATCGCCAACTTGGCAATATTTCGTCCCAGATTGACGAAAATATCTTTAAAATTGCAAAAATGACGCTAAATTAATGAAAATGACGCCTAATTGATGAATTAATTCTTAAAATATTTAATATACGGACTATATCGCTTATTGAGGATGCTATCAATATTTATAATTGTTTATTTAGAGTTGCGCGAAATATAAAATTGGGTACTTTGAAATAGTTTTACATGTTGTCATCCGGAAAATCGCCAAATGTACAATTCAACAATAAAAACACAGTACCGTGGATCTTATACATTATTTTTTGACTGTAAAAGGAGTAAATTAATTGCATTTTATAAGGAAAGTCGTGTGCTGCCCACATCAGATTTTTTTAATCCTGATTGAAATTATTTTATGTCCCAGGTATGACTTTTCCTGCAGATTAAAAAATCTGATGTGGACAGCACATGACATTCTCAGCAGACTTATTTATATCCACGTTCTCTTTATTTTAATTAAATTTAATTCACTTTTAATTCAATTTTCGTTCTCATTTGGTAACTGGAGTTATTTTCAAAGGTGACGTTGAGAAAATATGAAAGAACTTAAATATCTCGAGAATGTCTAGTCCTAGTGTAATGGGGTTGGTCTTGTTACTTTCTTCGTTAAAAATTACATATAAAACAAGCACTTAAGGGATATATTTGAGCATACGTAGTTTTTTATTTCAGATTTTGGCGATTTTGGGGGGCCATTTTGCAAAAAAAGGCAGGTTGTTTTTTCCAAATTGTACCAAAATCTAATCAGCACCAGGGTGTCCCAAAAGTGACTATCTACCCATAAGTGACCATTAGTTTTTCAGCTAGAGTGGATACAAGCTTTTGCGGGCCATTTCGCAAAATAAGGCGGGTTCTTTTATCCCGAATCGTACTCAAAACTAATCAGCACTAGATTCGCCCAAAGTGAGTTACCTACCAAATTTTAGGAAATTCGGTCCATTAGTTTTCAGTTAGAGTGGATACAAAATCTGCACAGACAGACAGACACACAGACAGACAGACACACAGACGTCACGCTAAGAATATTTTTTTCGCATTCTAGAAGTCTCGAAACGTGTAGATCCGTCGAAAACTCGAGTTGCGATTTTCGGCATGATTCCAATACTTTCCCTATAAATTACCATGTATTGCAGGAAAAGTAAAAAAATCGATATTATATAAAAATAATGACATAAATTAACATTCTTATTTCCATATATCTCAAAAAAAATAAAATAAAATTTTTCTTGTTACATTCTATTTACATAACCATACCAAATTTTCATGTACACAAATTTCTAGAGATATCGGCCTCCATGAGAAAAAGTAAAATTTCAAATATATCGAGAAAGGCTTGAGATAACTACCAAACATTGGTGCATATTTATTTCCGATTAAAACATTTACAAAGAATTTACTCGTTTGATCTGTAGTGAGCGTAATTGTGAGTATAACTAAATTTTGTAGAATTGTTTCCGTTTTAGATGCCTCTTTTCTTACCAATTTAAATGTCCAAAATTGCGAAATGTAATCACATTTTTATTACTTGTTCAAATTGAGGAAAACCGAATAAATACAAATTATGTAATGAAATAAATACAAAATATAAAATTCTATTAGCACATTTTACGTCACGTTATAAAAAAATCTGATGTGGGCACCACATGACTTTCCTTATATAATGTAATGAATTTACTACTTTTACAGTAAAAAAAATAGGTTTTTCTTATAGTCGATACAAATATTTTTACCAAGATATTGAATTTTCGACAATTAGTCGTCATTTTTATTGATTTAGCGTCATTTTTATCCATTTGGCGAGATTTTCGTTAATTTGGCAACATTTCAAAAAGTCGCCAAGTTGGCGACATTCCGCCAAATTCGTCGCCAAAATCTCGCCAAGCGTTATGGACAAAGAAATAAGTTAGTCTTACAGCAGATAAATGACCATTGGCGTTCAAATACAAAAGTATTATTCAAAGTATCTTTTTCATGAATGGAACGAGCTAGATCCACGAGAATGATGTCATCCAATTTATCGCATGGTATTACATATGAAAAGTGAACATGCTTCTCAATAGGAAATATTTTCTTTTTAATTTTATATGACTTTTAGATAATTTTTATGAAAAATGTGCAATATCTCGAGAACGGTTCATATTAGCGTTCTAAAATTTACGTCAATCGTTTTCTAATGAAAAATTACATAAGAAATGTCTATTTGCGTAACTTTATTCGTGGTTTTGATTTTTTGACGATTTTTTCAAAATTTCATTCGAAAATTTAGGGGGGTTCCAAACGTTCGATTGCGTATAAAAACAATAGGCTTCCAGTGTTTACGGATTGTGATTTTTGTACCAAATTTGGTTTAAATCGGTCCATTCGTTCGTGAGTTATCGTCTCCACAGACTCACTGACACACACACACACACATACACACATACTTTCACACACACACACACACACACACACACACACACACACACACACACACACACACAGACATCACTTCAAAAATGTTTGATTCGTGATCAGGGATGCTTGAAACGTGCTCTCCCGTCGAAAACTCGAATTCGAATTTTCGACCCCATCACAATACTTTCCTTATACATTATGTATATAAGGAAAGTAATATATATAGTGCTAGTACATAACCTTATTACTTAGATTTCCGTAAATAGCAGATGAACAACGGCTATAAAAGTTGTCTCTGGCAACTCAAGAATATTTAATTATGCCTAAATATTTATTTTTTCCCAAGTTATCTAGATAATAAATAAAATCAGTTAGACAACATCATATCTAACACGTGAAAGCAAAAAACGTAGTCTTTTAAAGTACACTGTATTATTACGTGTATGTCACTTAAATATATAAAAATTATATTTATTAAAATGTATGTAACTTAAATGAGAAATGCAGTTATTAAAAATGTATGCAACTTAAATGAAGAATGTATTTATTGAACTGTATGTAACTTAAATGAAGAATGTATTTATTAAAATGTATGTAAATTAAATGAAGAATCTATTTATTTAAATATATTTAGCTTAAATGAAGAATGTATTTGTTCAAATGTATGAAAGTTAAATGCATGAAAGGCAATGACATACCGAATTCGGATTTCCGAACTGATCCGTTTCTCGTGTTATTTCCCCAAAACGAGTTCATTAGTATATCCAGATATGGTTCAAAATCCAATGAATTAAAATATACTATAAAAGACAACTGCTAAAGATTAACAATTTCTATTCTCAACTTCTTATTACTTTCCTTATATACATAATGTATAAGGAAAGTATTGTGACGGGGTTGAAAATTTGAATTCGAGTTTTCGACGGGAGAGCACGTTTCAAGCATCCCTGATCACGAATCAAACATTTTTGAAGTGATGTCTGTGTGTGTGTGCGTGTGTGTGACAGTGAGCCTGTGGAGGCGATAACTGACGAACGAATGGACCGATTCGAACCAAATTTGGTACAAAAATCACAATCCGTAAACACTGGACGCCTATTGTTTTTATGCGTAATCGAATGCTCAGAACCCCCCTAAATTTTCGAATGAAATTTTGAAAAAATCGTCAAAAAATCAAAACCGCTAATAAAGTTACGTAAATCGACATTTCTTATGTAATTTTTCATTAGAAAACGATTAGCATAAATTTTAGAACGCTAACATGAACCGTTCTCGAGATATTGTACATTTTTCAAAAAAATTATGAAAAAGTCACATAAAAAAAAAAAATCCCTATTGAGAAACATGTTCACTTTTCATATGTAATACCATGCGATAAATTGAATGACATCATTCTCGTGGATCTAGCTCGTTCCATTCATGAAAAAATATACTTTGAATAATACTTTTGTATTTGAACGCCAATAGTCATTTATCTGCTGTAAGAATAACTTTTTGTTAGTGCATAACGCTTGGCGAGATTTTGGCGACGAATTTGGCGGAATGTCGCCAACTTGGCGACTTTTTTGAAATGTTGCCAAATTAATGAAAATCTCGCCAAATGGATAAAAATGATGCTAAATCATTGAAAATGACGACTAATTGTCGAACATTCAATGTCTTGGAAAGAATATTAGTATCTACTATAAGAAAAATCTATTTTTTTACTGTAAAAGTAGTAAATTCATTACACTATATAAGGAAAGTCAAGTGTTGCCCACATCAGATTTTTTTTCAAGCAGTGTCTTCTCCGGGGAAAGAGAAGTCTAAATTTAAATAGCAGAAATTATGCTTTTCCTGTAACTAAATGTATTGATAGAACTTTCCTTGTAATATTTTTACTTTCCTTATATACATAATGTATAAGGAATATATTGTGACGGGGTCGAAAATTCGAATTCAAGTTTTCGACTGGAGAGCACGTTTCAAACATCCCTGATCCCGAATCAAATATTTTTGAGGTGATGTCTGTGTGTGTGTGTGTGTCAGTGAGTCTATGGAGACGATATCTCACGAACGAATTGGGCGATTCGAATGGAATTTGGTACAAAAATCACAATCTGTGATTACTGGAAGCCTATTGTTTTTAAACATAATTAAATATTCAGAACCCCTCTAAATTTTCGAATAAAATTTCGAAAAAATCATCAAAAAATCAAAACCTTTAATAAAGTTACACAAATAGACATTTCTTATGTAATTTTTTCTTAGAAAACTATTGATACTTTTGAACCCTAGCATGAACCGTTCTCGAGATATTGCACATTTTTAAAATAAATTTATCAAAAAATCCCATAAATAAAAAAAACAATATTAACTTTTGGGAAACATGTTTATTTTCTATATGTAATATCATATGATAAATTTGGTGACATCATTCTCCTGGATTTTGATCGTTCCATTCATAAGAAGAGATACTTTGAGTAATACTCCTGTATTTGAACGCCAATAGTCATTTATCTGCTATAAGAATAACTTATTTCTCCGTCCATAACGCTTGGCGAGATTTTGGCGACGAATTTGGCGGAATGTCGCCAAATTGGTGACTTTTTGAGATGTTGCCAAATTAACGAAAATCTCACCAAATGGATAAAAATGACGCTAAATCAATGAAAATGACAACTAATTGTCGAAAATTCAATATCTTGGAAAGAATATAAGTATCTACTATAAGAAAAACCTATTTTTTTTACTGTAAAAGGAATAAATTCATTGCATTATATAAGAAAAGTCATGTGTTGCCCACATCAGATTTTTACAATTTGAAAGCGTTTGAAGTAAATATTCTATTTTCCTTGTGTATTTCTTAGATTATTTTGCATTAATTAGTAGTATGTTCATCTACCATTATATATTTTTATGCAAATTCGCTGTATAACTGGTCTCCATATATGAACATTCCATGTTTTACCATTCATGTAGCCACTAATGAAAGGCTTATTAACTCCCGTAAGCCCTCTGGCGGTTTTCAAATACTTTGCACGTCATTTAAGATATTTTAATAAATGACCTTTAGTTTTAAAGACGTTTTGTTTTTAATTTTATTTATAAAATACCACACATAAAAACTAGTAAAATTAACAATACAAATGCATTAAATAACTGCTAGACAATTAAAATAATGTCACCTTATTGCGCTACTGCAGCATATAAATATGATAATATATATAAATGATAAAGATGAAATGAATTAGAATATTTGAAGAGAATATATATTTGAAGAGATAGTGATGCATCCATAACAAACAGTAGAGTTCAATTACTGACCAGGAAAAACTCAGGAGAATGCTAGTCATATACAAGAAAAATCAAGAAACTACGCATAATACAAAAAAAAATTCAAAAGAAAAATTTGTATGATAATCAATGGAATGAAGCTGGTGTAATAGTAAAATCTTCATACCCAAGCATCTACCCTACCAAAGCCTCATAGTAGCACATTTCATTTAATGGCCTATTACTGTGAACAAGAGAACATTAGATACCAATATATGCCATAAATTAAAACAGATTGAAAAAATTAAAAAACTAAAAAGAAAAGAGAAATAATTTGAAAAATGTTTGACTTACACGTAAAGGAATAGCAATTTGTGGAATGCAAATAATTTTAGGAATGATTAAAATATTTAAATGATATGCAAATTAGAGAGCATTTAGTATACATAGAGAGAGCAAGGGTTTTGGAAGAATGTATAATGATTTTATGGAATTCCGGAGATAATGTAAATATATATAGTAGAATGTTTCCCATAATAAATGTTATTGTTTTTTATTAACACTTTACAACATAGTTGAAAAGTAATTATGGCTTTTGTTCATTCTGTCTGTCTGTCCATTAGCACGATAACTGCCATAAAAATGACTATCAAAATGAAATTTTAGTATGTTGTTCAGACGATCTGTGGGACCTATAGCAATATAAATTAATAATGTCACCCAATTAGTTTTGGATTGTTCGGGTTCAAAAAATGAAATACATTTGACCCTATGGGACCTAATTCTTCAAACATTTTTTAAGCGGATTTAAAATTCGCAAATTGCTTTGAAAGTTTTAGGAAATTTTTTAATTATCCCATAAAATATATAAAAAAAATTTCAGCAAAATATATTCAGTAGTTTTTTAAAAATTAAAATAATAATTACACCCTTTATATGACGAGATCACGTGACCATTATATGAAGAGATCACGTGACCCATTCCAAAATAAAATATGTCATCCATCTTGTATCAAAATTGTGATTTTTAAAGTCTTTTTTATTCCATATTAAGTGTTGTATCCGTCCTAAAACTCCTTTATTTTTGCTGAAATTCCGTGCATCTACATACTGAAACAACGCAATTAAAATATAGTTGAGTTTAAATGATCATCCAAATTTGATTATTTCTACAACGAAGCCTAATTTTCACTTATGGAGAATGTAAGTACCAAAAGATGTAGAATGCGTTGTATAAGAATTGCTGCATTTCTTTAACACACAATTATTTAACTCATGGAATCTGCAATGTAGCTGATATGAATGAAACATTCATTGACACAGAGAAGCAAACGATTTTATCGATGAAGTTTTAAGCATAGAGTTAAATTACTTGTACCGCCATGTTTTTAAGTTTTTAAGTAAAATAAATTATTATAGTATTGTGATGAATGAAATGAATGGAAAAAAGTTTATGAATGAAATGCTGCTTTTATATAGAGAGCCAGGCATGTTATATTTCGATGACGTCATTTGAATAAATTTCATTTGTTTTCGATGAAGTTTTCAAATACAATAAATTATTGTAGTATTATGATAATTTTAAAAATATTACCGAGGAACATATTGCATTTTAGGATGTTTAAACCAGGCAATTTATATTTCAATGCCGTCATTTGGATGAAGTTCATTTTTTTCGATGACGTTTTAAGTTTTCAAATATAATAAATTAATGCAGTATTGTGATAATTTAAAAAATATTACCGAGGAATGTACCGCATTTCAGAGATGTTTAAATAAAATTGAATTGAAGTTGGAAAGTGTTTCATAATCATTGCTTTATGCATGATTAATCTTTCTTGTTGTTAATTAAGACTCTTCATTTTAAGTATCTGTGTAGTTTGTTTTATTTAACGTATAAATACGATAACTGCCTTCTTCGCGCTCTAACCGTGCGTGTTGGTTTCCCACGTAGCAATTTGGTGCCGTGATCAGGATCCATATGATATATCTTGACCTTTCGGGTCAACTGGGTCAACCCCTTCCGTTCACACAGCATCTGATGTTCTCTTGGAATTGAGTATGACCCATTCTTCTTCGGATATATGTCCGGTGCAGCAACTTTAAAGAGATCGTTATAGGAATTGCTTCGCTGTTTGATGGACCATCTTCTTAGGTCACATTCCTCCTCTGAAACTGCTATGTTACATTGCGATTAAAAAATTCAATGTAACACTTGGAGAGATTAATTTTATCTTGAAGGTTGAATGTGAGCAATTACACACAAATCGATTCCTTAGCGGTCAAAATATTATTACAGAGTTTCCATCTTGGCATCACCAATAAACGTTCTTTCAAACTATCTTTGAACCGATTCCGTAGGCTAATTCCTTCATATTTATTTATTTTTAAATGCATCGAAATATGCATGTTTTATTTGTTATTTTCTTACTTCGTCGAATCCGAAAAAGGAAAAATTAGCACAATTCTATGGTTTGGACAAAAGTATGGGCTGCGTTTAAGCAAAATATATTCACTTTCAAACAGAAAAGTAAAACGTTTTGAATTACGCTGTTTTCTGATTTTCTGTTAATTTTCAACAATAAACCTTAAAATTGAGATTTCCGATTCCCTTATTTTTCTGGTTGGATGATTACATCACAAACTGGGCGTTGCTACGGGGAACAGGTGACCATTTGTTCGCTCAACTACAAAAACACTGAAATTAAAAAATTTGGATAAAAATAAAAGGTATGTGGGATTTGATACAAAACAGGCAGTTAGAGAATTGATTAGTGTTATCTGTATCTGAATTATTTGTGTACCGGACATTTATTTAATACCAGGAAAATTCCGGATAATTCACTATAGTTAAGAAATAATACTGCAATCGAATCTATGTAGTAAACCCTTGTAGCTTTGATAAGTAGCGAATTTATCAAATGAGATTTTATTTTTCGTTACTTTCCTTATATACATAACTAGCAGCATACCCGTTCTTCGTACGGAGTATATAATATAAAGAAACTTATAATTAGCAATCATGTGCAAATTCTGTTAAAATATTAAATGTATTGCTCCTGAAGAAAAGTTTAAGAATATTTGTTCTCACTATGCAAAATTATCTTTAAGGGCAGATCTGAAGAATAAAACATCCTGGCCCCTTTTGTAAGCAAATATACAAAAAAAAAGGAATTGAATCAATATATGCAACCCCGTACTACTTATATTGTCGCAGATTAGAAAATATGCCAGTGTGTTAGTAGAAGATTACCCGTATTACAATATGAGTCTCAAAAATATTTGCCAAAGTAAAAGAGATGACGTAATAAATTGAAAATATCAATAATCTCCGTACTCTTTATACCAGAAGGTCGTAATTGATTCCAATATATGCCAATATATATCAAAACATATGCCAATATATCTGTACTACATATATTCTCGTAGATTAGCAGATATACCCGAGTATTTGTAGAAGATTACTCGTACAACGTACAATATATGAGTTTAAACAATTTTTGTCGTAATAAAACAAGTGCATAATAACTTGAAAATATCAATAATCCCTGAATCAATAATCCCCGAAAATATCAATAATAATAACGTTTAAACCTGAAGACCGTAATTGATATTATCCAGTCAAAAATGCTATAAGAAAAATCAAACCGTTTTTATCTAAAATATATTTTTATATACATTTATTTATTATTCAAATCTAAAAAAGAATAATTAAAATTAACAGACAGATTTAATTTAATTGCGTTTCTGAGCAACATGATATAAGATAGAATCTTTCTCATAAACTGCGAAATTAAATAACCATTTTGATTTCTTTATACTTTTCATTGTTCAGTTAAAGCTTGTGAAATATAAACCATGGAGATAGATTTCTCATTTAAATCATGTTTCAAGCAATTCATGTTTTCAGAAAGTGACTAATTGGCGCAAAAAATCCTCCATCAAACTCAGAGATAAAGTTTTAATTCACTTTCAAACAATTTTCAAGCTTTTCGTTTGGATAAACCACGGAGTTAGAGAGTAGAACTCCTAGGAAAAAGTTTTGTTTTTCATTAATATCTCCATAACCCCTGGTCTTAGATACTCGAAACTTGGGCTAAATTTATGGAGGGCTATTTCAAGGCTATCCACAAAATTTCATCAATTTCGGTACAGCCGTTCTCTCATGATGATGATACAAACGAAAATTGTGTTTTTTACTAATATCTAGAGAACCATTGATCGTATAAACTCCAAACATAGACTAAATTTTAAGTGGGACTATTTCTAGGCTGCCCACAAAATTTCCTCAAATTCGGTTCAGCCGTTCTCCCGTGATGACGGGACAGACAGACAGACAGACAGATTTCCAGTTTTATTTATATAGATATAGTGACGGAGTTGTAACTATTTATTAAGCTGCTTTAATTGTTATGCTTACATCCTTTATTGTTCATACTTATCCTTTTCAATATTATGCTATAGTGATTTGATAAAATTGTTCCTTCTGTAATTTATTTATGTCGTTTTATGCTACTGTAATTATCAACTTCACTCCTCTCCTTCTATATCATTAATACCTCCTCCTAAAATATTAATCTTTTAGGAGAGGGTACTCGTTTCTTTAGATTATTATTATTGTTATTGCTGTTATTGTTATTGTTATTATTAAAATATCATTCTATTGTAGCAAGTTTGGAAACCAAATTCCGGTTTAAATATCAAAATCGTTCTTTGCTTGTTCTTCCTTTCAAACTGTTGCACTAATGCTATTAATTGAGATTAAAATGCCTGAAAACGTTGTAATTAAATCAACTCAAATTGATCGGAGATAAAAAAATATTTTACGTGCTGTAATTTTTATGTTAGCAGAACCATAAAATGTGGGCCATTTTTACTATCTCATACTATGTAAAGTGTTTTCACGAATGTTTTCAAATTCGAGATTTTGATGTTAATATATGTTAAGACTTCCTGAGCACGTTTTGACTATTTTTGGAGTGATATCCGTCTGTCTGTCTGTCTATATGTCTGTAGTCGATTTTTTTGTATAATAAATAGCAGACACAAATATTAATGGATTTACACGAAACTTTAAATCCGGCTTTGTTATAAAAATATCTTGACCTAAATATAATTTTTTTTTTAATTCGAGCGAAAAAATTCGGCAGCACAGGACAAAATTTGACATAATCATGCATAAAAGGGTTTATTTATGGCTCAATGATTACGAAACCTGTTTTAATCATTTTTGTAAAAAATAACCGCGATACAAATATTTTTTGTTCGTGACGTTATAGACCCCTTGGGGGACAAGTTATTCCCCCGGGGGGGGAGGTAACATTGTCAAGTATGGCATCAATCAAAAGATTTTTTCAAGCCCTTTAAAGTGAAGGGTAGCACACTATAGTTTTTAATATCTCGACCCACGATACCGATTTTTCAAATTTTTTCTTGTAAAATTTGAAAAAAAAATTCATTCTGGTACGAAAAAATCTGATGTGGGCAGCACGCGACTTTCCTTACAGACTTATATCCACGTTGTCTTTATTTTAATTTAATTCACTTTTAGTTCAATTTTCGTTCGGATTTGATACCTGGACTTATTTTCTTTTCAAAGGTGGATTAGAGAAAATACGAAAAACCTAAAATATCTCGAGAACGGCTAGTTCTAGTGTAATGCGGATGGTCTTAATCTTTTCTTCGTTAAAAATTACGTATTAAACAAGCATTTAATGGATATATTTGAGCATACGTAGTTTTTCATTTTAAATTTTGGCGATTTTTGGGAGCCATTTTGCAAAAAAAGGCAGGTTATTTTTTTCCGAATCGTACCAAAATCTAATCAGCACCACCAAGGTGTCTTACAAGTGACTTATTTACCGAATTTCGTGAAATTCGGGCCATTAGTTTTTCAGCTAGAGTGGAAACAAGCTTCTGCGGGCCATTTCGCAAAAAAGGCGGGTTCTTTTATCCCGAATCGTACCCAAAACTAATCAGCACCAGATTCGCCCACAAGTGACTTACCTACCAAATTTTATGAAATTCGGTCCATTAGTTTTCAGTTAGAGTGGATACAAAATCTGTACAGTCAGACACACACACGAGCGTCACGCTAAAAATAGTTTTTTCGTGTTCTAGAGATCTCGAAACGTGTAGATCCGTCGAAAACTCGAGTAGCGATTTTCAGCATGATTCCAATACTTTCCCTATACATTTCCATGTATTGCAGAGAAAGTAAAAATCAAGTTGAGCCCCATACCAGTTAATCGTGCTTAAATTAGAAAAGGATTTTGGTACTCAATATTTTAATTTAAATGTTTAAGTACCACATTTAATGACCACTTGCACGCTCAATGGAATTGACTAGATTATCTTATTGCTGTATAAGAAAGAAGTCGCAGAAAAATAACCTACTGACCTAGAGACAATAGCTTAGTCGATCATTGCCAAAAGCACAAAATGTCAATTAGTAAATCGATACTCTTCTAATAATCTTGTACCTATATGAAATCCATATATAACTCAAAATATGATCCCTCATATCCCTCATTCCGTTCGAAGAGTGCTTGACGTCACTTTCGGTGTTGATGACGTAAGAACATCTCGTTGCCATGGTGATAAGTTTAAATGACTGCTAGCGCCAGCCGTTCATATGTTGAGCGGGGAAAAGAGACAGAGAACCTTCCACGAGGGGGGGACGGGAAACTTTTTTAGAAAAAGAAAAGGTGCACAAAATATGAAAAAGCGAGGAAAGTTCTGTAAAAAAAAAGCGGAGGTACAGTCATTATGTGATTAGAGAAATAATTTTTTACGTGAGTTAAGATAATAATCGAAAGAAGAAAAAGGACATTGTTATGATTTGTGACTAGTAGAACGTTTCGTTGGGGCATCCGATTGGTTTTAAAAATGTTTCGAATAATTATTTTCTTGATTATTTTATGTTAAAAGTTCATTCTAACTTCTGCAAAAATTATCCATGAACAGAATAACTGTCTGATAATCAACATTAAACAAATATGTAATGGTGTTGACAATTTTTATTTTCCCACACCATAGAATACAGTAGAATATTAGAAAAAGTATAGAGAGTACAGAGAAAATATAGAGAAAGTATAGAGAGTATAGAGAAAGTATAGAGAGTATAGAAAAAGTATAGAGAGCATAGAGAAAGTATAGAATATAGTATAGAGAAATAATAGAATATAGTATAGAGAAAGTACTGTTTTCTCTAAAATTATGGATTAGGTTTTGATGTCAATATATATTTTAGGACCTCCTGAACACGTTTTAACTATTTTAGCCTGATGTTCGTCTGTATGTCTGTCTGTATGTGGTCTATTTCTTGTGTACACGTTAGCGGCCAGAAATATTAATGGACTTACACAAAACTTTATATCCAGCTTTGTCATCAGAAAATATAGAACTAAATAGAATTTTTTTTTAATACGAGCGAAAATTTATTCGAAACTATATATTTTTTTAACATGGTATCATAAGACGAAATTTGACATAATAATGCATAAAATGGTTTATAATGGCTCAATGATCAGGAGACTTAATAGCTTCAATCATTGTGAAAAATAGCCGCAATACAATTTTTGCGTTCGCGACGTCATTAGTCCCCTTAGGGGCTAAAGATGTCACAACGTCAATGTACCCGATAGCATGTTCATTAGGTGGTTAGTAGGATTGATTCGATTTTAAATAAATTCTCACCATAATAATAGTATATTAATAAATGGCACGTTGAAGTATTACGTACAAAAATACAGTTTATTTTACATACACGAGTAAAACGATAATAGAACTGCTCTATCTTTAGAGTGTGAGTGATGAAAGTTAGATAGTCAGTATTATTCAGCATTTTAGAACTAATCAACTTATTTAATTATTACTTCAATTTATCAAGTTGATTAACAATATCACTTCAATTAATCTGCACTAAATTAATCATATTTAAACTGTAATAACGGCAGTATTAGCGATAATTGATTTTCTTCTTCAATGGTAACGGAATAAGATCTTCAAGAAGTAGCTGGCGGAATTTTAAATGCAGTGACAAACATGACTCTATTCGTGGCCACCAAATATCACGTAATGTCCGATGAGGTGTTTGAGAACTCTATGTTACTAAAAATTTAAAAAGCTTGTTCACCCACTCTAATTTTTAAGCCCGTTCTTTTAAATCTGTAACTCCAACAGAAAAATAATTTGATAACTATCAAAAGGTTTACGCTCCCATCAAGAATAGCAGCATTCACGAAGTGTTTCGAGTGGCAAAACTGATCCATGAACTGGTCCACCAAAACTAGTTCATGAAAACTGGTCCATAATGATTTTATCAATAACGAAAGCGTAATTCCCAGTATTTCTTTCAGGACTTTTGGTCGGGGAGATGAATGACATTTTAGGGAGATAAGTTTCCTATTTGTCCTATATAAATATATCTAAATATTGTGCAACATAAATAGAAACTAGGTTTCATAAAATGTCTCCGGAGGGGGAAATACACGTCTCCAGGGGGTTCGCGTCCCTGAGGTATGCCTGAAAGAAACATTGATAATACCTACTTTGGAAGCACCCCACCCCCTCCTTGGGCGAGTCCTGTGAGTATGAATTTAGTCATTACATTCTCCAGTAACTTGATCTCACTCTTAAAATAATTTGAAGCATGTTACGTGAAAATTCTAAAACTGTCGGTGCTCATAGAAAATCATGAAAGTGTTGTACTTGGCAAGTTTTCCTGTTTACTTGGCAGATATCAGCTATCACCTCATGAAAAATGCATAACAAACGTTAAAATTTTCCATGGATGATATTCATTGCCATAAAAGCGCAATTATAACTTTCTGTAAGCCTAACTTTCGTTCTAACTTTCATTCATACTCATGGTATGAATGAAGTCCCATGAGTATAAACAGCATCTTAGTCCTTGTTGAAATGATGATCTGGTATCAATCGTAACGATTACGAGAGTCTATTTTTATACAAAGACTAAATATAGAGATAATTTATTTTTATCTCAAATATAACTGTTTTCTGTAATTGAAAATATTTACACATGAATAGACAGTTCATCAAAGATGTATTTATTGCTCGGTAAATTGAAAAGTCCAAAATATTTTATTCCGAAATGTAGTGATTTTTATTGACTACAACTATGCTACAAAAATGAAAGTGCCGCTTAAAACTTTACAGATGTTATAAATATCAGGGGTTTTTAAGCAGATTTCATGTTTTGTCCTTGGGGTTTTTTTAATTTCCAAAACGGATTACAATAGCACAAATAGTCATGAAAACAAACACATAAACAGAAAGCGAGAAACAAGAATTAAAGAAGGTATTCTATAAGATGGAGTGAAAGTCTACAGACATATACTGACAATCATGTAAATGAAGCAGTGCACGAGAAATTTATATCTTGTCCATACCCTCATGGTGGTCGCATAGTGGGATTCAGGAAAATTGTCGATGGAGAAGTAAAGCAACATATTCGTGTCTATGACGAGTCGAAGAAAAGCCACTACATTTCTTTTATTTCGATCCGGACTATCTATTGCAGACAAGAATGTTGCACTATATCTTTTTAAATAATAAACAATTGTGAAGCATTTTTTCTCAGGAACTATTACAGGTTGATCTTAGATGATGACTGATATGGAATCAGCATCGAATTTTAGAGGAAGTTGAGGGGTTTAATAAGGATTTCGATTTCCTGTTCTGTTCGGGCTTCAAAATTTCACCTTAAACATGTGTATCTCGGATTTAGCTGTAGATAAAGCCTAGAAAATGACTGATATTAATTCAATATCAAATTCCCGCTAAGGATTTCTACATCTGATTTAAAACATTTTCCTTGAAACAAATATTTCTCCGAATAGATGACGGATAAAGCTTATGTGGTATACAAAAAATTATATTTGAAGTTCATTGAAGTTAATTAATTACATTGTGTTTTAGCATGAAGTACCGTATTAACCCACCTTATTAATCTTCAGTGCGAGTTCCTGGAATAGAAAACATTAACATACTACCATAATTAACTGCACAATTTTAACTTCAAAATAAAATCATTTATTAACAACAGAGATTATTTATTAAATTAATTGCAACAATTATTCATATTAATTGCAGCGGAGAGAGCAAATGTGAGACCAGTTCATTTAAAATTCCTAAAACGCATTGATGACCTTCAACAATTATTGACATGAACACATACCTTCAAATCTGTCTTTGGACTTTGTCACTAGCTCGTACTTAATGGCGATCATATTTGTACTGGAACCAACTCGCGGTATGGTACGCCTACTCGGACTCGTCGGTCATATCGTACTACCATCTAAATGTTAATTACGAACACTTCTGGAACAACTGTATATCAGGAAATTGTCGCTCTCCGTTGCTTCCGTTCTTACGTACCAGTCGTCGTGAATTCTGTCGTAGAAGTTATCTTCTGCATTGCATCTGTTCTTACGTCGAAGTCATCGTAAATTCTGTCGTAGAAGTTATCGTCTGCATTGCACCTGAATTCCCCTGTAGAAGTTGTATTTTTTTCCCTCGTCGAAGATCTGAATATCATCTCTTGATTGCCGCCTCTTTTGCTTGCGGTCTGTAACGCCGCTTAAGCTACGATTGGTCGACCTCAGGACAACGCGACCAGACATCTTCCATAATTTGTTAACATCTTTAACCACTCTCGTGGTTTCACCTTGGCCTCCAAAATTTAGTGCCTACTTTAACCTTTCGGGTCAGAGTGCCATAAACTGGTGTCTTTAAGTCTGTTGCCATTCTTAAACATTACAGACATCATAAATACAAACATAAAACTGTCTCACTAAATCTTTCTCAAATCTGGTCTCGCATATATCTCAGGCCAACACAAAAAAAGAAACATCCAAAATTTCGATGTCACTGCCAATTCTATAATTGGCATTTTTCCTTGCTAAAAGTTTGTCAGTTCTGCTGTAATTCTCAAAGTCTTGTTGTGCGCACGAAAGTTTATACACATTTAAACAACACATATATATGCTATGTACTCATCAACATCATATCAGGACTAGCTTTAAAATCAAGCAAAATTTAAATTTTGACTAATTAATGACTTTTTTTTTTTACATGCACATTCACTTGGCAATATTACATACTTATATACAATAACTAATACCTTTAACATCAAAATATTATTTTAGAAATTACACAACATTATTATTCCCATGTTATTATTTTAACGCAATTCCTTATTCATTGATTTAACATATTTTCATCATTGCAATTTCCATAACAATGCATCATATTTGTTTAATACTTACCATCATCGTACATAATCATTAACAACAATTTTTTTTTAAATTCAGCCATTTAAAAAATATATTTAAACATTTTTATGGGCTGGACAACATGCTCTCTCTGACAGTGTCATTTAAACCGGACTTAAACAAATAACGCGCAGCCCTCTCCTGGATTGGTGACAGCTTTGATCGATCGATCTGTTAATGATCATTAATATAACCCTCTTACTTTTCGAGCGGAAGTGTTCGTAAACAGGAAGGGTTCAAAAACACCCTTCGAACACGGGAGTGACCACTGATTATGAATGTCCCCTTTAATCGATTTTTAGCTCGATTTTGCTAATCGCAGGATTTCGAGATAAGAGATTTTTCTCAACTTTATTTTGGAGACTGGCCGGATAGTTTTGAAGACGTTTTGCCTATTTGCTCGTGCTCGCTTTTCGATGCTGGACTATGATCAACAACGGCTTCATACTTTAAAGTATCGTACGCTTTTATAAAATAATTCGAAGTGTCCATAAACGTTGAATTAATTTATTTTAAATATAAATTATCTGCCCATTACTTTTATCATTATGCTTTTAACCTTGACTACCCCTTTTTAACCCTTTACAACATAGTTGAAAAGTGTTTATGACTTTGTTCATTAATTCTGTTTGTCTGCCTGTCTGTCCGTTAACACGATAACTGTCGTAAAGATGACTTTATCAAAATGAAATTTTAGTGTGTTGTTCAAACTGTCTGTGGGACCTACGGGAATATAAATGAATAATATCACCCAATTAGTTTTGGATTGAACCCGGGTTGAAAAAATGAAATACATTGAACCCTGTGGGACCTAATTTTCCAAACATTTTTTAAGCGAATTTAAAATTCACAAATTGCTTCGGAAGTTTTAGGAAATATTCAAATTATCCCATAAAATAAATAAAAAAATTTCAGCAAAATATATTCAGTAGTTATTTAAATAAAAATTAAAATAATAATTTATATGAAGAAATCAGGTGACCATATATGAAAAGATCACGTGACATACTTCAAAATAAAATATGGAATCCATCTTGTGTCAAAATCGTGGTTTTTAAAGTTCTTTTTAATTCATATTTAGTGTTATGTCCGTACAAAACCGCTTTATTTTTGCTTAAATTCTGTGCATCTACTTACTGAAAAAACGCAATTACAATATATTTGAGTTTAAATGATCATCAAACTTGAATTATTTCTACAACGAAGCCCAATTTTCACTTATGGAAAATGTAAACACCAAAAGATGTAGAATGAGTTGTATAAGAATTGCTGCATTTCCTTAACATAAAATTATTTAGCTCATGGAGTCTGAAATATAGCTGATATGAATGAAACATAAATTGATTTTACACAGTGAAGCAGACGATTTTTTCGATGAAATTTTAAGCATAGAGTTAAATAACGTCTACCGCTATGGTTTTAAAGTTTTAAATAAAATAAATTATTATAGTATTATGATAAATGAAAGGAATGGATAATATTTATGAATGAAATGCTGCTTTTATATAAAGACGATTTATATTTCGATGACGTCATTTGAATAAAGTTCATTTGTTTTCGATGAAGTTTTCAAATATAATAAATTATTGTATTATTGATAATTTTAAAAATATTACTGAGGAATGAATCGCATTTTAGAGATGTTTAAACCAGGTAATTTATATTTCAATGCCGTCATTTGAATGCAGTTCATTTTTTCCGATGAAGTTTTAAGTTTTCAAATATAATAAATTAAAGTAGTATTGTGATAAAAATATTACCAAGGAATGTATCACATTTTAGAGATGTTTATATAAAATTGCATTGAAGTTGGAAATTGTTTCATAATCAATGTTTTATGTATGATTGATCTTTCTTATCTATTATTGCATGCTACACGTACTATTGTCATTCCTTATTTAAATTTTATTTAGTGGGATGCCTATAGCTAATTTGTATGAATTATTAAAGTTATCTTTAGGTGCCTCACTTATGAGTTGACACATTATCTAATCCCTTTGTAACCATTTATCAAATATTTTAAATCATTTTACTGTACTATATTGTATTTTACATTTTAAATAACCTCTTGAGATTACTTATTGGGATTCTCTCTTATTATCATTTCCCATTTAAATACCTTACTTAATATTTGCATAAATTTAAACTTTTTAAATTTTTGTCTAAAAAAAATTTTTTTTTAACTTTTTTAAAAATAATTCCTTGCATTATTCATTTATTTGAAAATTTGTTAACTTATCATACTTGAATGTAAAAATTTCACTTAAATTTACTGCAATTTTTCGCTCAATGATTTGTTTATGTTTTGAAAATGTGCTACCGAGTTTAGTAGTCACTCTGCTATACTTCACATATTTGTTTACTACTAATTTGCTTATCGTAAAGTTCAGATGTATTGCGTGAGTCGTTTTTTCACTTGACAACGTAGATTCACACTTTGTAAACAAACTTCGCGACATGACTTTATTTATTTACCTAAGTTATTATTCGTGTATATATATATATATATATCCTATGATTTTAAAACATTTTTATTTTTTTATCCACGGATTTTTACTCAACCTTACCTACAATATTTATAAGATTTATTTACTTATTTATTTATTTATTTATTTTTAATGACTTTCAGTACTTGACATTTTTGACAATTTTCACATTGTGCGGTTGAATCTTATCTTACCTCACATATTATTATACAATTTATTTATTATCTTGACATTTTAGTAACTGCGGCTAACATATTTTTTTAGCTGTTACAGTTTTGCAATACATATTATTATTTACTTATCAACTCCTTATTCATGACACTTCTTAAATACATTTTATTTTTATTTACTTACGTAACCTTCGTCAAACTTATTCAAATATTTATTTATTACGATATTTCGTCGCATTTAAAATCTAAGCATCAATTTATATGACATTTCTTTCTACAAACAATTCTTACGTATATTATTTGTTTACACTTGCTCAGTTGATATCGTACATCAATGATATTTTTTTATTTACATGCCTCACTGACATCTAAATTATGGGCTACCCTTTAAAATTTTCTTATATTCATTTCATATTTATTTATATTTATATTTACTTTCGTACCGTTTTCACACATTATATACATTTATTATATACATATATTTATTAAAATTTTATTTTCATATCATTATTTATGTATAAACATGATTTTCGTAGCCTTTCATTAGTTATTTATTTCAAATTACTTCACACTTTTCAAAAATTTATGATTTATTCATTTCAACAAAAATTTAACTAAATTTATTTTATTTATCCTGTCATTTTAGGATTAATTTCGTTCATTCATTTGCTTTCACAATTTATATTCCTCAAACACTTATTTACTTTAGTAATTTTCAATGTTTATTTACATTTCACATTTCAACATTCCTGCATGAGATATCGTGTCCTCGATTGCTTCATTGCAACGGGCGATTCACAGCTATTTTAACTGTTCATAGATTAACATTTTAAATTCTAATCGATTTAAAATTTACATTCATTTACACAATTTATTTATTTTTTTATTAACATAAAATTTATACCATTAATGTCTAATCCTTAACATTCTTATTGTAAGTTCATATCTATTTTATCACTTTACTTAATCCTGTCTTACAATTTTTAGGCTTCAAGATTCTTTCCCAAGTTCATCAAGGCTGGCACCATATTTCCTGAGCGCAAGCTCATTTTAGAAAATTAAGCAATTTGACTGGATCGAACGGCAAGAACAATACCCGTGCATCGACTTGGCTACAGACCCTTCGTCTGCTTAATTAGGTAACATATTTGATACTACATCTCATGTTTGTAGATTATTTGTATAATTGATTGCTCCTTATTCTTATCATGTGTAAAACCCTTTGTAATCAGCAATAACATGTAAAACATTTTGTAATCCATTATTACTTATATTATCAAATTTTGAAACATTTTTTTTTGTACAACCATTATTCATTTTTAGAAATTCACACCATTGTTCATTTTTAGAAATTCATTCCATTGTTCATTTTGAGAAATTCATTCATTATTCATTTTTAGAAATTCATTCATTGCCAGATCATTTTCCTTGAAATTCATCGCTTTAACATTTTTGTATCTCTCTCATTTCATAATTATTTTATACCATTCTTCCCGTATATTGGAATTTACGAAACTTCTTGGTTTCAAGAAATATCTTGGATTCTGACTGTTCTTGTGCTCTTATTCCTTATTGTTACGTTACATCAATTTGATCTTCATTACTTTTATTTAATTCTTCATTATCATTTGAATTTTTTTATTTTTATTACTTAAATACTCTTTTCATTCACTTGCCAAAAATCACTTATTAATATGTATTGTTATAATTTTGGCAGCATAATTGCCTTTTTCTCTTATCATTATGTTATTATTACTTATATTTTTATTACTCAATTGCTGTATATGGTCCTATAAATTTTTCACTTAATAATTTCACTTAATAATGGCTTGATCAGCTTATTTAGGAAAACTGTATCGCCAGCCTTTATGTCTTTCATACGGTTAACCGTATATCTTTGTGCTTTATTTTCAGTAGCACTTCTTTGTAAGCCTGCGGTATCTCTCATTATCTCAGTGAAATATTTCATATTTTGTTTAATATATTCTTTATAATTGTCTCTATTTTAACTCAAGCTCATTCCGCTAATGCCACTGTTTTCATTTTTATTATGAATGTTTTGCCCTTGTAACTGTAGAGCTCTTAAAAAACAAAAACGTTGGTTCGTACCCCGTTGTTTTGTTTTTAGTATTATTGACATAGTGTTTGAACCACTTTAGGGATTCATCCCAATCGAAGGTATTGTTTGCAATGCAAACCACGGACTCTTTCATCAAATGATGCATCCGTTCCAACCTGCCTAACGATGATGACTTTGCAACACTGTTATAACGTCTTTCTATATTGAGGTTGTCGGTAAATTCGATATATTCCTTACTTTTAAATTAAGTTCCATTGTCACTTTGGATTGTCCGAAACAATCCGCACGTAGTGCAATACTGAACTATAGTATCCACTATAGTTTGTGCTGAGGTGTTACCGGCTGGATATGCTTCCAAATGTCTGGAGAACATATCCAATATTGTTACGATGTGACAATGGTTTCGATTGCTCCGCAATAACTTCCTGACAATATCGATTTGGATATACTCGGCACAAGCAAAAACCGGGCTCATGATTTGAGGCTTGGCCGGCGGGATATTTTTTTGTCCTTAATTATCCAACCCTTATCGCACGATTTAACAAAATATTCCACATCAGCCAACATATGGGCGCGGTAGCCCAGTGGTTAGCGCGCGGGAGTGGCACTCGGTAGGCCCGGGTTTGATTCCCTCCGCTGCCAAAACTGCCGCCACGTTCACGCGGGGTACGATCACGTTAAACATGTGGGTCCGTAAGTCCTTCCGAGAGGTTGGTGGTAGGGGAAGGAGGGTACGGTTCCTGTGAATGCCTCCCCCACTGGGTTTCGGTCTAAATTGGATGCCTCTTCCCGGCCGTCCAAAAAGTTACCTCACACCTTTCTGGTAGGTCGGATGGTCTGGGCTTCAACAACAACTACATCAGCCAACATGACAGTCCGATAATATTTCTTTTGCACAATTTGCAAAGTCTTATATATACCGAAATGAGGAATATGAGCTAATTCAAGTACTTCTTTAAGCAATATCTCTAGAATAACAATTTTGTTACCTTTATTGCTTTTAACTTTATCACTTTCATTTTTCTGTAATCATGACTAGTTTTGTTGCATCATCTATGAAATACTTTTTGTTATTTTGTTTTCTTATTTTGCTTTCCTCTATCTCCATCCTGATTTTTTTTAATTTTTCATCCTTAATTTGTTCTTTTACTATTTGTTTGGTATAAAATTCTTTGTTTGCATTATATTGTTTACCATTTTCCCTTGATTTTCTTGATCAAAAATATATCTGGAATTATAATCTGCTGCGTTGCTTTCTCCAGGTTGGTGTTTAAATTCGACAGTAACAGTACTGATTTTCATTAGCCATCTGGCTATAATGCTTGGTTGCTTTTCTAGCTTTAAATGATGCATGAGTGACTTTGCATCACTTAACAAAATAAATTCCCTTCCAAAGAGGTATTTGCGGAAATGTTGCATCATCTCATAAATTGCCAACAACTCCAACTTGATGGCTGGGTATCTTTCCTCGGTGTCATGAAGAATACGCAATAACATATGGCACCCCATTTATTACCTGATATATATTTCCCCATATCCCAGTGTTACTCCCATCTGTGTATAAAATGAACTTTTTTTTTAAATCCGGAGTCCTAACCGTCGACTCGCTGAAAATTGCTGATTTTAATTTATCAAATGCTTCCTCACACTTGCTAGTCCATTTGAATTTTACATGTTTTTTAGTCAAGTTAATTAATAGCTCAGCAATTTGCGCATAACTTGGAATAGACGATCTGAAATAATTTGTGGTTCCTAAAAAACTTTTAACTTGTCTGATAGTAGTCGGATTTTTAAAATTTTGAATCTTAGCACATTTTTTTTATGGGCGATTCTAGAATGAATTAATTTTAGTTTTGCTTGAGACTTGTTTGAGTTTTAATTTACCGTTGTAACAAAATCCTACAGCTATCATGACTCCGTTTGGGAGCTTTTTTGTACATTGACGAAGCCATTTCGTAGGGTCATTTTCGTGAGTTGAGCAATAGAAAATTGCTCTTTTTTCATCACAGTCACTTAAATACACCCATGCCTCATCGAGTGTTACCACAAATTCCCATTTATCAGTAGCTAGGTGTTTTTCATATAATTTTCTACGATTTGTTTTTCTTTCCGCAATATGTTTTGGCAAAAGCAGATGAACTTTAGATTTAAACGTCTTTTTTACTTTCAAAATGAATGATTTTACTTACAGTGCCAGAAGACATTCCCATTTTCAATGCAATGGATCTTTGAGTCGGTGGATTTTCTTTTAGGATCAGAGACTTCACTTTCTTGATATTTACCTGCGTTCGAACAGTTTCAGGATGCGAATTTGCGGCCATTTTTTTCATTTTTACTTCCAGCTAGACGCTTTTTCCCGTTCAAATTTAATATATTAAAAACACCTTTCCTTGAAATGGAATAACCTCGATTTTTACACCCCTTTACAGTTTGTTGATACGAATATTATATTTTCCCCCGAAAAGTGCATTTACTTAACCTTCGAGCCATCTATCAATTTCATAAGCCATTTTCAAAATAAATCTTTTATTTTACATTCCAATCAAAACAAAACCATAGCAGACGATTATATTGAAACTGCCAAATCTTTATCTCAAAATGCTAACGAGAAACATAAATACAAAATCGTTTGTGCAAAATAAAGTGCGAAAGACCTTCTGTATATATATATATATATATATATATATATATATATATATAAATATATATTTACATTTATATATACTATATATATATGTGTGTGTGAGTGCGTGTGTATGTATGTATGAATTAACGTAGAAAAATTGAATAGATTAAGCAGCATCCAACACAAACAAAAGAATACAATTGATTACTAGTTATGACTCAAGAAAATGCCTGTCATAAAAATGAAAAACCAGGAACAACCCTTATGAATGAAAGCGAATTGCAAAAAATGGAGTGACTAACAAAGGATTGAAGTCAATATAATTTTAAAATCGGCAGGGTTGAATACAATAACATTTGACTACCCAATGTGCAATGGTTAGTTCATTGGGGTAAAAATGGCCTTTTTGTTCAAAGTAATAAGGCCATTTAATGAAATGTACTATTTGTAGGTAATGTTTTGTATTAAGCAGAATATTCCAAAATAAATAAAACTAAAGTTCCAGTAAGAAGGTTTGTCTGTACAATATATCCTGAGATATTGCAAAATAGAAGTTTTCGATGAACTTTTTTTAAACAAGATTCATTTTCGATGTAAATAATTAATTTGTCATTTACTAGTTTGGTTAGACTAATTTTCTCTATTTCAATTTTGATGCAATTGGTGTTAAAAAACAATTAAATGATTTAAGGTTTTATTATTAATAATTTAAAATGGCATTTCATGCATCAATTGTTTTGCTTTCGTGTCAACAAAGACTAATAAAGTTATTGATGCACAATTTTATCAACTGAATTTTTTTTAAATAATGTTATTTGTTATTGCAAAAGCACAATTTTATCAAAGTTTCGGATTAATCGTGATAAAAAATTTACCGAAAATATATTCAATTAAATATTTTTATTATTAAAAGTTTTATCTTTATTTCTGTCTATTTACTTTTCGGATGTAGTTTAAAAAATTATTTAGATAAATATTTACACAAACTAAAAACTCATATTATTAATATTTGCCTGCATTTTGTTTATTTGGAATTTCTTTTTAAAATGCAATTAATAAAGAAACATACCTCTAATTTTTTTAAAGGCATTTCAGTTTTGAAAGTAAATGTGTTATATCCTATTTACCTACTTTTTGAACCCGAATAAAAATAGTAATTAATGTATAATGAATAACAAAGTAATCGGCATCAATAAAAATATAAAGAAAATAATTCTGTTTAAGGGGATTTTTATGAGCAAAGCATTTATTTATTTTAGAGTTGTTTAGAGAAAGAAAATCAAATATGAAATTGATGGATAAGCCGTCATATGGTGGAAGTGGTATGTACGTTTCATTTTCAGCAAAACATTTAAAAAACGTTATTACTCTTTTGCAGATTTCTTATGTACATTCATACGTATTTTCGACAAACAGGGAATGGAGCATGAAGTGAAAGTTCTTGAGTTTCTACTTGGTCCAGAATTTGATAATGAATCTATACCAGTCATCATCTAAACTTTATTTTTAGCCGATTAGAAAAAAACTGATGTGGGCAGCACATGACTTTCGCTGCAGACTTATATCCACGTTCTCTTTATTTTAATTAAATTTATTTCACTTTTAATTTAATTTTCGTTCTCATTCGGTAACCGGACTTATTACTTTCCTTATATACATAATGTATAAGGAAAGTATTGTGACGGGGTCGAAAATTCGAATTCGAGTTTTCGACGGGAGAGCACGTTTCAAGCATCCCTGATCACGAATCAAACATTTTTGAAGTGATGTCTGTGTGTGTGTATGTGTGTGTGTGTGTGTGTGTGTGTGTGTGTGTGAAAGTATGTGTGTGTGTCAGTGAGTCTGTGGAGACGATAACTGACGAACGAATGTACCGATTCGAACCAAATTTGGTACAAAAATCACAATCCGTAAACACTGGAAGCCTATTGTTTTTATACGCAATCGAATATTCAGAACCCCCCTAAATTTTCGAATGAAATTTTAAAAAAATCGTCAAAAAATCAAAACCACTAAGAAAGTTACGCAAATAGACATTTCTTATATAATTTTTCATTAGAAAACGATTGGCATAAATTTTAGAACGCTAACATGAACCGTTCTCGAGATATTGCACATTTTTTAAAAAAATTATCAAAAAGTCATAAAATAAAGAAAATTATTTCCTATTGAGAAACATGTTCACTTTTCATATGTAATACCGTACGATAAATTGGGTGACATCATTCTCGTGGATCTAGCTCGTTCCATTCATGAAAAAAGATACTTTGAGTAATACGTTTGTATTTGAACGCCAATAGTCATTTGTCTGTTGTAAGAATAACTTATTTCTTCGTCCATAATTCTTGGCGAGATTTTGGCGACGAATTTGGCGGAATGTCGCCAACTTGGCGACTTTTTGAAATGTTGCCAAATTAACGAAAATCTCTCCAAATGAATGAAAATGACGCTAAATCAATGGGAATGACGACTAATACGCGAAAATTCAATATCTTGGAAAGAATATAAATATCTACTATAAGAAAAACCTATTTTTTGTACTGTAAAAGTAGTAAATTCAGTACATTATATAAGGAAAGTCATGTGTTGCCCACATCAGATTTTTTTCAAAGGTGGCGTAGAGAAAATAAGAAAAACTAAAAGATCTCGAGAACAGCTAGTCCTAATGTAATGGGGTTGGTCTTATTCTTTTATTCGCTAAAAATTACGTATTAAACAAGCATTTAATGGATATATTTGAGCATACGTAGTTCTTTAGTTTAGATTTTGACGACTTTTGTGGGCCATTTTGCAAAAAAAGGCAGGTTATTTTGTTCTGAATCCTACCAAAATCTAATCAGCACCAGGGTGACCCACAAGTGACTTATCTACCAAATTTTGTGAAATTCGGTCCATTAGTTTTACAGCTAGAGTGGATACAAGATTTTGCGGGCCATTTCGCAAAACAAGGCGGGTTCTTTTATACAGAATCGTATCCAAAACTAATCAGCACCAGACTTGCCCCCAAGTGACTTACCTACCAAATTTTATGAAATTCGGTCAATTAGTTTATTAGTTAGAGTGGATACAAAATCTGCACAGACAAACACACAGACAGACAGACACACGGACACACAGACACATGGACACACAGACACACACACAGACGTCACGCTAAAAATGGTTTTTTCGAATTCTAGAGGTCTTGAAACGTGTAGATCCGTCGAAAACTCGAGTTGCGATTTTCGACATAATTCCAATACTTTCCCTATACATTACCATGTATTGCAGGGAAAGTGAAAAACATGTTTAAAGTAAATTTTTTTAGCAGGATGTGGAAATGTAAATTGAAGTTGAAAACCTTAGGGAAACCAACAACCCCTTATGAAATTTGATGCTAAATGCATATCACTTATTAACACTTTACAACAAAGTTGAAAAGTGTTTATGACTTTGTTCATTCTGTCTGTCTGTCTGTCTGTCTGTCTGTCTGTCTGTCTGTCCGTTAGCACGATAACTGCCGTAAAAATGACTTAATCAAAATGAAATTTCAGTATGTTGTTCAGACGGTCTATAGGACCTATGGGAATATAAATGAATAATATCACCCAATTAGTTTTGGATTGAACCCGGGTTGAAAAAATGGAATACATTGAGCCCTATGGGACCTAATTTTTCAAGCATTTTTTAAGCGGATTTAAAATTCACAAATTGCTTCGAAAATTTTAGGCAATATTCAAATTGTTCCATAAAATATATAAAAAAAAATTCAGCGAAATATATTCAGTTGTTTTTTAAATAAAAATTAAAATAATAATAACACCTCTTATATTAAGCGATCACGTGTCCATGATATGAAACGATCACATGACCCACTTCAAAATGATATATGGCATCCATCTTGTGTCAAAATCGTGATTTTTAAAGTTCTTTTTAATTCATATTGAGTGTTGTATCCGTCCTAAAATTACTTTATTTTTGCCTAAATTCTGTGCATCTACATACTGAAACAACGCAATGACAATATATTTCAGCTTAAATGCTCTTCCAAATTTGATTATTTCTACTATTAAGCCTATTTTTCACCTATGTAAAATGTAAACAGCAAAATATGTAGAATGAGTTGTATTAGAATCGCTGTAATTCTTTAACACAAAATCATTTAGTCCATGGAGTTTGCTTAGCTGATATGAATTCATTGATTTTAGAAAGAGAAGGACGATATTTTTCGATGAAGTTTTACGCATTAAGTTTACTTACTTGCAGCTCAATGGTCTTAATTTTTAAATAAAATAAATTATTATAGTATTGTGATGAATGACATGAATGGGGGAGTTATTTATGAATGAAATGTTGCTTTTATAGAGAGAGCCAGGCGTGTTATTTTTTATGACGTCATTTGAATGGATTTCAATTGTTTTCGATGAAGTTTTCAAATATAATAAATTATCGTAGTATTATGATAATTCTAAAATTATTACCGAGGAATGTATAACATTTAAGAGATGTTTAAACCAGGCTATTTATACTTTAATACCGTCATTTGAATGAAGTTAATTTTTTTCGATGAAGGTTTAAGGTTTCAAATATAATAAATTAATGTAGTATTGTGATAAGTTTAAAAATATTACCGAGGAATGTATTGCATTTTAGACATGTTTAAATAAAATTGCATTGAAGTTGGAAAGTGTTTCATAATCAATGCTTTAAGCATGATTGATCTTTCTTGTTATATAAGCATTATTCACAGCTAAGTCTCAGAAATTGGTGTTTCAATAAAATGAGCATTTTTGAACTGGAAGTGAAAGTCCTTAGTGAACCCCACCCCTGTCTCATAGAAATTTATGCTGAATCCATATCGGTCCTCATTTAAGCTGTGAGACCAGATTTGAGAAGATTTAGTGATACAGTTTTACGTTTGTATTTATGATGTTTATAATGTTTAACAGTGGCAGCAGACAGTGGCAACAGATATTCAGATCTTCGACGAGAGAAGAAAAATAGTCACGGTGAAGCCACGAAGAGTGGTTAAGCCACGAGAGTGGTTAAAGGTGGTGAAGCTACGAGAGTGGTTAAAGATGTTAACCAATTATGGAAGATATCTGGTCGCGTTGGCCTGAGGTCGACCAATCGTAGCTTAAGGGGCGTTACAGATCTTAGGCAAAAGAGCCGACAATTGAGAGATGATATTCAGATCTTCGAGGAGAGAAGAAAAATACAACTTCTACACGGGAATTGAGATGCAATACCGACAATAATTTCTACGACAGAATTTCGACGACTTCGACGTAAGAACAGATGCAACACAGACGATAACTTCTACGACAGAATTCACGACGACTTGTACGTAAGAATGGTGGTAACGGAGAACAACAGTGTCCTAATATACAGTTAGTTGTTCCAGAAGTGTTCGAAATTAACACTTAGACGGCAGTACGATATGATCGACGAGTTCAAGTAGGCGTACCATACCGCGAGTTAGTTCCAGTACAAATATATTCGTCATTAAGTACGAGCTGGTGACAAAGTCCAAAGAGAGACTTGAAGGTATGTGTTCATGTTAATAATTGTTGAAATTCATCAATGCATTTTAGGAATTTTTAATTAACTGGTCTCACATTTGCTCTCTTCGCCGCAATTAATATGAATAATTGTTGTAATTTATTTAATAAGTAATCATATGTTCCTAATTCATGGTGTTATTTCCAAGTTTTAAATGGTGCAGTAATTCTGGTAGTTGTATAGTGAAAGTTTTCGTATTGTTTATGCACCACATTTATGTTTCCGTGACACTTTAGTGCGAGTTTAAAATTTAAATGAAAATTTTAATAAGTACTATTAAGGTTGATGAAAATAATTTAAATAAGGAGATGCATAATTTTAATGGAGGAGAGCGTGGTGACCAGATGGTAGCATTGTTTAACTTTAAATATGCACATTCCCTAAAGGTATAATGAAATAAATAGAATATATTGAAGACACTGAAAATAATTTGTTGAAAAAGTAATAATGAAGAATATGTGCATTTAGAAGTGTTTTAATGTGTATTATGTTGAATTGTGTATTTTATGCTATTAATTAGTATTTTGGAACGGAAAATTTTGTTTTAAATGCCTCAGAGAAATTCTAGACGACAGAAGTCGCCTCAAAGATCGCAATTAGAGATTATTGAAAATTTAAGAGTGAAAATGGAGTATTTTGGATTGATAAATTTATTGCCAGTTTTTAATGGATGTAAAGACGAGGATGTCGAATATTTTATTGTTTAATTTGAGAGTGTGGCAAAGATGGCTGACTGGTTAGAACAAAATAAAGCGGTCATTTTGAAAACTAGGTTAAAAAATAAGGCGCATGTATTTTTGTCAAAAAAAGTGGCACTGCAAAAAGCAAATAATATTAAAGAAATCCATTTATTATTTAAACAATTTAAAACATCTCTTACAGTGCTGCAAAAATAGTAAAATTTAAATAAATTTAAAATAACGCCAGGAATGAGTGTCGATGTTAGCATTGCAAATTTCCAATTTGACCAATGAATTTTTAGGGAATTATGCGAATAATGAGATGTGTGAAATAAAGAACAATTGAATGTTTGTAAAATTTATGGAGTCAAGACAAGACTGTAAGACAAGATCTGGCGTTCGAAATTAAAAAACTCAATATACAGGATTTTAAAAAGACGGTGGAATACGCGGAACATTTAGAAAGTATTGTAGAGGAAGGCAACATTACAGAAGTAAATGAGATTTATCGCAATGAAAATACAGGCAAAAATTTTAGTGATCGACAAATAGAAAGTCAAATGCAAAATTTAAAAATTGAACTTCAGCAAACAACAGATGAAAAGCGGTGGATCCTAAAAACTAAAATGAACAATTGTATAGGGTGCGGAGTGCTTAACCATGTTTGAGAAGAATGTGAGTGTAACCATTGTAACCAAAATAGAAATAATAGACCAGATAAGAATAAAAACTTTAAATATTGCTTAAGATGCGGAAAGCTAGGATATGATTTTTCTACCTGTCGGCACAAACAAAACGCACAAAAGAATTATGGAGAAAATAAATATGAGAATAAAAGAGGTGAATTTAGAAATGGACAAAATAACGGATTCAGAGAAAGAAGTACGCAAATAAATGGGGGACACTTAAATGCAAATACCGAAACATTTGCGAAAGAAAGTCTTAAGCGTCAAGAAATAGACTTTAGCGTCAGTCAAAATCGCGGTTATTTAAACTAACGGAGGGGCTTTGGCAGAGTGAAAATTCTAAAAATAGACCAAAGTCCCAGTTAATTAAAAGCAACAAAACTACAAAAAGGTAAGGACACGATGATAAAATTTTTGAAGGTAGAAATGAAAATTATGAAAGGGAGGTTTGCCCGAGAAGCCCAGGTCCCAAATCCAAAGCAATAAATCATGAAAATACAAATAAAAGGCACAATAAAAATAAAATGGAAAGCTTGCTAGGTATAATGTTACCTAAAGTATGTTTGCAGTTTAGCACAGTGTCCGCTGTTGCAATGGTAGACTCCGGGTCCATGGTGTCCCTGCTTTCGGAGAACTTGTTCCAAAGACTGAAAAATGAATCGAACGTAAAAATTAATTATGTTATCAGAAAAGTAAAATTACAAACATTTACCAAGCAAAAGATTCTGTTCTCGGGTTGTGTGAGAATTCATTTTAAAATTGGAGGCAAAGCTGTAAATAATATTTTTTACTTTCCTTATATACATAATGTATAAGGAAAGTATTGTGACGGGGTCGAAAATTCGAATTCGAGTTTTCGACGGGAGAGCACGTTTCAGGCATCCTTGATCACGAATCAAACATTTTTGAAGTGATGTCTGTGAGTGTGTGTGTGTGTGTGTGTGTGTGTAAAAGTATGTGTGTGTGTGTGTGTGTCAGTGAGTCTGTAGAGACGATAACTGACGAACGAATAGACCGATTCGAACGAAATTTGGTACAAAAATCACAATCTGTAAACACTGGAAGCCTATTGTTTTTATACGCTATCGAATGTTCAGAACCCTCCTAAATTTTCGAGTGAAATTTTGAAAAAATCGTCAAAAAATCAAAATCGCTAAAAAAGTTAAGCAAATAGACATTACTTATGTAATTTTTCATTAGAAAACGATTGACATAAATTTTAGAACGCTAACATGAACCGTTCTCGAGATATTGCACATTTTTGAAAAAAAATTATCAAAAACTCATATAAAATTAAAAAAAATATTTTTATTGAGAACCATGTTCACTTTTCATATGTAATACCATGCAATACATCGGGTGACATTATTCTCGTGGATCTAGCTCGTTCCATTCCTGAAAAAAGATACTTTGAGTAATACTTTTGTATTTGATCGCCAATAGTAATTTATCTGCTGTAAGAATAACTTATTTCTCCGACCATAACGCTTGGCGAAAATTTAGCGACGATTTTGGCGGAATGTCGCCAACTTGGCGACTTTTTGAAATGTTGCCAAATTAACGAAAATCTCGCCAAATGGATGAAAATGACGCTAAATCAATGAAAATGACGACTATTTGTCGAAAATTCAATATCTTGGAAAGAATATAAGTACGAGTATCTAAATAAGAAAAACATATTGGTTTTTACTGTAAAAGTAGTAAATTGATTACATTATATAAGGAAAGTCATGTGTTGGCCACATTAGATTTTTTTATAACTGATCAGCACTTTGGAAGTGACTATGGCATTTTGTTAGGTTATTACTTTTTGGTAAACAATATAGGAATTTTAAATGCAAGAAATAAAATTTTATAATTTGGCAATATATCTATACCACTATACCATTAATTGACGATAAAAATTTGAAACAAAGTGAGCAAGCAAATAAGGTGATTATGTATACAATTCTAATACAAAAACAAAATGGAGATAATAATGTACAAAAATAATGAAATCAGTATAAATGTAAGTGTTGAGAATAATGTGATTAAAGTCATAACAAACAGTGAAAATCTAAGCATTGAAAAGTTGATAAAAAATAAAAATAATGCGCGTAACGGGGAGCTTAATTTAAATATTGAGCATAATAGAAATAACCCCCCCCCCCTCAGTAAAGAACAAACAAGATCGAGAGTGTTGATTATGATGAGTTGTTGTTGTTGAGACCCAGACCGTCCGACCTACCAGAAAGGTGTAAGGTAACTGAATGGACGGCCGGGAAGTGCCACCCAATTTAGACCGGAACCCAGTGGGGGAGGCATCCACAGGGACCGTACCCTCTTTCCCCTACCACCAACCTCTCGGAAGGACTTACGGACCCACATGTTTAACGTGATCGTACTCCGCATGAACACGGCGGCATTTGTGGCAGCGTGCAAATCTAGCGCGCAAACCACGGGGATACCGCACCCGAGATGGCCAACAGCACGCGGCGTTCCGAGGTGGTCACCCACCAAGTACTAACCGCGCCCGATGCTGCTTCACTTCGGTGATCTAACGAGAACCGGTGGTTTCAGCACGGTACGGCCGTTGGCCCTTGATTATGATGAGTGTAAGATTAAGGTGAAAATTATTTACAATAAGCCGACCATGACGCACTGTGATAATATTCAAAATAGTGACGATAGCCAAGTGAATAGTAGATTAGTGAAAATTGTAAAATGGTAGGTAATGATACAGGAAATAAATCCAAATTGCTGACAGATACAAACAAAAAAGTGGTTGCACAAAATACAAAGAAGGATAGATTTAATATCAGTGAGGAATGTAAACAAGTTAAGAATAATAAATAAATTGTATAAATAAAAAATGCAGAAAGCGGCTAAAAGCAATAAACCAATCTATGCTCAGCTAAAAAGGAAGGTTAAAATTGAAGCAGGAGAGTCAAAACGGTTCCAATTGCACCTGTCAGGAAACGTTAATTCTAATGAAATCGTGCTGGAGCCATTAAACCTCGCCAAGACAATCTTGCCAGAGTTTCCAATCCAACCTATAACAAATGAAAGATGTGTCAATACATTATTTTAGAAATAAAAGCACTATTTGATTAAATAAAAGAATGAAGGTAGGAGCGGTGAATAAGGAGATGGAAATTGTAAATATGAACGTAATAAAAAGCGTGAATAGTGGAAAAATTGAGGATGTAAATAAAGTACAAAAATGCTTGCACTGAAGAGATGCTAAATTTATAGAAATCTGAAATGGAGAACTCGGAGTTTGACCTCGACCATTTACAAGGCGAGGATAAGAAAATGATGCACATGCTATTGAAATATAATGACGCGGCGTTTTCAAAATCATATCAGACATTGGGAGAAACCGGTGCGATTATTCCGAATATTGAGTTAATGGACTATTTTCCGATTCAAACAAAGCCCATATCCATTAACAAATTCTTTGAAAAAAAGAATATTGAAAGAAATAATTTTTTCTTTAAATTTGAACTGATTGAGAAATCGCAAACTATTGCTTCCCAATTTTGATGGTGAAGAAATAACATAAAGAGGGGCAAGAAGTGAAGTAGAGAATGACCGTGGATTATAAGGCTTTAAATACTTGTATTCCTTTACTACCGGGTGAATTATCCCGGATCAAGGATATCTTACATAAAATTTCAGGACACACTGTATATACTGTGTTAGATCTGAAGGCAGCTTTTTTCAGATAAAGTTACAAAAGTAGGGCAAGGAAAAAATAAACTTCGAAACGGGGTGCCTAGGACAATTTTACCTCATCGCCTTCCTTTTGGGTTAAAGAGCTCAGGAGCGTACTTTCAAATTTTAATGGACAGAGTTATAGACGATCTACGAGATCAAAATATTTAATTTTATCTTGACGATTTGGACATATGTAGCAACTCCAACCAGGAAATTATGCAAAAATTGTAAATAATGGACATAGGATATAGTTTACATCGAATTGAATTACATTTTTCGTATTTGAAATAACCAAAATTTTTATAATTGCTTTAACAAGATCTCCTCCCTCGGTATATGTCCATAACGACACGATTACACCCAGTTGCGATTTTTTTGCTTTTGTCAGTAATCAGAATCAAAGGTCTGAAATACTGATCGATGGTGTTCACAAAAGGGTTACGGTTTGTCGAATGGCTGGCTTTTCTTTTGCCAGTCAACCGGATCATCACAGCATCAGCTACGAAGTTGCCAGTTGCTAAATTGTTAATATTTGACATTTCATAAATTTTTGCATGAGGTTTTTATTTTAAAAAAATCCCCAAAGCATGACAGAAATGACACACGTGAAAATTTGAAATGTCAACGCACAGCGAGATGACGATAATCCATTTCATGGTAATAGATGCATCAAAACTACAGTCCAACCACATTGAATCATGCATAGCTTAAACATAGATATGCATGCCTCTGAATCCTTCGAAGTGAGAAACAAATTTTTACTATCGGATATATATATTTTTTTGTAAATTTGTATTTTCAATATTTTAAAGAATTTTATATAAATTTAATACCGTATAAAATAAGGATCAATCTACACATACAAAATAAGAAATCACAAACACTAAACCACAAGTCATACACACAAGTGACACCAACGGCCCTACCATGCTGAAAACACCGGCTCTCGTTAGATCACCGAAGTCAAGCAGCATCGGGCGCGGTTAGTACTTGGGTGGGTGACCACCTGGGAACACCGCGTGCTGTTGGCACATTTCGAGCGCGGTAGCCCGGTGGTTTGCGCTCTGGAATTGCACGCTGCCGCAACTGCCGCCGTGTTCATGCGGAGTACGATCGCGTTAAACATGTGGGTCCGTAAGTCCTTCCGAGAGGTTGGTGGTAGGGGAAGGAGGGTACGGTCCCTGTGGATGCCTTCCCCACTGGGTTCCGGTCTAAATTGGGTGGCACTTCCCGACCGTCCAAAACTGTTACCTTACA
This sequence comes from Amaurobius ferox, assembly GCA_951213105.1. NCBI lineage: Eukaryota > Metazoa > Arthropoda > Arachnida > Araneae > Amaurobiidae > Amaurobius > Amaurobius ferox. The sequence goes on along the minus strand of OX578146.1, from coordinate 71,496,513 downwards.
CCTTTCTGATAGGTCGGACGGTCTGGGTCTCAACAACAATAACACACAAGTGAGAAGCAAAACATATAACAGCAAATACAAAAATCGATATCAAAGCATCGAAGTTACCCGAAGCCCAACATAGTATGCCACTTACCCCCCACTGAAGAGTGAATACAACCCCCCTTCAATAAGTTAATTTTTAATCTTTAAAAATTATTAGAAGTTGAAGTTCATTAGTACGATGCAACTTGATCCAAAACAAAAATAAAAAAATAAAATATCATACAAAAGAGCTAAATATCAAGCAAAAGAGTCATACTGAAAAGATAAAAGCACCTAGAATCTCATTTATATGACGCAACTCTGCGCAAGAAAGAAGATTGAAATATCTAACCACAAAGGAATGAAAAGTAAATGAAAGCAAGGTACCAATAGATGGCGGGGGGTTGAGACCCCGCTCCCTGGTTTAAGCAAGCTTTATGTCGCGACGACACTCTCGGTAACCGGTACTTTGCCAGAGAATAGAATAGATAAGTATCAATATACTATACAAGGTAAATCGAAGTCATATGATTAGCCCGCTTTTGGTGGAATCATAGACACAGAAAAATTGTTCTGTACTAGAACAAGCCAATTAACAGTTAAACTAACACCAAGCAATTCACCGCCATGAGACACGACATTAAACAAATGTACCACAATAAATTAAGCCACAATAACATTGCTCTGCAATATATTAAAATTTCTTATGCAGAGTTGAAACGAGGTCCCACAAACTACAGTGAATGGTCCACTTTCAGTACCAGAGCTCTTATGTCCAGAAAATACCACAGAAATGCAACATTTATAGTCACATGGCACAAATCTAGTAAATTTACTGTTCACCTGAACTTTTATCTAAGTGCAAATTATAACTTTCAGTTACGGTTTTGCCATAAAAACCGCAAATGATGTCACACAAAAACTTTTCCGGAAATTCCTGTTTATCGTTCCAGTCAGAAATCTGTGGTCGCATGCATAGCGATCACTTTAATTGCTATTCAGTCGTTGGCTACGTAAAAGGTGATTAATAACGATGTTTCTGAACACGTATTTGTGCAGATTTGAATTCCATAATATAATATAGTTGATCTCAAATTCAAAATCACTATATTTATCGTATAATTGATAACCAGTTGTACCATTTTTATCCTTATAAACAGATAAATCGAGAAAATTTAAACTTTGATCTAGGTTAAAAGGTGTGTCAGATAATTTTAAATATTTGGGATAAAAGACAAAAAGTCCATAACATATTCCTTACTGCAACATGCCACTACTATGTCGTCAACATATCGTATGTACATCAATTCATTTAAAAGATGGATTCCTTCTTGGTATTTGTTTAAATAAATGTCTGTCAGAATTCAGGAACATCCTCCTTCTATCGGTATACCATATAGTTGTTTATAGAAATTCGAACCACGTGTAGTACAGTTTCAAAAAGAACCAATTCAACTAAATTTTTATATTTACATTTTGTTATACAGGATTGCATAGAGTATTAATCATAAACCTCCATTACGATTTCAAACAAATCGTTTATATTAATGTTACAAAATAAATTATTAAAATCATAGCTTTTGCAGTATAAACTATCAGGAATATTTTAAATTTTTTAATGACTTAAAAATAAAGGCAATTCCCATGGGAGGGGGATGCTCATCTCTACTCGCCGATCTTTATCTGAATAAATTTGAAGAGGGAACACATATCTTACAGGAAATCCCGTACTTTCGTTACGTTGACGATGTCCTTATTGGACAATATGAAACCATACCTCATTTTGATTTTAGATTTTATCCTAAAGAACATGAATTAATTGAAACAATAAGACAAGAAAGTAACCATGTTGATTTTCTGGACATCACGATCAAGCATGATTGCAACTATGGCACTTACACTGTTTTATATGATAAAAGAAACAACTTCAATATCAGTATAAACCACACTATCGATTGGGACTCCGACTTAACTAAAAACATTTTTAGAAATATCGTCATCAACCATCTAAAAAGAAATCAACTTCTTAATACATTTAAGACTGATTGCATCGTTCATAACAGAAATATCCTGAAAGAGGCGAAAAAACGACATTATCCTGAAAGCTTCCTGAAGTATTATTATAATTCTATTTTCAATAGAGAAAAAGAAGAAAGTGCATATTTAAGGGATATCAAGGAGGTTTACAAAGCAACTTAATGTTTGTAAGCATGGCAATTAGTATGTGTAGACAGCGCACCCTGGTGTAAAGTCGATCCACGATTTATAGCTATATAGTTAGGCGGTCATCTTGATTCGGTTTAAACACTTTCACACTCTTGGTCGTTTTTGATGATTTTCCATTTTACTCTGTGTGTTTCACTTAACACATATTCGAAAGATAGGCTGCTGCATAACAATGGTTCCGGGAGTGTTGCCCAGGCATAAAAAGCACGCATTTAAACGGAAAAGAGGGGTCACAATCCCCCTCTGCCATTTTTGCTATGCATTTCGTCGTTTCCTTCTTTCATTTGAAGCTTATATATATATATATATATATATATATATATATATATATATATATATATATACACACACACACACACACACACATATATATATATATATATACATATATATATATATATAAATAATATATATATAAATATATTTATATTTATATATATATATATATATATATAATATATATATATATATAAATAATATATATATAAATATATTTATATTTATATATATATATATATATATATATAATATATATATATATATTTATATTTATATATACATATATATATATATTATTTATATTTATATATATACTTTTTAATTGTGATTTTTGTATCCTAATATTCTTCTCATCCCCCTTTCCTTTGTAGTGATATGTTACCTTCTATCTTTATCCTTAGTCTTGGTCTATAGTTACTCATTTGTAACAGATATGCTAGAGATGGGTTTTTTTGTACATACAGTAGTTTATGCATAGTTTTCGATTAAAGTCTTTCAATTTTTTTTTATATATAGTGGCTAAATGTGAAACACCAATTTGTTTATGAAATAAAATAAAAAGTATATAACAAGTTTCAAGATATCCTTTTCTCATTCCCTCAAGTAAAAGAAATCTCATTCTTAAATTTCAGAATCAACAAAAATTGCCATTTACTTCCATTTTAAACTCTTCTGAACAAACACGCTTTGTCTCCGATTCCTTCCATCGATCTTTACAGTACAAACAATTGAAAACTCCCTCAGTACATCTCTAAAACGATATTTCGAAATAGGCGACGTCTACGAACGCTACGATGCAGGTAAAGTGACGCCCTAATCTCTGTTCATGTCATAATAAATGAAGAATCGAACGGAATATAATGGATTATGAGCTACCATCCTTGAATTGATGTTTTGCTTCGAATAAGAGAAATACACGAGATAGTTTTATAGAACACGCAGTTGCGGGTTTAAAAATGGTGGTTTCAATGGGATTGGTGCAACTTGTAATGAATAAAAGATTGAAGAATGCCGTAAAAATATAGAAAAATATAGTATCTCCTTAGTAGCCCAATAGATAAAAATTTAAGTGGCCAGGCGGACATGTGTAATTTAAATCGAGGATGTGAAAAGTCTTTGTTGCTCAGTTTTTAAACAAAATACTGTTACGAATTGCTCAAATTAATTACTCAAATACAAAATACAACAAAATATACAAATTACACTCAAATTAATTACTCAGTTTTTAAACAAAATATACTCAAATACAAAATACAACAAAATATACTCAAATTAATTACTCAGTTTTTAAACAAAATGTACTCAAATACAAAATATACTCAAATTAATTACTCAGTTTTTAAACAAAATATACTCAAATACAAAATACAGCAAAATATATCCAACTTAATTACTTAGTTTTTAAACAAAATATTGTAAAATGCTCTGGAGTCTCTTTTCCTCCCTCTCACAGGAGTCTCTTTTGAAAGCCAAACGGAGAAGACTCACATACAGACAACCTTCCCTTTGATGTGAATCTAGGGTTGTCAGATGCTGAAATCCGGATTGGTATTGCTAGATTTGGCTATTTATCGCCAATTTGGCGACATTTGGCACCTTTTCGAGGGTTTGAGAAACGCCTCGAAATAACCAATATTCTTCGAGATATGAGAGATTTCAAGAAGTTTCTATAGAGAGTCTATAAAAGGAGCGATAATTGTCGATAAATCGCCTAATCTGGCAACCCTTCCTCCGGACTTCAGCATCTGGAAACCCTAGATGCACATCATGGAAAAGTCTGTATGGGTGTTTTCACTGTCTGGTTCTAAGAAGAAAATACTGTGAGGGAAGATTACACGTTCGCAACACTATTAACGGTCTTTATTTTTCTTCATACTTTTGCTTCATCCCGGCCATATTTATTTTCATTATTTGCTCCGTATCCCTCGACTTAAAATGTTTCACATCAAAAAGGAATCTAAAGCAAGGTTAATACCGATCCCTTATGCAATGCTTATTTTGATATCAATTTTCTACGTATTTACTTTCGTGCTGTAGTCTGTTATCTGAGTGTTCGATCGCGTGCTGAAATGTGTGTTTTTGTATAAAGTTCTGCACTAGCTGAAATTTCTATTTCTATTAAGTCACTCCTGGATCTCAGTTCCTAAATCCTTGCATGTTCTTTGTCGTGTTTTCATTAGCAATTACTTATTTATATACTAAAACGAATTACCCAATGTTGCCCGGATCCTAAATAGACGACCGCTACTTAAATAATACATTTATAGATAACACCACTCAAATTCCAAACCGCCTCTTCAAACCATGGATATCCCCAATCGGTACCTCCAGTCCTTGGATGTGATCAGTTATGAACGAGAGATCAAAGTTGTTTAAGGGTGAGCGTCAGTAAATCTTCTGCCCTATCCGCGCTTTGTTAACTTTCGCGGCACACATTTTTCGCTTAAATTCTGCTCAAACAGTTACAAAAAATTTTCTGAAAGATAGATTTCAATGCTTAGATTATATTAAAACTAAATTTAATATCCAATAAAACATAGAATATATTCTTTATTTTAATCCAAAATATTTTTGGTGCTGCCATCTGTTGTCATAATTTAATTCATACCGATTATTTTTTTTTTAATAAACATTTTTAAATATCTATTCCTTCTAATACAGTATTAAATACAACAACAGATCATTTATAATAATGCCACAATCTCTGAAAGATAATTTCTCATTCCATAAATTTGATAAGGAGATCTGAATGTACATCGCTGAAGACTGCAGTTTTGCCTTCAAGTCCAAGTTCAATTACGTTTCCGTGATTGTGGCATTATTATATATGATCTGTTGTTGTATTTAATAGCATATTAGAAGGACTCGACATTTTAAAATGTTCATTAAAAAATAAAAATAGTCGGTATGAATTAAATTACGACAACAGATGGCAGCACCAAAAATATTTTGAATTAAAATAGCAAATATATTCTATGATTTATTGGGTATTAAATTTAGTTCTAATATAATTTCAGCATTGCATTTTATCTATCAGAAAATATTTCGCAACTGTTTGAGCAGAATTTCGGCGAAAAACGTGTGTCACGAAAGTTAACAAAGCGCGAATAGGGCAGAAGATTTACTGACGCCTGACGCTCACCCTTAATGAAAGGTTTTTCGTGGTTATTTTCATTGCATTGGAACATTTGTATTTCTTCTTACTACGTGTATCTACTGTATTATTATATAATAAAAGTTATACCAGATTAAAACTGTGCCCTAACAGCATTTTTTTTTATCACAGTGATGTAACATTTACGTCACACTGTGACTTTGGGGCGCCACAGGACGTAGCATTAAATCTCGGCAATTTCGCATTCACGTCAGAGCGAAGTCAGTTTGGTTATTTTCAGGGTACTTTGTGACGTCGCGAGTTAACTTGTTTGTGAATTCACACTGTAATGTCTCTGTACCGTGATTTCGTAACATTGCTGTAACGTCAAGTTACATTTCTGCAATGTGACATTCACGTCACAGCGAAGTTAACTTATCTTCTAGTAGGAGTTAGTCCCCTAAAACAATAAATCCCGCGTTTCCGGAATATCCCCTAAAAATAATAACCTTATAATACGATGAAAACATAATCCAGAAATATTTTTATTTAATTAATAATTTAATAAATAAACGGCACTTCTATATTTACTTTCGGCATCAACAAAAATTGCTATCAATGTCCGTTTTAAATCCCGTCTGATTTCTCATTCCAACTTCCAACGTATCGATCCTTTTGAGTTTTCCACTTAAGTCTCTTTCTTGGAATATATATATCTGTGAAACGATATTTTTAACGAGACGGCGTTCTTCCTATGTTCGCGCCGCAGACAAAGTGGCGCCGGATTCTCAATAATGTCATCTTAGTAAATAGATGAAGAATGGGGCAGACTATAATAGATCATCTTTTACTTTTAAATGGTTATTTGTTCTTGAACATGCAGAGATGGGATTGGACGAGTTTATGGAACGTAATCAAACATGCATGAAACGTTTGAGTTAAGAAGTAATCTATTAATAAAAAAAATATATTGGGATTAAGTACTTCGGGAGAGTATTTGCATATACTCATACATATAAAAGTTGTTTACAGCATTCAAATTAAAAAAAAATAATTACTCTTTTCTTTTCTTTTTTAACACTTTACATAGTCGAAAAATGTTTATGACTTCGTTCACTCCGTCTGTCTGTCTGTCTTCGCACGATAACTACCGTAAACGCACGATAACTAACCGCACGATAACTACCGCACGATAACTACCTTTCGCACGATAACTACCGTAAAAATGAATTTATCAAAATGAAACTTTAATATATTGTTGAAACGGTCTGTGGGATATATGGGACTGTAAATGAATAATATCACACAATTAGTTTTGGATTGAACCCGGGTTGAAAAAATGAAATTCATTGAACCCTATGGGACCTCATTTTTCAAACGAATTTTAAGCGAAATTAAAATTCTCAAATCGCCTCGAAAATTTTAGGAAATATTCAATTTATCCCATAAAAGTCATAAACAAATTTTATCAAAATATGTTGGGTAGTTTTTTAAATAAATATTAAAATAATAATTGCACTCATAATATAAAGAGATCATGTGACCCACTTCAAAATAAAATATGACATAGTTTTTTCCCAGTGTCAAAATCATGATTTTTAAAGTTCTTTTCAATTTATATTTAGCGTTGAATCCGTCCTAAATCCGCTTTATTTTTACGTATTTTCTGTGGATCTGTATTCTGCGCCAACGCAATTGCAATATTTTTTAGTTTAAATGATCATCAAATTTTGATTATTTTTACAACGAAGCCTAATTTTAATGGATGCAGAATGTAAACAAGTGGTTGTAAGATGAGTTGTATAAAAATTGCTGAATATTTCTCACGCAAAATTGTTTAACTACGGAGTCTGCAATAAAAGTGTATGAATAAAATATTCACCGCTTTTACATAGAGAGCCAGACGATTTATATTTCGATGACGTCATTTGAATAAAGTAATATAATACAATTATTATATTTCAAATATAAATTATTGTAGTATTATGATAATTTTAAAAATATTACCGAGGAATGTATTTTAGAAATGTTTAAACCAGGCAATTTATATTTCAATGCCGTCATTTGAATTAAGTTCATTTTTTTCGATGAAATTTTAAGTTTTCAATTATAATAAATAATTGTAGCACTGTGATATTTTAAAAAATATCACTTCTGAATGTATAGCATTTTAGAGATATTTCAATGAAATTACGTTTCAGTTGAGAAAGTGTTTCATAATCAATGCTTTGCGCATGATTGATCTTACTTGTTTAGTATTTAGAATGGATCAATAGAAGTTCCGATTTTTCATTAGAACTCGGACTCCTAAAAAAAGTTCTCCGATATTGATGAAGTCACAAAGAGGGCGTCCGTTGCTATGAAGAGAAGTGACGTATTTATATAGCCGTTTTGAGATTGTATTATACAACTAACATTGTTGCACGTAGAAAAATCTGATGTGGGCAGCACGTGACATTTCCTGCAGACTTAAATTCATTTTCTATTTATTTCTTTAAACCTTCATTAAATTAGTATCATTGCATAAAATAACACGCATACTTATTTGAAATGACACTGAAATTGCTCTTTTAATTCAATTTTCGTTTTCATTTGGTAACTGTCAAAAATAGTTTTTTCGTCTTCTAGTGGTCCCAAAACGTGTTGATCCGTTGAAAACTGGAGTTGCGATTTTCGATACTTTCCCTATACCTTACCATGTATTGCAGATAAAGTGAAAATCTGAAGTTCTTCGGGAGAGAATTTGCATATATGCGTACACATAAAAGTTGTTTAGGGCCTCCACTGTTGAGATACCTCAAATCGATTTATTACTTTCCCTGCAATACTTGGTAATGTTTAGGGAAAGTTTTGGAATCGTGCCGAAAATCGCAACTCGAGTTTTCGACGGATCTACACGTTTTGGGACCTCTAGAACATGACAAAACTATTTTTAGCGTGACGCTTGTGTGTGTGTCTGTCTGTGCAGATTTTGTAATCCCTCTAACTGAAAAACTAATTGACCAAATTTTGGTGGGTTAGTCCCTTGTGGGTTGAGGTACTAATTATATATTGGTACGATTCGGGATTAAAGGACCCACCTTTTTTGCGAAATGCACGCAAAAATACCTGTATTCACTCTAGCTGAAAAACGAATAGACCCAATTTCACAAAATTGGATCTATTTTTACTTGTAGGTTGACCTAGTGCTGATTAGGTTCTGTACGATTCGAAGAAAAAGAACCTACATTTTTTTGCAAAATGATCCGCAAAAATGTTTAAATCTGAAAATAAAGGACTACATATGCTAAAATATGTCAATTAATTGCTTATTTTGTACGTAAATTTTGAGGAAGAAAAGAATAAGACCAAACCCATTACTCTAGGGCTAGCCGTTTTCGAGCTATTTCAGTTTTTTAACACTTTACAACAAAGTTGAAAAGTGTTTATGACTTTGTTCATTCTGTCTGTCTGTCTGTCCGTTAGCACGATAACTGCCGTAAAAATGACTTAATCAAAATGAAATTTTAGTATGTTGTTCAGACGGTCTGTAGAACCTATGGGAATATAAATGAATAATATTACCCAATTAGTTTTGGATTGAAACCGGGTCGAAAAAATGAAATGCATTGAGCCCTATGGCACCTAATTTTTCAAACATTTTTTAAGCGGATGTAAAATTCACAAATTGCTTCGAAAATTTTAGGTAATATTCAAATTGTTCCATAAAATATATAAAAAAAAATTCAGCGAAATATATTCAGTAGTTTTTTAAATAAAAATTAAAATATTAATTACACCTCTTATATGAAACGATCACGTGACCATGATATGAAACGATCACATGACCCACTTCAAAATGATATATGGCATCCATCTTGTTTCAAAATCGTGATTTTTTTTTCTTTTTAATTCATATTGAGTGTTGTATCCGTCCTAAAACTACTTTATTTTTGCTTAAATTCTGTGCATCTACACACAGAAACAACGCAATGACAATATATTTGAGTTTAAATGCTCATCTAAATTTTATTATTTCTACAACTAAGCCTATTTTTCACCTATGTAAAATGTAAACAGCAAAATATATAGAATGAGTTGTATTAGAATTCCTGTATTTTTTTAACACAAAATAATTTAGTCCATGGAGTCTGCATGGCTGATATGAATGAAATATTAATTGATTTCATAAAGAGAAGGACGATTTTTTTCGATGAAGTTTCAAGCATAGAGTTTAATTTTTTGTAGCTCCATGGTCTTAAACAAAATGTTTAAATAAAATAAATTATTATAGTATTGTGATGAATGAAATGAATGGGAGAAAGTTATGAATGAAATCCTGTTCTTATAGAGAGATCCAGGCATGTTATTTTTTCTATGACGTCATTTGAATTAATTTCAGTTGTTTTCGATGAAGTTTTCAAATATAATAAATTATCGTAGTATTATGATAATTCTGAAACTATTACAGAGGAATGTATTGCATTTTAGATATGTTTAAATAAAATTGCATTGAAGTTGGAAAGTGTTTCATAATCAATGCTTTATGCATGATTGATCTTTCTTGTTTTTCTTTGCATTGTCGCTACGCCACCTTTAAAAATAAGTCCAGTTACCAAATGAAAACGAACATTGAATTAAAAATGCAAATTCAGTGTCATTTAAAATAATTATGGCTGTTATTTTGTGCAGTTAAACTCAATTTAATGAATTATTGAAGAAATAAAGTGAACGTGAATATGAGACGGGAGTGAAAGTCGTGCTGCTCGCATCAGATTTTTTATTCCAATTCATTTGTTAGTCACTTTATGCTGAAGCGCAATTTTGAGCGAATTTCACACAAATTAGTTCTTTAGCTGTTTAATGTTAAGTTCCTTAGCTTTTAAGGTGGTTCCTTAGCTCAATCAGTTCCTTGACTATTAAGTTGGAAACTCTGTGAAAAAGTATTTCCGCAGAGTTTCCATCTTAACACCATCCAAAAGATCGAAAGATGCGTTAAACCTAATCCGTAGGATAATTCCGTCATATTTAAATACAATTGAAAAAAAAGTAGAAATTCTCATAATTTAGGCCATTTTATTGTTATTGTCTTGCGTCAGAGAATCGAACATTCAAGCAATTCGAACTTTTTGACTTGAATATGAAGTAATATCTTTGCATTTTAATTAAATAAATTTTGTTTCTATATTTCTGATGTTTTTATTTCTCTCTTTATTTAAAAAAGTTAAACGTTTTCATTACAACACGTACCCTGAAAAAAGTTCTTCGGTGTTCGTGACGTTCTGAAGGGGGCATCCGTTGCTAAGAAGAGCAGTGCCATATTTATATAATCGTTGTGAAATTGGAGTGTACAACTGGTATTGCTGCGCATAGAAAAAACGGAGCACGGTTATTACTTCCCCTGCAATTCATGGTAATGTATAGGGAAAGTATAAGAATCATGCCGAAAATCACATCTTGAGTTTTCGACGGATCTACACGTTTTGGGACCTCTAGAATACGAAAAAACTATATTTAGCGTGACGTCTGTGTGTGTGAGTCTGTCTGTGCAATATATGCATCCACTCAACTCAAAAACTAATGGACCAAATTTCATAAAATTTGGTAGGTAAGTCGCTTGTGTGAGACCCTGATGCTGATTAGTTTATGGTACGATTCGGAATAAAATAACCCGCCTTTTTTTGCGAAATGGCATTCAAAAATCTCTTGTATCCACTCTAGCTAGAAAGCTAATTGACCAAATTTCACAAAATTTTGTAGATAAGTCGCCTGCAGGACATCCTGCTGCTCATTAGATTTTGGTACGATTCAATAAAAAAAAAATCCTCCTTTTTTACGAAATGGCTCGCAAAAATCGCTAAAATCTAATAAAAAAGACTATATATGTTCAAATGTATCAATTAAATGCTTGTTTTATACGTAATTTTAGACGACAAAACAAATAAGACTCATCCCCCGTTACTCTAAAATGAGCCATTCTAGAGATATTATTTAAATATTTAATTTTGAGGAAATGAAGAGGATTTTAATTGTAGTTAAAAAACTATTTAATAAAATTTCTTAAAACTTTGTAATTAAATCCCCTGATAGTTTTCCTGATGCTGATTAGATTTTGATATGACTCAGAAAAGTATAACAGACTCATTTTTGCGAAATGGCCCGCAAAGATAGTGAAAATCTGAAATAAATGACTAAAATGAATATATGTGTATAAGTTGAAGCATTGTAATTAAGTATTTGTCTTCAGGTACATTTTGACAACTAAGCGAATAAGACTAACCCCATAACTGTAGGATGAACCTTTCTCGAGATATTTTTCTTTTATTTTGAGGACCTGAATAATGTAAAGTGAATTAATTTGTCATTATTTTTAGCAATTAAACTGAATTTAGTGCAGAATGAAATAAAAAATGACAAAATGAATTTGAATCTGCAGGGAAAGTCATGTGCTGCTCTCATCAGCTTTTTATGTTCAAAACAACCGTTTCGGAAAACCAAGTGGTGTTACTTGTATCAGTATTATTTACTTAACGATCGCTTATTTCGAACATGGGCGACTACTGTTAGATCATTCCAATTCTAATGCTTTATATAATTAACGTACCTTGTACGTATAAAATTTCATACCAATGCGTGCTTTTTCTGAGTTATTATATCCCACGCTCAGATATATCAAAATATGCTAACGTCTTGAAACTTTCTTTTCAATTTAAATATTGCGCTTCATAATTTGTGAGTGAACCGTATACTATGCCGCAGCATGAGATTCTATTACTTACCTTACCATGCATGATAATGTATAGGGAAAGTATTGGAATTGTATCGAAAATTGTAGCTCGAGTTTTCTACGGATTTACACATTTCGAGTACCCTAGAACAGGAAAATACCTTTTCTAAATCGCTGTGTGGGCGCATACACGGCTGGTTGTTTTAAACATGAAAAATCTGATGTGTTCAGCACATGACTTTCCCTGCAGATTCAAATTCATTTTGTCATTTTTTATTTCATTCTGCACTAAATTGAGTTTAATTGCTGAAAATAATAACAAATTAATTCACTTTACATTATTCAGGTCCTCAAAATAAAAAAAATATCTCGAGAAAGGTTCATCCTACAGTTATGGGGTTAGTCTTATTCGCTTAGTTGTCAAAATGTACCTGAAGAACAAATACTTAATTACAATGCTTCAACTTATACATATATATTCATTTTAGTCATTTATTTCAGATTTTCACTATCTTTGCGGGCCATTTCGCAAAAATGAGTCTGTTATACTTTTCTGAGTCATATCAAAATCTAATAAGCATCGGGAAAACTATCAAGGGGCTTAATTACAAAGTTTTAAGAAATTTTATTAAATAGTTTTTTAACTACAGTTAAAATCATCTTCATTTCCTCAAAATTAAATATTTAAATAATATCTCGAGAATGGTTCATTTTAGAGTAACGCGGGATGAGTCTTATTTATTTTGTCGTCTAAAATATACACTGGGCAACGCGGGCATATTTTCTTACTGTTTTATAAAATGAATCAAATATAATATCTACTAATAATTTTAGAAACGGATCAATCACAAAAGGTGGATTAACGTGTAGTAAAATAAAATGTGCAAAGGTTTACATTCGTATTTAATGTAAACAGCATGAATTTAAAACTGAAAGCATTTGTTCAAAGATATGATGTTCATTACATTAGAGAATAAACAGCTAAACAGCCATGTTTTGTCTGCATAAATGAACAAATTATTGACAAAATTTTAACGTTTCTTTTAGTAAGCAGACTGTAATGCTCTCTCCAAACAATACAACATGATTCTTTTTTACTTATTATCGTTTGAGCGGGGAGGAATTGAGCTGTTTCCGAAATATCACCTTTCCCGTGGGACGTTTAAACATTTCCTAAAGCATACCTCTCTCCTTACAGAGTAATGCATTTTTGCCTATAGCTCTGAATGTCCGTTCTTTCCTAAGCTAATGAGTTCCATAAAAATGATACGGTTGCAGTTAGAACGGCAAAAACAAAATCATCGATTTCTGGAATTAGCCTTCGCAGGTGATTTTTTAATATTTTTTGTAAACACTGTCGGAACTAGTATTCTATTTTTATTCTCCTTCATAAATCTTTTCATTAAGTTTACACCATCCACATCTGATCTTACTTTGTGTAGAACTAGCATAAATACCCAGCGTTGCCCGGGATATTACTGAAATAAACTTAACGCAGTACAGAAGTTAAAATGTTTTTAGCCATACACATGCTTCAGTTTGTAATAAAACACAATAAAAAATCTGATGTGGGCAGCACATGACTTTCCTTATATAATGTAATGAATTTACTACTTTTACAGTAAAAAAAGTAGGTTTTTCTTATAGTTGATACTAATATTATTTTCAAGATATTGAATTTTCGACAATTAGTCGTCATTTCCATTGATTTAGCGTCATTTTTATCCATTTGGCGAGATTTTCTTTAATTTGGCAACATTTCAAAATGTCGCCATGTTGGCGACTTTTGTCGCTAAAATCTCGCCAAGCGTTATAGACGAAGAAATAAATTATTCTTACAGCAGATAAATGACTATTGGTGTTCAAATACAAAAGTATTACTTAAGGTATCTTTTTTCATGAATGGAACGAGCTAGATTCACGAGAATGATGTCACCCAATTTATCGCATGGTATTACATATGAAAAGTGAACATGTTTTTCAATAGAAAATATATTTTTTTTATTTTATATGATTTTTTGATAATTTTTTGAGAAATGTACAATATCTCGAGAACGGTTCATGTTAGCGTTCTAAAATTTATGTCAATCGTTTTCTAATGAAAAATTACATAAGGAATGTCTATTTGCGTAACTTTATTAGCCGTTTTGATTTTTTGATGATTTTTTCAAAATTTCATTCGAAAATTTAGGGGGGTTCTGAACATTCGATTGCGTATAAAAACAATAGGTTTCCAGTGTTTATGGATTGTGATTTTTATACCAAATTTTGTTCGAATCGGTCCATTCGTTCGTCAGTTATCGTCTCCACAGACTCACTGACACACACACACACACACATCACTTCAAAAATGTTTGATTCGTGATCAGCGATGCTTGAAACGTGCTCTCTCGTCGAAAACTCGAAATCGAATTTTCGAACCCGTCACAATACTTTCCTTATACATTATGTATACAAGGAAAGTAAAAATGTATTTAAATAAGCTGAGCTGTCTCAGAGTTAGAAGTGATCGTTATAGAAAGACAAAAACAAGTTACTTAATTATCATTCATCTGGAGAATAAAGCTTATATCAAACATTTCTTAGACTCAATTTTATAATCTGAAAGCAATTTTATATTAGAATTCGTATTTCTAAATATTTTCAGCTTGGAAGCGTATTTTATATTCGTATTTTAGACGCGATCGAAGCATTTTAACCAACCAGTATAACCTAACTAAAAAGTAACAGGAACTGGGAGCCTTTTCCAATTTTCTTGATCTGCTTGAACCGGCCTGAATTAGAAGACAATTTACGAGCTTTCCCCAGTTCTTTGTATGAAAATTAAGATTCAGGCAGGCCTCCAAATCGAAGGGTTTCAAAATGCGCTTCAACTGCCAGTTGTTCCGAGAGATGCAGCCTTCCTCCTAAGTGCCTTACATGCGGTGAGGGTCAGTAAACACAAGAATGCAAAAAGTCATGTGAAACGCAGGAATAGCCCCGGAGCTCACCCTGTCAATATTCGCCACTGGAACCGGAAAAAACCCGTTGGAAACGTAAAAAAAATGAGGCGAGCAAATCTGGACCTGAAAATAACAAAAAACCCCAAACGTGGATGAGGAAAATTTCTTCTGTCTGCCTAACATAAATGTAAATTATCTGCAGAAGTCCATTGCCGAATCGAAGAAGGGTAACTCCGAAGAGCAGATGGAGTAGGTGGATGGATGGACGAAGAGCAGATGGAGCAAGTGGATGGACGGACGAACAGCAGTGGAAACAAGTGGATGGATGGACGAAGAGCAGATGGAGCAGATGGATGGATAGGCGAAAAGAGCATATGGAGCAGATGGACAATCTGCACTATCATAGCTGCTTCCAGCTCCAAACTCCTAACTCCTGTTTAGCATTCTTTAATTTTTTTTAAAAAGCTAGAGTCTCATTTAATATCTCGAATATTCTGAGCTATCCTTGAGGCGCCTTGGAGATCCTTAAATATGACCTTCCTCCCATGGATAAAACGCTTAAACTAATTAAAATGCTCTCAGAGCAGAAAATTTCTGAAAACCCCCGAAATATACTCTGAACTTTGGACTCTAATTACGTAATCTTTTAATTTCATTCAAATTTTATCTTAATTGTTTTGATTTTAACCTGCTAAGTTTTCTTCCTTCCGTCCCCTTAGATGGACTCGCTAGTTCTTTATAGTTTACCACCTTGGTACTCATTGAACTAATGACAAACCAATCCTATAGTTACCAATTTTGCAAAATGGAGATTGAAGGCACTCGACGCCTGGCGTTTCATGAAAGTATTGACCACACGACACTGTTCAAGATGTTCTCATAATTATTTTTTACGAAAAAAAAGTACGTTTTCTGTAAGAAAAACTAACCTAAAACCTCTTAAAATGAGATGTTTTATAGACTCACGCGAATATTCTACCTATTCCAAGGATCTAAGATCCTCGAGTAAATAAGTGATTTTAAAGACAAAGATCTTCGTGTGGTTAAGCTCGAAGTAAAGTTTTCAGAATCATAGAATCACCAACTCTGGTTACTCGTGGGTACGTCTGAGCATCCTGAGTATGCAAATCAGGATCGTAGATAATGGTGCATTTACTATAAAGGATCTACGGTGACAGTAAAGCTGATTGCCAGCATGAAATAAATAAAAAAATATCAGAACAAATATGAAAAGTTTTAAAAGAATAACTTGCAGCCGAAAACTAATATAAAAGACATATTTTTACGTTCCCTGCATAGTATAATGTATAAAGTACTGTGATTGGGTTGAAAATTCGAATTAAAATTTTCGAAGGAAGAGCACGTTTCAAGCATCCATGAACTCGAATTAAAAATTTTTGAGGTGATTTCTGTGTGTATATGTTGTAAAGAACCTTGCTGCCCCAGACGGGAATCGAACCCTGGATCTTCGAACTGGCCAACTGAGGCTTTATCGTTGAGATACTGGGACAAAATTGTAAGTCTTATTGTGGAAGTGGACTCTGCAATGTGTGTGTGCTGATGAACGAATCGAGCATTTGGAACGATTATTAGAATCGCCAAACACTGAAACATATTTTAACCGTAATCAAATGTTCAGACCCCACCCCCCTCCCACGCACGCACACCCCAATAATTGAATGAAATTTTGAAAAAAATATCATTTAAAAAGCAGAACCTTCAATAATTTTACATAAATACCCATATTTATGTAATTTTTCATTAAACAACGGATGCCATAATTTTTAGAACGCTAGCATGAATTATTCTCGAACTATTGCATGTTTCTTAAAAATAAATTTATCAAAAGCATTACATAAATTTAACTATTAAAACTGTCGAAAAAATATTCATTTTTCATATGCAATATTTTATTACAAATTTGTTAACGCCATTCTCGTGGGCATATAGTTCACTCTATTCACGAGGGAAGATACTTTGGGTAAAAATTTTCATTTTGATGCACAACGATTCACGAAACGTCATTTATTTATTAAAAAAGCCCTTTTCTCTGCATGTATGTAACGCTTGGTGATAAATCTGGTGAACTGGACAGCTTATTTAGTGATAAATTGCCAATTTTTTTAAATAATGAAAAATTGAAGAAAATATCACTAAAATTACGAAAATTACATTAAATTAATAGAAATGACACTAAATTGATTAAATAGTTATTAAAATCTTTTAATGTATGGAATATACTACTTATTAGGGATGCTATCAATATTGATAATTTTCAGGTTAGATTTGCGCGAAATATTAGGTGCTTCGAAATAGTATTACATGGTATCATTCAGAAACATGCCAAATGTACTACTATTCGACATTTAAAATATTCTACCCTGGACCTTATACATTACTTTTTCACTGCGAAAGAAGTAAATCATTGCATTATATAATAAAAGTCATGTGCTGCCCACATCAGATTATTTTACTTTTGAATTTTTTCGAGTTATGATGCCAAAAAAAAAAAAATACCCGTATTATTATTATTTTTTCTATTTTTAAGGAAATTTAATAGAAATCAGAGAAAATCACCAACTCTAACTTTCATAATTTTTTTTTAGTTCATGAGTTATAGTTGATGCATTGCATTTGAATTGCATGGATCGCCGCACAACGCACATGCATATATGCACATGCAACGCACATGCATTTCCCTAAATAATGAATAATATTGCATTATATAGGGCAGGCCATATGCTGTCGACATCATATTTATTTTATAATTTTATATTCATTATGATATAAGAAGACCCAAACAGCTTGGACTAATTATAATTGTTAAACTCAAGTAGAGACTCACACTCCAGATTTTTTTTTTTAAATATTCGCTAAATAAAATTAACTGCAGTGTGGCTCAACTCGACTTTCATACCAGAAATCATTTTTTTTTTATTTCCTTCAAATTTTACAAGAAAAAATTTGAAAAATTCCTATCGTAGATCCAAATTATTACAAGTATAGCGTGTTACCCTTCACTTTAAAGGGTTGTATAAAACATTTGGTTTGATACCATATTTGACAATGTACCACCCCGGGGGTTTGCCTTCCAAGGGGGATAGTTGGTTGGTTGGTTGATTGAGGTTTTATGGCACAAGATCCAAAGCGGATATGCTTTGCCAGACATATGGTACCGAGATACATAAATTAATATGGATTAAAATACGTGAATAATTTAAAAGAGTGATAATGTGTGAAAAACCATGACTATGGAACATGTACAACAATGCAAACGAGGTGAAAAATGGCTAAAAGGTTATAAAAGGTGAAATTAAAAATGATGGAAAAAACCAATGTCCAATAGGAATGGGAAAAGCTCCAAATGAGGATTTTCCCCAATTAATTCTGCCAAATGTATAGTATAAGTCTTGAAATGCTTAAAACGAAACTGTTTATATTTCGTACACTCAATTAAAACATGTTTGATACTTGCTGAGGTCTGACAACTATTACAAAAGGGCTCCATTTCTCCTAAAAGTAAGTGTCTATGGGTAAAACGAGTATGACCAATGCGCAAACGAGTTAAAAGTCCTTCAAGTTTTCTACATTGGAAACTAGTCCACTTTTGTATTAAGGGCTTTATCTCATACAACTTATTATGAGACTGCTGGTTCCAGGAATACTGCCATTTGTTATAATTATTTTTAAAAATGAATTGTTTGATGTCAGTTAAAGGGTTTGTCAGGTTTAAAGTTTGAGTAGCTGATTTAGCAGCAATATCTGCCAACTCATTTCCTCTGATACCAACATGTCCTGGCACCCAACAAAATTCAGCATGGTATCCTTGTACCTTCAGACGATGTTCATAATGAATTGTTTGATGTCAGTTAAAGGGATGGTCAGGTTTAAAGTTTGAGTAGCTGATTTAGGAGCAATATCTGCCAACTCATTTCCTCTGATACCAACATGTCCTGGCACCCAACAAAATTCAGCATGGTATCCTTGTACCTTCAGACGATGTTCATAATGAATTGCTTGATGTCAGTTAAAGGGATGGTCAGGTTTAAAGTTTGAGTAGCTGATTTAGCAGCAATATCTGCCAACTCATTTCCTCTGATGCCAACATGTCCTGGCACCCAACAAAATTCAGCATGGTATCCTTGTACCTTCAGACGATGTTCATAATGAATTGTTTGATGTCAGTTAAAGGGATGGTCAGGTTTAAAGTTTGAGTAGCTGATTTAGAAGCAATATCTGCCAACTCATTTCCTCTGATACTAACATGTCCTGGCACCCAACAAAATTCAGCATGGTATCCTTGTACCTTCAGACGATGTTCATAATGAATTGTTTGATGTCAGTTAAAGGGATGGTCAGGTTTAAAGTTTGAGTAGCTGATTTAGGAGCAATATCTGCCAACTCATTTCCTCTGATACCAACATGTCCTGGCACCCAACAAAATTCAGCATGGTATCCTTGTACCTTCAGACGATGTTCATAATGAATTGCTTGATGTCAGTTAAAGGGATGGTCAGGTTTAAAGTTTGAGTAGCTGATTTAGCAGCAATATCTGCCAACTCATTTCCTCTGATACCAACATGTCCTGGCACCCAACAAAATTCAGCATGGTATCCTTGTACCTTCAGACGATGTTCATAATGAATTGTTTGATGTCAGTTAAAGGGATGGTCAGGTTTAAAGTTTGAGTAGTTGATTTAGCAGCAATATCTGCCAACTCATTTCCTCTGATACCAACATGTCCTGGCACCCAACAAAATTCAGCATGGTATCCTTGTACCTTCAGACGATGTTCATACCTAAGGATATCAGAGGCAATAGGGTGATTCATAGCCATCCTAGATGTTAAGAGTTGTAGCGAACTCAATGAATCGGTATAAATGATGTGCTTTTTGGAAATTTGATGAGATATAAATATAAGACTCTGGTATATTGCCATAATCTCAGCAGTAAAATTAGAGCACGATGCATGCAGTTTAAAAGACTTTATAGTATTATTAGATACATAAGGCAAACCAACGTAATTGCCTAATTTTGAACCATCTGTGAAAATAGGAGTAAACTCATTATATAGATTTCTATGTTCAGCAAACAGTTGCAGGTAAATAGTCTGATCTGTATTCCTCTTAGTAAAATTACTAAATGGGTTGAGATATATAAAATCTGGAACATGCCATGGAGGTGTTTCAAAACACTTTGTTTTCCTTACATTAAGATCTACTTGTGGGGTTGTTGATAATATATTGCGTATCTGCTTGCCAAAAGCAGGAATGCATGAGGGTCTGTGTTCGTAGAGTCGATCATAATGTCCATCTAGTATTAGTCGTTGCAGAGGATGGTTCTGTAAGGACATGACCCGATAGTAATAATTCAGTATCAACTGTTCACGCCTGAATTCTAGAGGTGGCTCATTGCAGTACACATATAAGCTTTGAACAGGAGATGTTATAAAGGCACCTGAACATATACGTAATGCTTTATTATGTATTGTGTCGAGTTTCTGGAGAACATATGTTTGTGCACTCCCATGACCATTGCATCCATAATCAATCTTGGAACGAATAATAGCCCTATATATTCGAAGCATTGTAGTTGTATCTGCACCCCATTTTGTATTTGACAGAACATTTAAAATGTTAATGTCTCTCTCACATTTCTTTCTCAGTTTCTGAACATGGGGTAGGAACGTGAGTTTTCTATCGAATCAGACTCCAAGAAATTTCACTTCGTCAACAACAGCAATTTTAGCATTTTCCATCAAAATCTCTGGAGGTAGGTGAAGACCCCGTTTTCTGGTGAAGTGAACGCAACAAGTCTTTTGGATTGAAAACCTGAATCCCTTTAGATTAGCCCATCGCAGAATGTCAGTTACTGCAGTTTGACACTGTCTTTCAACGGTATGAAACTTGCAAATCATCCACATAGAGGCTTTTATGAACTGATGATGGTAGATGGTTTAAAATACTGTTGATTTTTATGGAAAATAGAGTCACACTCAACACACTTACTTATGGCACTCCCTACTCTTGCACGTGAGGGTTTGAAAGAACAGTACCAATACGAACTTTGAATGTCCTATGAGCTAAAAAGTTTTGTATAAAAATGGGAAGATTTCCTTTTAAATTAATATCAAAAAGGTCCTTAATAATACTATAGCGCCATGCGCGATCATAGGCTTTGTCAATATAAAATAATATTGACACTAAATGATTTCACCTAAGGTAGTCAGTCCTGATCTAGGATTCCAGAACAATAATATTGGCAGAGTTAGATCTTCCTTGTCGAAAACAACTTCGATGTGGAGATAAGAGTTTATTTATTTCTAGGAAATAAACAAGTCGGGCATTTACCATTTTTTCCAATTTTAATAATTTTGCAAATACAGCTTGTCAAAGCAATGGGTCGGTAACTTGAAGGACTTTTTTGGGGTCCTTTCCTGGTTTTATAATGGGTATGGTGATTTCTCTTTGCCAGGGTGTCGGAAACTTGTGTTCTATATAGATCCTGTTGTACAGATATGAAAGGTTCAATAAAGATTCGTGAGAACGGTGTTTCATCATAGTATAATGCACACAATCTGGTCCACGGCAGGTTCCCTGAGTCTGTGACAATGCTGTAAGAATTTCAAACTCTGTAAACGGAGAATTGTATGGTAAGTTTTTGGCTTGTGAGAAGACAATTGGTTTCTTTTCTGATCTGATCTTGTGTGACAGGAATGGTTCTGAATAACTTGCTGAGTTTGAAACATCTGCAAAGGCTTTGGCTATTTAATTTGCTGTGTCTGCCGGAGAGCTAAAAATTGAGCCATTACTATTTATAACAGATATGGGATGGTCATTTTAAATACTGGAACACTTTTTAACCTTTTCCCATACTTTCTTGCTGGAAATGGAAGAGGTTAGTCCACTGACATACTCCTCCCATGACTCTCACTTTGCCTTCGTCTGCGTATCTTACGAGCAACTGCTTTTGTATATTTAAATGCAGTACGATTATCAGTGGTAGGATACCTTCGAAATTTGGCTAGGCATTCTTTTGTTTTTTGTATGCCTCGCGACATTCTTCATTCCACCAAGGAAAGCGATACTTAGATGTCTTTCCAGAACTTTTAGGGATTGCAGTATCAGCAGACTTAATCAACAGATTTGTAATATTATTTACAGCTGTATCGATGTCTCAGCTCTGCACTGCGTCACCAGCTATCACAGCTTGGGAGGTAAATGTAAACCAATCAGCTCTCGAAAAGATATATCGCGATGGTTTCACAGGTGATCTGATTTGACTGCTAGAGAGAATAATGGGAAAATGGTCACTATTGTGTAGATCTTTGTCTACTGAAAAGGTCGAGTACGGAAGGAGTGATGGGGAACAAAAAGCAAGATCAATAGTGTGGAATGTCTTGCTTGGTTGATGAAAGTAGGTATATTCATTGCTATTTAATAGGCACAGGCTGTGATCACTAATACACTGTTCGATTTGCTGGCCTCTGTGATTCATGTCAGAACTATCCCAAAAAGGGTTGTGACCATTAAAGTCATCCAATATTACGAATGGAGGAGATAGTTGGCCAATCAAATCATCAAGTTCCTTGTGATCAATATTATCATTTGAAGGAATATAAATACAGCATACTGTAATCAATGCCTTAATATGGATACGAGCAGCAACAGCTTGTAAGTTAGGGGTAAGTTTTTCATTGGAGGTAGGATAGTCTTGGGAAATTAGCAAGGCCACTTCCCAAGAAACCCTATTGTTTTGATCAAAATCTTTGCGAATGCAAGTAAAATGTTTAATATTTATGCTATTGTTAGACTTTAAAAAGGTTTATTGAATACAGACACAAATGGGATGGTAAGTATTAATTAAGGATTTTACATCAAACAACTTGGTCTGCAAACCGCGGCGGTTCCAGGAAACCAAAGAAGCCATTATATAGGTTTTTTCTTTTTTGGTGAACGAGAACTGTTCACCCTGGAACTATTGGATGAAGGTGGCAACACATCCGTCAACATTGTTTCGTCATCTGAAACACATAGCTGTACTGCATCATCAATATTGGCATCATTTTCTGCAGCTATTGTTTTTAAGAACTTTCTAGGTGCGAGTTCGTCTTTCTCATTTTTTAATTTTGACTTTTTGTTGGATTTTTCTTGTTCACTGTAGTATATGTTTCGTTATCCCCACTGGTACTGACTGTGAAAACTCTGGTCTAAAAGTTGATAAGGGTATGGCAGATTTAGGCGCACACTCCAGATTTTTTTTTTTTAAAAATTCGCTAAATGAAATTAACTGCAGCGTGACTCAACTCGACTTTCATACCAAAATTCATTTTTTTTTATTTCCTTCAAATTTTATAAAAAAAACTTTGAAAAATTGGCATCCTAGGTCAAAAGTATAGCGTGTTACCCTTCACTTTAAAGGGCTTTATAAAACATTTGGATTGATACCATATTTGACAATGTACCACCCCGGGGGCTTGCCTTCCAAGGGGACTAATGACGTCATGTACAAAAAAAATTCCATCGCGGCTTTTTTTCCACAACAATGATTGAAACTATCAAATCTCGTGATCATTGAAGTATATAAATAAATCCTTCTATGCATGATTAAGTCATAGTTTGTCCTATTCTACCATGTTAAAAAAATATATATGCTTTCGGAGGGGTTTTTGCTCAAATTTAAAAAAAATTCTATCTAGTTCTATATTTTTTATAACAAATTCGGATATAAAGTTTCGTAAAAATGCAATGATATTTGTATCAGCTATCGTGTATACAAGAATTCGACCACAGACATCAGATAGACAGACAGATGGATATCACTCCAAAAATAGTCAAAATGTGTTTAGGAGGTCTTGTTGTTATGTTGTTGTTACTTATTCCCCCGTGGTGAAGGAGCGCCTATGCACCACGTCCACTAGACCCCTGGCGAAGGGGAGAAATTTGCAGCTTCACTTTTTATTGAAGCTCCTCAAAGGCAGAAGTCTGACTTTGCCTCGACAACACAACATCCCAACATCCATGCCCGCTGGTGGGATTCGAACCTACAACCCGGAAATCCAGCGATCAGACGGAAACGCGTGCTCCTGACCGCTCGACCACCGGATCGGCTTAGGAGGTCTTAAAACATATATTGACATCAAAATCTCGAAATCAAAACTTTTCGTGAAAGCAAAGCTTTCTCAATACTACGTATGAGAAAGAAAAAGTAAATCTATTTTAAGTCACTGAAAACAATCTCACTGGTAATCGCACATCTAAAATTTAAATCCTCCCTCTCGCAGTAAAATAAAAATAAATCTGTTTTAAGTCACTAAAAATATTCTCACTGGTAATAGCACATTTAATATTTAAATCCTTCCTCTCGCAATAAAATAAAAATAAATCTGTTTTAAGTCACGAAAAATATTTTCACTTGTAATCGCACATCTAAAATTTAAATCCGCTCTCTCGCAATAAAATAAAAATAAATCTGTTTTAAGTTACGAAATATATTCTCACTGGTAATCGCACATCTAAAATTTAAATCGATCCTCTCGCAATAAATTAAAAATAAATCTGTTTTAAGTTACGAAATATATTCTCACTGGTAATCGCACATCTAAAATTTAAATCGATCCTCTCGCAATAAAATAAAAATAAATCTTTTTTAAGACACTAAAAATATTGTCACTGGTAATCGCAAATCTAAAATTTAAATCTTCCGTCTCGTAATAAAATAACAAGAAAGATCAATCATGCTTAAAGCATTGATTATGAAACACTTTACAACTTCAATGCAATTTTATTTAAACAAGTCTAAAATGCAATACATTCCTCGGTAATATTTTGAAACTTATCACAATACTGCATTAATTTATTATATTTGAAAACTTAAACATTCATCGAAAAAAATGAACTTCATTCAAATGACGGCATTGAAATATCAATTGCCTGGTTTAAACATCTCTAAAATGTTATACATTCCTCGGTAATAGTTTTAGAATTATCATAATACTACGATAACTTATTATATTTGAAAACTTCATCGAAAACAACTGAAATTAACTCAAATGACGTCATAGAAAAAATAACACGCCTGGATCTCTCTATAAAAACAGGATTTCATTCATAACTTTCTCCCATTCATTTCATTCATCACAATACTATAATAATTTATTTTATTTAAACATTTTGTTTAAGACCATGGAGCTACAAAAAATTAAACTCTATGCTTGAAACTTCATCGAAAAAAATCGTTCTTCTCTTTATGAAATCAATTAATATTTCATTCATATCAGCCATGCAGACTCCATGGACTAAATTATTTTACTAAAAATATTGTCACTGGTAATCGCAAATCTAAAATTTAAATCTTCCGTCTCGTAATAAAATAACAAGAAAGATCAATCATGCTTAAAGCATTGATTATGAAACACTTTACAACTTCAATGCAATTTTATTTAAACAAGTCTAAAATGCAATACATTCCTCGGTAATATTTTGAAACTTATCACAATACTGCATTAATTTATTATATTTGAAAACTTAAACATTCATCGAAAAAAATGAACTTCATTCAAATGACGGCATTGAAATATCAATTGCCTGGTTTAAACATCTCTAAAATGTTATACATTCCTCGGTAATAGTTTTAGAATTATCATAATACTACGATAACTTATTATATTTGAAAACTTCATCGAAAACAACTGAAATTAACTCAAATGACGTCATAGAAAAAATAACACGCCTGGATCTCTCTATAAAAACAGGATTTCATTCATAACTTTCTCCCATTCATTTCATTCATCACAATACTATAATAATTTATTTTATTTAAACATTTTGTTTAAGACCATGGAGCTACAAAAAATTAAACTCTATGCTTGAAACTTCATCGAAAAAAATCGTTCTTCTCTTTATGAAATCAATTAATATTTCATTCATATCAGCCATGCAGACTCCATGGACTAAATTATTTTGTGTTAAAAAAATACAGGAATTCTAATACAACTCATTCTATATATTTTGCTGTTTACATTTTACATAGGTGAAAAATAGGCTTAGTTGTAGAAATAATCAAATTTAGATGAGCATTTAAACTCAAATAAATTGTCATTGCGTTGTTTCAGTATGTTGATGCACAGAATTTAAAGAAAAATAAAGTAGTTTTAGGACGGATACAACACTCAATATGAATTAAAAGGAACTTAAAAAAATCACGATTTTGAAACAAGATGGATGCCATATATCATTTTGAAGTGGGTCATGTGATCGTTTCATATCATGGTCACGTGATCGTTTCATATAAGAGGTGTAATTATTATTTTAATTTTTATTTAAAAAACTACTGAATATATTTCGCTGAATTTTTTTTTATATATTTTATGGAACAATTTGAATATTACCTAAAATTTTCGAAGCAATTTGTGAATTTTAAATCCGCTTAAAAAATGTTTGAAAAATTAGGTACCATAGGGCTCAATGTATTTCATTTTTTCGACCCGGGTTCAATCCAAAACTAATTGGGTGATATTATTCATTTATATTCCCATAGGTTCTACAGACCGTCTGAACAACATACTAAAATTTCATTTTGATTAAGTCATTTTTACGGCAGTTATCGTGCTAACGGACAGACAGACAGACAGACAGACAGACAGCAGATTGAACAAAGTCATAAACACTTTTCAACTTTGTTGTAAAGTGTTAATAAAAATAAATCTATTTTAAGACACTAAAAATATATTCTCACTGGTTCAATTCCCAAAATATTCTCACTGGTTCTCAATCGCACACCTAAAATTTAAATCGTCTTTTTCGCAATAAAATAAAAATAAATATATTTTAAGTCACTAAAAATATTCTCACTGGCAATCGCACATCAAAATTTAAATCGCTTCTCTCGCAATAAAATAATCTGCAACTTTTCTATCAAACAATACTACTTTATTTGTGTTTTGTTTCACGACCCATAGCCGAGCTTAATTGCGCTTTTATTCGGTATATGACCTCTCCTTAGGAATGTTCAAACACATTTCCTGAAACATTCCGCTCTTCTTACAAACGCAGAATTATTTCGCTCCGGGATCTGGATGTTCTTTGCTGAATTAATGAATTCCATGGAAGGAGTGTACGGTTGCAGTTACGACGGCAGATATTACAGACATCGCTTTCTAGGATTAGTCTTTTCAGGTGGAATTATTATATCATTTGTTACTGTGATATTGCGATCGAAGCTAATATTCTCAATTTATTTGTTACTTTGATACTGTTAACTAAGCAAATATTTCCAATTTATTTGTTTTTGTGATACTGTGATAGAAACTAATATTCCCAATTTATGTGTTACTGTGATACTGTGATCGAAGCTCATATTCCCAATGTATGTGTTTCTGTGACACTGTGATCGAAGCTAATATTCCAAATTTATGTGTTATTGTGATACTGTGATCGAAGCTAATATTCTCAATTTATTTGTTACTGTGATACTGTGATCGAAGCTAATATTCCTAATGTAGGTGTTACTGTGATACTGTGATCGAAGCTATTATTCCCAATTTATATATTTCTGTGATACAGTGATCAAAGTTAATATTCCCAATTTATTTGTTACTGTGATACTATGATCGAAGCTAATATTCCCAATTTACCCTTCCATACTATTATATTAATAAATTTGCATTTTTCCAAACGTATATCGAATTCGAGATTTTGGTGGTAAAGCATTTGAAATTGAACACATTTCGAACCTTTATGACGTAAAGTCCATCTATGTATATAGGAGTGCAATCATGTATATGTAAGTACCAGTCATTTTCAATACCATGAGTCGGGCGGCTTGGGTTTTCTTCTACGGCTAAAGGGTTAGTGATGACTGAATGTAACGTAACGTCTACACACTTAATTAAAGTCCTGAATATTAAAAATCATTTCAAATCGACACATGTTATATTTCTCTTAACATGGAAATTGCACTATTTTAGAAATATTTCCATTCCGATCACTGCGTGTTGTCATATTTTCAACATTTTGGGACATTTTAAGCTAAAAATGAATTAATTAAGCATTATTTTTCAATAGTTTGATTTAAAGAATAGCCAACAACCGATTTCGGCATATGAAGCGTAACTCAGTTACCATACTTGACTACAATGGAATTAAACACTATACTGTGTTTGATTCCATTGAATATTTAAAAACGCTGATAAAAAAATCGTTGTTAAATATGATAACAAATCTTCTGTTATAAATATGAATTAAATATCTCAGGAACGGCTGACTGTACATCAATAAAGTTACTGAACAAAATTTTCTCGAGTCATAGCTGAAAAAAATGTTAGAACCAAAATTTTCCACGGTTTATAAATTTATCCAACAAAACTCCAAGATTTTAGATTTTTTTTCCTTGGTCAATTCCCACGTGTATGCAAAGTTTCAAGTTTTGACCTTCAGCACTTTGGGCTATGCAATTCATCTTTCAATCAGGCTGTCAGTCAGTCAGTTAATCTCACTTAGCTGTATGAAACAGCTGAGTGGGATATATATGTACACAATAAATTAAGAACGAGTAGTGGGGGTGTCAAAGATTTTTCAATTTCACCAATACTATTGAAAATTATACCAATATAATTTTTACATTTTTGTGAAAAAAATAGGTCAAAATAAGAACGTTTTTATTTTTCTTCGCGTTTGGTTGCATTTTTTTTTATATAATTTATGTAAATTTCGTACTAACGACGTTTTGCCACATCAACTAGGACGGAATTTGCATACAAAATGTGGTATTCGTTAAAAATTATACAGGGTTACAAGGATAGTCCTTCCTTAGGTCAATATCTCACGAACTATGTCAGCTAAGTATGTACTTCTTGTGCTTTGTATAGGAAACCCTGTGGCCCGCACACTGAGACTAAGGAGGAGCCCTTTCCGTCTTTTTTTTTTTGGGGGGGGGGGGGGGGTCCTAGCCCACCTCGGCCCCTTTTGCAGATAGAACGAAGAGCCAATTAGAAAGTTATAGAGCAAGTCAATTTTAGTACAATAATGTTTTAGTTCCATAACAAAAGTTGGAAAGGGATCGAGCAGCCAGCCTCTCCTCAAA
Organism: Amaurobius ferox; assembly: GCA_951213105.1. Taxonomy (NCBI): domain Eukaryota; kingdom Metazoa; phylum Arthropoda; class Arachnida; order Araneae; family Amaurobiidae; genus Amaurobius; species Amaurobius ferox. Next base: position 71,467,160 of record OX578146.1, on the reverse strand, counting down.
AAATCAAAACACCGGGAAGTAACAACCAAATATTTAGACATAGAATGGTTTTCAAGTACACCAGACCTTAACCCTCCTGTGGGGGAATTTTAAATCGTTGTAGAGCGAGTCAAATTCAGTACAAAATATTTTAGTTCCGTAACAAAAGACGGAAGGAGACACCCCAAATGCGAAAAAAGTAGAAATCTGCCTGATTCACTGTCTCCAGGGATTATTTATATAAAGTTGAAATGTAAATACACTCATGTCCAAAAGTTAAACATAATCGTGAAATGCAAAAAATTCGAAGTTAATATGGATACAATGGTTCACAATCAGTTGTGGAGAATCGTGGTACGAAATTAAATCATTGTGCATATGCAAAACAGTAGCAGGTCGGCCAAGGGTAACAACCACTCGGCAAGACCGATATTTGGTGATAACTGCCCGACGTCAGAGGAATCGTTCTGCCAGACAACTGGGTTCAGCCCTGACAGCTGCCAAAGGAGTTACTGTTTCGAGACAAACTGTGTATAGGAGACTTAGACACGTTAGTCTCTATGCCAGACGACCAGAAGTTTGTATTCCTCTGACGTCTGCACAGAAATGCGTGCGTTTACAGTAGAGTTTGGAACATCGACAGTGGAGTGGACAACAGTGGGGAAATGTCATGTTCAGTGACGAGTTCAGGTTTAGCCTGCAAACTGATTCTCGTCGTACCACTATCTGGAGAAAACGTGGAAAGCGCTTTCACAAGGGAAACATCACGGAAAAACTTCATTTTCCGTTTGGGGTAGTCATGGTCTGAGCAGGCATCATGATGGTTGGCCATACAGACCTCCATATCTTTGATACGAGGTCGGCTACCGGTCAAAGATACAACGACGAAGTCCTTGAGCCTACCGTTCGATTGTTTTGAGGTACTGTAGATCCTGATTTCATATTAATGGATGATAACGTGACTCCTGAAAGTGCGGTCTTAGTCGACGACTTCCTTCAAAGTGAAAATATCCAGCACATGTAGTGGTCTGCCAACTCTCATGATCTGAATCCAATAGAGCATGTATGGGATATGCTCGGTAGTCATCTTGCAGCTCTCCACTACCCACCAAGCCGGCGGGTGGTAGCCCAGTGGTTAGCGTGCGGGAATTGCACTCGGTAGGCCCTGGTTCGATTCCCACCGCTGCCAAAACTGCGGCCGTGTTCACGCGGAGTACAATCACGTTAAACATGTGGATCTGTAAGTCCTTTCGAGAGGTTGGTGGTAGGGGAAGGAGGATACGGTCCCTGTGGATGCCTCCCCCACTAGGTTCCAGTCTAAATTGTGTGGCTCTTCCTGGCCGTCCAAACAGTTACCTTACACCTTTCTGTTAGGTCGGACGGTCTGGATCTCAACAGCAACACCTTTCTGGTAGGTCGGACGGTCTGGGTCTCAACAACAATAACAACAACTACCCACCAAGCTCCGTTCCGGGATTGAAAACTGCTCTCCGTGAGGCTTGGAACTCTTTGAGCACACAATTCATCCAAACCCGCATCGAAAGTATGGGAAATAATTGTGCAGCATGCGTGGCTACCCGAGGTCTCCACACACCGTATTAAACTGCTGCATCACATTTTTATGATCATTCTGTTTCATTGAGGTTGACACTCGTATTGTGGCATTTTTTCTCTCAAGCATTTTCTTTGGATAATAAAACTCGTTATTATCCTTGTTTTGTATTGTTTTCTTCTGCTATAACCCTATTACACCCGCATGCCGTGTTTCCATCCATTCCGATGTAGATTTCCTGAAATTTTCACATAAACAGCAACTATGCTAAACTTCTGGACATGAGTGTATACTCTGGACTTTTAATGATGACTTTTTCCTGTAGGGTCATCTTAAATAGCAGGGCTGTGCAACACCATCGTTAAATGTAGCAGATCTGTAGCAGCGTATCACACCTGCCTGTTGCTTTGTTGATACGGATATGTTGAAAAGTATGCTTGTTCATCTCATGGCCCTCTTGCAGGCGTCGTTACTGAAGGGCAACATTTTCAGTATGCAATTCGCACTTATGCAGTATGCATTTTGTACATGTTAATAAATTGTCTGTATGCATTCACATATTGCTTCCTTGTATAATACTCCGTTGTTGCTTCGCAAAGCTTTAATTTTCTGGGGGAGGCTGCTCAGTTTCTTACATCTATTGTTATGAAACTAAAACACTTTTATAATCAATTTGACTCCCCTCTACAACTATCTAATTAATTTTCCCCATATCTATAAAAGGGGCGGAAATGGGCTTCATAACCCCCAAACAACGAGGACCACGGGATTCCCCTTAGTCTCTTTGTGTGGGCTATATGGTGTTTCCTATACAGCGACAAAAAATGCATAGATAGCTGACATAGTTCGGGAGACATTGGCATGATAAAGGGCTTTCCTTGTAATTCTGTATAACAGCTGAATAGTGGTTTGCGACAATAAACAAGTACACAAAGAACACTAAATTAATAAGTAAAACACTCTTATTAATTCCCCAGAATAAAGTCTTATTAATTCCCCAGAATAAAGTCTTATTAATTCCCCAGAATAAAGTCTTGAATATTGGCAATGAAAGATATTTCTTGCAAGCCTACGCCGACGACCTTGTTGTATGTACCTCGTGTCGGACCCGGCGAGAACTTGAGCTAAGTATGAATTTACTCCTGGTGGAAGTGTTAGGGGTAACCAGGATTTAAAACTTGACATTTCGAGTGAAAGGACAAAAGCACTGATCTTTGCGAAAAAAGGCACGCTTAAGCGTAAACCCATTTTCAAATTACAGGGTAAGACAGTAACTGTTACGAGAAGTGTTAATTATTTGGGAGTGATCTTTGGAATAATCACCTGGATTTTCTTCATGATAAATGTGGTGTATTGGCTGGCAGTTTTTCCAAGGTGGCCGGTTCTAGGTGGGGGTACTAACAGGAGGATGCTTAAAAGATGGTATCTAACGGTTGTTGAGAGGGTGGTTACGTTATTGCGCTGGTGTCTGGGCTGGGGCCCTGACTTTAGCTCAGGGCCAAAGGCTCAGATCTCCTCATAGGCCTTTTCTTTTGAGGATTGCCGGCGCATATCGCACCACCTCCTGCAATACTCTGTTTTCCCTCCTTGATATCCCTCCCATACAGGCGATACTTGAGTGTACCCACAATAAATATTGGTTTTGGCGAAGAAGAGTCGACGTTTCCCATTCTAGTTTTCTCCCTCCTCTTGCCGACTTCGACCTGCGAGACCCTTGTAGCTCCTTACCCCAAGATGAGCGTATATTGGTCCTAGTGGGGTAGCCGGGCTCTTCGTATTTTCAGGTGTTTACTGATGGCTCGAAGATCGGCGGCAAGGTGGGTTTGGCATTTTGTGTCTACAGAAATCTTTCCCTTTTCCACACTGAACAATACAAGTTGCATGATTATAATACGGTATTTCGGGCAGAAATGCTGGCGATTGTCCGTGCTGTGATGTGGATAGGAAATACTGGCCATGCAGCTGACATTCATACAGACAGTTTATCTTTCAACAGTGCGCTTGCCTCCTCCAGGACTTGCTCCAAATTTGTCAACAGTATCAGAAAAATCACTATCCCTTTTAGGAAGGTTATTACATTAAGCTGGGTAAGAGCTCATGTGGGTCTCATTAGTAATGAGGCGGCTGATGAGTTAGCGAAGTTGGCTGCCTCGTCCAGCATCCCGTTGTGGGCTCCTGGCCCTTACTCCCTCCTGTCCAGCTTTGTTCGGGCGGAGGTGGTGAGGAGATGGCGGGTCCTTTGTGGGTCGTGGGACTGTGGTACGCGTGCCTGCTCCTTTCACTCGGCCCTTTCCGTTGATTTTCAACTTTGCTCTAGAGATCTTTTCCATTTTTTTACTGGTTATGGGCCCTGCGTGGCCTATCTCCATCTGTTTCATCTTAGGGACTCCCCCTCTGTTCTTGTAGGTTGGAGGGGGACGCGGACCATTATGTCTTTGTCTGCCCTCTAACTCGCGATTTCCATCTTTCTGGGCCAATGGAGGGTTGCAGGACTTTATGGTTTAATAGGGTTGTAGCCAACCCCGGGTCTATCCGGAGAATAAGTAAATGTGTTTCAATCGCTGGGTCGATCGCAAGGTTGAGCATTTAGTGTTAATAATGAGGAACTCGGAAAATACCAGTGAAACACAGACTTTGGAGTTTAGACTGTTGAAGCATTTTCTGGAGTATCATTGGTTTACAATGCAAAAGTTGAATGTAGGACTTTGTTGTAAAATGTTGTTGTTGTTGAAACCCAGGCCGTCCGACCTACCAGAAAGGTGTAAGGTAACTGTAAAATGTTGTTGTAAAAGTTTAATGTAAAAGTTGAATGTTATTGTAGGTCTTTGTAACCGCCTTGGCCAGGTACAAATAATTTGTTTATAAATAAATTTAGGATCCCTTTCCCGGCCGGGGTTTTATGCAGCTATAAGCCTGATTAGGCAAACCCCCCGGCCTGGGACAACAACAAAAAAAACTGATGTGAGCAACACATGACTTTCCTTATATAATGTAATGAATTTACTACTTTTACAGTAAAAAAATAGGTTTTTCTTATAGTAGATACTAATATTCTTTGCAAAACATTGAATTTTCGACAATTAGTCGTCATTTTCATTGATTTAGCGTCATTTTTATCCATTTGGCGAGATTTTCGTTAATTTGGCAATATTTCAAAAAGTCGCCAAGTTGGCGACATCCCGCCAAATTCGTAGCCAAAATCTCGCCAAGCGTTATGCACTAAGAAATAAGTTATTCTTACAGCAGATAAATGACTATTAGTGTTCAATTACAAAAGTTTTTCTCAGAGTATCTTTTTTCATGAATGGAACGAGCTAGATCCACGAGAATGATGTCACCCAGTTTATCGCATGGTATTACATATGAAAAGTGAACATGTTTATCAATAGGAAATATTTTTTTATTTTATATGACTTTTTGATATTTTTTTTGAAAAATGTACAATATCTCGAGAACGGTTCATGTTAGCGTTCTAAAATTTATGTCAATCGTTTTCTAATGAATAATTACTTAAGAAATGTCTATTTGCGTAACTTTATTAGTGGTTTTGATTTTTTGAAGATTTTTTCAAAATTTCATTCGAAAATTTAGGGGGGTTCTGAACATTCGATTGCGTATAAAAGCTTCCAGTGTTTACAGATTGTGATTTTTTGTACCAAATTTGGTTCGAATCAGTCCATTCGTTCGTCAGTTATCGTCTCCACACACCCACTGACACACACACACACATACTTTCACACACACACACACACAGACATCACTTCAAAAATGTTTGATTCGTGATCAAGGGTGCTTGAAACGTGCTCTCCCGTCGAAAACTCGAATTCGTATTTTCGATCCCGTCACAATACTTTCCTTATACATTATGTATATAAGGAAAGTAATAAGTAAAACATTTTGTACGAAGAATAGGTAAAACCTCAAACAACACAATTAAGCATAAATGAATGAAGCAAAGTAGCATACAGTTGTTTTGAGGATACGTTGGATCCCCTTTTTCAGTGTCAGAGAGAGATAGACCAAAAAACCCGAAGTCAAAAAACGAAATGAGCACACATGATGTAAATACCCAGGTCATGAATTAACAGTCTACTTGAGTGAACCAATCAGAAAGCAGAATGAAGAACAACCCAGAAAATATGAAAAAGAAAATTAACACTCAAGATTATACTGCCCCAAATCGCAACAAAAAGACAAACAAGATTGAGATAATATTAACAAGACGAAAATCATAGACGACAATATGATGTAGATTCTCATAAATTAAGAAATATGCAAAAATGGAACAAAAACAACAGAAAGAGGATAGCATTATAGGGGACCCAGGTAGACTATTAAAAAAATGCAGTTAATAACCAAGTGAATAACTAAATTACTGGAATTTTCCTGAATGAGATTTTTCTAAATTTTTCCGGCATCAAAAAGTAAAAATCATAGACTGACCTACTTGCGAAAAAAAATTATAAACAGTGGTTAAAATTAAAACAATGTTGAGCAATTCAAGTTATATTAAATTCCTGCTAGTTTAGTCATTATAAGAAAAACCACACTTACAAGAAATACTGTAAGTGCTCCAACTATTGGAAAATTCTATAGAATCTTTGAGATTTGCTTATTAGATGATATAATTGGTGCAAACGCAATTGTTTCAATGAAATACACTAAAGTTTTATTTCGTGGTTGGTTGGTAAATTCTGACGAAAATTATTTGGTGAAAGCGCGGCTTTTTGGCGTAAGTCAGGAATTTTATTTTATTCCCCACACTTTAATTTTATAGGTACAAACGCCAAACTTGATAATTACTATATTAAAAAAAATCTGATGTGGGCAGCACATGACTTTCCTTATATAATGCAATGGATTTACTACTCTTACAGTAAGAAAAAAAAATAGGTTATTCTTATAGTAGATACTTATATTCTTTCCAAGATATTGAATTTTCGTCAATTAGTCGTCATTTTCATTGATTTCGTGTCAGTTTTATCCATTTGGCGCGATTTTCTTTAATTTGGCAACATTTAAAAAAGTTCCCAAGTTGGCGACATTCCGCTAAATTTGTCGCCAAAATCTCGCCAAGCGTTATGGACAGAAAAATAAATTATTCTTATAGCAGATAAATTACTATTGGCGTACAAATACAAAAGTATTACTCAAAGTATCTTTTCTCATGAATGGAACGATCTAGATCCACGAGAATGGTGTCACCAAATTTATCGCATGATATTACATATGAAAAGTGAGCATGTTTTTCAACAGTTAATTTTTTTTAATTTATGGGATTTTTTGATAAATTTATTTGAAAACTGTGCAATATCTTGATAACGCTTCATGCTAGCTTTCTAAAGTTTATGTTAATCGTTTTCTAAAGAAAAATGACATAAGAAATGTCTATTTGCGTAACTTTTTAAGGGTTTTGACTTTTTGATGATTTTTCCAAAATTTCACTCAAAATTTGGGAGGGTTCTGAACATTCGAGTGTGTTTAAAAACAATAGGTTTCCAGTATCCATGGCTTGTAAGTTTTGTGCCAAATTTCATTCGAATCGCTCCATTCGTTCGTGAGATATCGTCTCCACAGGCTTACTGATACACACACATACTTTCACACACACACACACACACACACATACACACATACATACACACATACACACACACACACACACACACACACACAAACAAACAACACCCCAAAAATGTTCAATTCGTGATCAGGGATGCTTGAAACGTGCTTTCCGTCGAAAACTCGAATTCGAATTTTCAACCCTGTCACAATACTTACCTTATACATTATAGTATGTATGTATCTATTCCACTATGTGGAAAGTATTTAGAAGCATTTTTCGACTAATTCGATAATTTCCTCTAAATAGGCCATATAAAAAATTAGGTTTTGTATTACTCAAATACCTCCCCTAATTTTGAAAATAATTAAGAGAAACTTTTCTTGCGAATGAAAAGCAATTTTGCAGTTGAAATTATTATCTAGTACTAACAGTTCAAAAGTTATAAGCGTGATGAATTATTTCGAAACACACTGCATACATTATCAATTGCTTAGAAATGGTTTTACAATCTGTCTAAATAAAAATCAATATTTTATGAAACTAAGCTTTGACAAGGCGGCATCCAAAACAAAGTAACGCCCCAATACAGCTTAACAGAATAAAGCACGTAGAATGCAATGGGACAGCATAAAATGGAATAAATCGTGATAGGAAAGGATAAAAATGCACAGTTTCGGAGCAATATTGTGAGAGAGTGGAACTGGATTTATTTGCCATTAAATCATTTATGTTGCTATTATGTGATGAAATAAGCTTCAGAAACTTTGGCCGCATTTATCTAATGGTTTTATTTATCACTTTCTTATTTGTATACTACTAGTATTTAAGCCCGCCAAATACAGGAAACAAATTTCTTATTTAAAACTTTTATTTTAGTTAACAATGTATGGGTGCTTATCGCCGAAAATTGTTGGCTAACTTGGAAAAGGACCTAGTTAGGTTCTGCCCTATGGTCAAGTTTCAATCTTTTATGTCCCTATTGGGGTTTGGGGAGGATTTTAAGGGCTATTAAATTAAAAACAACCAATCATAGGTTTAAAAGTAATTTAATAAAACCACCTTTCTTGACGTACTAAGTTTACAAAGCCAAAGCACTTTCGGGCATCACCATGCCCTTCATCAGTGGCGAAATGAAAAATACAGTGCCAACAAATGCTTACATATAGGGCTATATGTAAGGATTTGTTGGCACTGTATTTTTCAATTCGCCACTGATAAAGGGCATGGTGATGCCCGAAAGTGCATTGGCTTTGTAAACTTATGTAGGTCAAGAAAGGTGGTTTTATTAAATGACTTTTTAAACCTATGATTGGTTGTCTTTAATTTAATAGCTTATTAAAATTGACATGCATCCATTCTAATAATTAGGATTTTACGAAACTTTTCTCCTCCCTATCGTCCACTCCAGGAGAAAATTGAAAATCTGGCTTCGTTAGGTACGTCCAGTGGCCGATACTTGCCCGCCGCAGACGAGCGCTATCCTAGCCCGAAGGTTTTTATTCCATAAACTTATGCACGCTATATTCCATAGGGTTATGCCCGCTATAGAAGACGGTCATCTACCACTCTCTAAGAGTCCCCACCTTGGTTCAGAACCTGACTGATTGTTACATGGTAAATATGTAACATCGTAAGTTTTGGATGGATCACAACCTATAAAGATGGTCCCTGTATTACTTTTACAGTAAATATATGTTTCCCCAGAAGGACACCTGCAAAGGAAGTGAGAACAATACTTTTTCGACTTGGTTAATGGAGACGTCTCAATTACAGAGGGACTCGCAATGGGGGGGCCTTGGAAAGAGGCGACCTCTTGACCGTCACTAGTCACACTTGCGGCCGAGGTCGTGAGAACTTTCGGCCAGCTGACACATATTAATTCTTGGATGCTAGCCAAACCTCTGAGATGACAGCATCCAATAACAGATATGTAACCCTATGCCGTCCAATGGAAATACCAGGGGCTACACTGTCAGGCCAATTACAATCAGGGGCGTAGTTTCGTAGGAGGCAACACTTTTCAGATGTTAGAGAGAGAGTCAGATTTTGAGAGAAGTGACTTCACTTGATTTTGTAAATTTGGAGATAGAAGTGTCCTAAAACAACTGCAGAGATGATGGGCACCCGACGCCTTCTGACCCGATGACTGGCCACAAAACGAAGTATCGAGGTACGCCATGCATGTCTTTTACATACATTTTGGTAGCCAGATTCTATCACTCTCTCGACATTTGATTAGCCTTCATATTTGAGATAATTGTTCCTTATGTAAATTATTTTAACTGTATTTTAAGGCAGTATATGTTTGGATACGAATTAATTTTAATCTTACTAAGTTTAATCGTGATAGAATTTAATTATATGTTATAAATAGATGAGATAGGAGAGACGTTCTTGTAGAACGGAACAAATATTATTGCAATGAGATTAGATGTGAATACCACTAATGTTGTGTTAATTAGAATAACTTTGCGGAGATGGTATTGAGAATAATCCTATTTAAGTTTGAATGTCAATGGAATATTTTCTTATTATTTTAATCATTTGTAAATAAATTTGTTTTATATTATATTCGCTGTTCTCATTGTATACTTATATTTTAGAATTGATTTATATGTATTTATGACCGGCACGACCAATGTCGAAGTTGACTTTAATGGGGGAAATTAATAATACTTGCGTCCTGACCGGACGTGTGGTGAAAACCCACGCATCAAAATGGCTAATTAACGGCACTTATTCTCCATCTGTGCTATACACAGATTTATTTTTGAACAATATTTCGAATTTTCTTACATATTTTCTTAGTGTACCTATTGGTCTATGCCGATATGAACTCGTAGGTGTTTAGCTATTTTATTTCAAAACATCGGCATATGCTTGCTTCTGGCAACCCTGTAAAGGAAGGGACGTTCTATATTATGACTGATTGTTGAATGGGTTCTCTTTGAACCAATTTTCTGTATTCTTTCTTTGTGCTACATAGTGTCTCTTTTGTGTTTTCGGCAGTCACTTTTGTGTCTTTTTAATTCACAAATTGTTTTTGTTAGAAAAACTATATAGTCTTTTGAGTATCCCATGAGTCAACTGGTCTCCTGCCTGTATGGTGTATGTTAGCGTGTTTATAATGTGTTATTCGTTAATTAGCATCTAATAACTCTTCTGATATTTGCTATTATGGTTGGGTTTCTCAGCATTCTGTTTGTCCAAGTTGTTATATGCTCTGCCAAACATGATGTCTGTGTGTCAGTGTGCTGTGTACTGGAATGGGTCGCCGACACCACCACAGACACAAGTGTCCATGGCGCACTTGCTTATTCCTGTGCAAATATTCAGACGGCCTTCTGGGCAGCTAACAGAGGGCTTCTGGAGGATGTGAAAAGGCTTTTCGAACCCCCCCATCCCCATATTCTCCGCCCCAAAGGAGTGTAAATCAAATATGCGGCTTCGTTAGGTTCTGTACCGTAATTAGTTCTATATGTATACAAAGATTCAAATTTCTAGATCAAAAGGATAAGACTTCTGGAAGGTCTGAAAAGTCAAAAACACATTAGACATGTTAGACAAATATATACACTCATTGCCATAAAAATTTGCGCACCAAGACTTGTCAGAATCTAACGAAATTTTATATATGTGAGTGCAACGTTGATATAAGTAAGTACTACAAATTAAAGCAAAGGGATAATTTATTACAGAAAAATCTACAAATGATTGGAGGTTCTAGTACCCTGTTGGGCCACCTCTAGCGTGAATACAGGATGCTATACGAGCGGGAATTGAGGCATACAAGTCCCGTTTGGTGTCCCGCTTCATCTCAGTCTACAGTTGTTGTAAGAGCGCCTCTAGTTCGACCAAACTTGTAGGCTGTCCAACTTACCGACCCAAGTGATTCCAGATATGCTCGATCGGTGGCAAAATCTGGGGATTGGGCAGGGAAGGGTGGTCAGGTGACGGAGGCATACTTGTGACACCCTTGCTGTGTGTGGTCGAGCATTGTCATGTTGAAAAATGTCTCCTGGGAGCCCTTCCCTGAGTGGCAACACATGTGACTGAAGGATGTCATGAACGTACCGCTTGACTGGCGTGGTTCCAAGGACCAATATTACAGGTGACAGGGTGTCATATGCGATGGCACCCCATACCATCACAATAGCTGTGGGAGCGGTGTGTCGCTGTAAAGTGAAGGCAGGATTGAGGCGTTCGCAGCGGGTCCTCAACACACATACACGTTTGTTATCACTGCCCAACTTGAATCTCGATTAGTCGCTGAAGACGGCCTGGTTCCATTCGATTGCGGTCCAATCCCGTCGAGCGCGACACAACTCCAAACGAAGGTGACGGTGGGTGCGTGTCATTAGCAGCACACGTAATGAGTGCCGCGGTAGCAAATGTCCTTCAGCCAGGTGCCTCACGATGGTACGGACAGACACAGGAGCCCGTAATGAAGGTGCAGCCTGTGCCCGGATAGCGGAGAATGATGCAGTTGGCGCTGTGCGTGCGTGTCTGGTCATGTGACGGTCTTCTCGACTATTGGTCTGCCGAGGGCGTCCTGAGCCTGGCCATTATGTATGCGACTTCTCTCTTGTCCACTGGTCCCGACACCTCCTCACAGTAAAGTCAGAACGGCCTAGGTGACGAACTACTGGCCGAGCTGACCACCCGGCTTCCATCGTCCCGATGATTCTTCCCCTCTCAAACTCTGACAGCTTATCATATTGTCTTCGAGGCGGCGTAACGGCATTCCTAATGAAAAAGCGTCCCTCTGCAGCATATTAAGTACAGGCAAAAAGCCTCTGCGTACCTTTTCTTTGCGACAGGGAGAAAGAAGTTCAACGCCCTCTAGTGACATTAAGCAATGTGCAATCACGCTATATTTCTAATCATTTACATATCTGCCCGACATGTACCTCCATGCCAAATTTCGTTACGATCCTACAATTACTTCTTGGTGCGCAAATTTTTATGGCAATGTGTGTTGAAGACCTAGGCCACTCGACTGACCCGAGGATTTACATCAGCTGTTTGAGTAGCAGGGATGCCAATTAATATACAATGATTGTGTGACCTAAATAATTACTTTCCTTATATACAATAATGTATAAGGAAAGTATTGTGACGGGGTCGAAAATTCGAATTCGAGTTTTCGACGGGAAAGCACGTTTCAAGCATCCCTGATCACGAATCGAGCATTTTTGAAGTGATGTCTGTGTGTGTGTAAAAGTATGTGTGTGTTTGTGTGTGTGAAAGTATGTGTGTGTTTTGTGTGTGTGTGTGTGTGTGTGTGTGTGTCAGTGAGTCTATGGAGACGATAACTGACGAACAAATGAACCGATTCGAAAGAAATTTGGTACAAAAATTACATTCTGTAAATACTGGAATCCTATTATTTTTATACGCAATCGAATGTTCAGAACCCTCCTAAATTTTTATCGTCAAAAAATCAAAACCTCTAATAAAGTTACGCAAATGGACATTTATTATGCAATTTTTCATTAGAAAACGATTGACATAAATTTTAAAAAGTTAACATGAACCGTTCTCGAGATATTGCACATTTTCCAAAAAAATTATATAAAAGAAAAGAAAAATATTTCCTATTGAGAAACATGTTCACTTTTCATATGTAATACCATGCGATAAATTTGGTGACATCATTCTCGTGGATCTAGCTCGTTTCATTCATGAAAAAGATATTTTGAGTAATACTTTTGTATTTGAACGCCAATATAGTTATTTATCTGCTGTAAGAATAACTTATTTCACCATCCACAACGCTTGACGAGATTCTGGTGACGAATTTGGTGGAATGTCGCCAATTTAGCGACTTTTTTAAATGTTGTTAAATTAACAAAAATCTCGCCAAATGGATAAAAATGACGCTAAATCAGTGAAAATGACGACTCAATGGCGAAAATTCAATATCTTGGAAAGAATATAAATATCTACTACAAAAATAATCTATTTTTTTTTTCTATAAAAGTTGTAAATTCATTGCATTATATAAGGAAAGTCATGTGCTGCCCACATCAATTTTTTTTAAGTTTGTGACAGCAACTTGATATTTTGTCTGTTTATCTGTGAAAATATACGTGTCGACTCTTGCTGAAAAACTTTTGCATAGTCCACTTCGGCAATAAGAGCTAGCAATTTCATCCCAGTAGCTCAACGGTAGAACTTCGGCTGGGCAGTTCGAAGTTCCAGTGTTCGATTCCCGGTTGGGGCAGCAAGGTTCTCCACAATGGTGCTCGAACAAATCAATCCTGTAGGTCAGTGCAAAGATGTCGGAGGTCCAAAAGTGACCCTAGTACGACTAGCACGGATTCAGTGGACTCTGTGATGTTGAGCGCAAATTTCAAATCGAGAGGATAACGGCCACGCAGGAAGCTGACCTGGAAATTAAAAATAGCAGGAGGTGGTCAGTCAGATTGCCAGTTGAACACCAATCTGACATTAGAAAGTGGAGAATGCAGAGTTTACTTCGAGAATAAGCGCTTACAATTTCATCCCAGAAGCTCAACGATAGAGTGTCTGCTGGCCATTTAGAAGATACAGAGTTCGATTCCCGGTTGGGACAACGAGGTTCTCTACACTCTTCGTCGAACTTCCCGGCCGTCCAAACAGTTACCTTACACCTTTCTGGTAGCTAGTCATTTTCATACCACCATTTTTTTTCATCAACAAAATATCATATAATTTTTCTTCTTTTCAATTTTATATAATGTCATCCTCAATTTTATTCATGTCTTCATTTTGATTTTTGTCTTCACGCAAAATAACTTGTCATCAATTCTTAAACATGTCATCATTCTTCAATCCTGTCATCTAATCATCTGCAACTGTCATCAAACATCATGTTTTATATAATGTCATCTTGCTAAATATCATATCATCTAAATTTAATCATGTCATCTAATCATCAAAATGTTAACTCATCTTCACCTCTTTGTACAACTCCTTGTAACCTCAATGTATATTTTTTGAAACTTAAATAAACTTTGCCCCAGACCGTCGGACGTTGGCCGCCCCGTGAGTTGGCTTCCGCTAACTCTTTTCCCGGCCGTCCAATTAGATACTCAAGTCCTCAGGATGAGTCGGACGGCCTGGGTCTTCTACACCTTTCTGGTAGGTCGGACGGTCTGGGTCTCAACAACAACAATACTCTTCGTCGAAATTTCATAATATTTTTTAGATTTCTAGTCAGATGTGGTTAATTATTGCTTTTAGACGTAATTTTTAACGATGAAACGAACAAAATAAAAGCAATTACTTTCGGATGAGCCGTTCATGATACATTTGAATTCTATGGAATTGTGAAGACCTGCCTGCGTTTCAATATGTGTTACGTTGCGAAATGAAAAAGAAGATGTATTACGGCTGCAAATGGAATGTAATATCAAATAAGGATCCATGCCATTTGGGGCAAGTAAACTCAATTTATTGGATTATAAAATAAAAAATGAATTTGAGTTTGATTGAAAAGTTTTATGTCGCTAGCTCACATCTGATTTTATTGTTCTCCTGAAACGGGTAGGGATTCAAAAATTTGGAATTTTTCATGATTGCGTTTTTCTGTTACTAATTATTGTCAACTTTCCTGTTCAATACACAATGTAGTTTTACTAGTATTTCTAATTATTAAAGTATTTTTGAACTCATGTCTTTCCCTGGAATTGCAGTACCTTAATTTATCTTATTACTTTTCATCTTTATTTTCAATTTTCATGGTCCATTTAAAAAAAACAGACAGTTTTGTTTTCCCACAATCGTATCAAAATATATTAAGCACAAGAGAAGCGCATTTGTAATTTAACTAGCAAATGTTACAACATTGAAATTGAAATCTGTTTCATTCAATTTGCAGCTTACATTACACAGCAAGGAAGACGGATACGCAAACACATAAACAGACACCAGGCTGCAAATAATCGATTCGTTTTCTAAAATGTTCAGAACATGAACATACGAGCACAACCATTTAATTTTCGGTACTATTCTAAGACATTATTTCCATATACATTATTAATAAATGGTATAAAAATTAACCTATTGTACTTGAAGCATTACCAAGCGTTACACATGATAAATGTATTGTTAAGTATATTCAAAACTAGAAATCTGCGTCAATACGCTGCATGACTACACATAGACAGAATGACGCCTCAATTTGCCTTTAAAATAAATCATGCTGAAACTAATAGTAAAGCATAAAATGGAATGAATGGTGATAAGCCGAGATAAAAACTTACAGTTTGGGATCAATGTTATGAGAGAGAAGGGGTTTATTTGCCATTAAAGCATTTTCACTAATAGTATGTGACAAATAAATATAGATAATTCTGAGATAAATATATTTGTAGATATATACGTCCATAAAGAAACCTTGAACAACGAACTGAAACACAAATTATAATAATAATGCAGAGTATAGTATCCAAAAAAAGAAATCGAACAAAATCTTCGTATTTATTTTATATCATTTTATAACTTTAGTACAACATGTTTTGATGAGATTTTCGTACTAGTTAACATGTTTTTAATAAGGTTTGGTCGTACTAATGATTACCGATTTGATTTTGAACTGCAGAATGGGAGAAAATTCCTTCATTAGAAGTGCTTCCATTTGAAAAAAATCTGATGTGGGCAGCACATGACTTTCCTTATAGAATGCTATGAACTTACAACTTTTACAGTAAAATAAATAGGTTATTCTTAAATTAGATACTTATATTCTTTCCAAGATACTGAATTTTTGTCAATTAGTCGTCATTTTCATTGATTTAGCGCCATTTTTATCCATTTGGGAGATTTTCGTTAATTTGGCAACATTTAAAAAAGTCGCCAAGTTGGCGACATTCCGTCAAAATTGTCGCCAAAATCTCGCAAATCGTTATGAACAGAGAAAAAAGTTATTCTTAAAACATATTCATGACTATTTGCGTTCAGATAAAAAGGTATTACTGAAATTATCTTTTCTCGTGAATGGAACAAGCTAGATCCATGAGTATGATGTCATCAATTGTATTGCAGGATATTACATATGAAAAGTGAACATGTTTCTCAAATTTAATATATATATTTTTTAATTTATGGGGTTTTTTTATACATTTATTTAAAAAATGTGCAATATCTCGAGAACGGTGCATGCTAGCGTTCTAAAGTTTGTGTCAATCGTTTTTTAAGGAAAAATTACATAAGAAATGTCTATTTGTGAAACTTTATTAGGTTTTGATTTTTGAGGATTTTTCAAAATTTCATTCGAAAATTTAAAGGGTTCTGAACATTCGATTGCGTTTAAAAACAATAGGCTTCCAGTAGTCACGGATTGTGATTTTTGTACCAATTTCATTCGAATCGCTCCATTTGTTCGTGAGATATCGTCTCCACAGACTCACTGACACACACACATACACACACACACACACTTTCACACACACACACACACACTTTCACACACACACACACTGACATCACCTCAAATATTTTTGATTCGTGATCAGGGATGCTTGAAACGTGCTCTCCCGTCGAAAACTCAAATTCCAATTTTCAACCCCTTCACAATACTTTCCTTATACATTATGTATATAAGGAAAGTAATAGAAAGCATGGTGTGCTAAGGAAACAGATTTTTATAAACTACATTTATCTGGTTAGACAAATTTTTTTATGAGGGTATGATAGTTTGATTATGTTTTTGAGGGACTATACAGCTGCTTCGAAGATATGCTGCGTCCCCTTCGTCAGTGTGAACTAAAGAGACTAAATGGACACTATATAAATGTTGTTGGGTGTCATTCTTTAGCAGAGCACCAGGTGCAGAGCTCCTTCAATCTCTAGTATTGTTACGACTTATCCTCTGGAATCCTGGGTGTAAGGTTAGGATACAAGAATGAGTCAAACTTTCTGGAAAACTAACACGTTTAGTTACAAGTACAGAGTAAACAAGAACAATATACAGCAAATAGTTCGATAACTATCTCACAAGATGACTAAACAATAGTCAGGCACAGTAAAACAACAATTAAATGCTTCACTAATTTCACAAAACAGTCGATGCTATTCTCAAAGCAGTGGCGTATGTCAAAGTTTAATGTAGCTCGTATCTCGTCAACAGTTCCCCAACAGAGTAATGACTCTTTTAATAGACTCTTTATAGAAATCTCTAGAAATCTCTCATATGTCGTAGAATATTCGTTTTTTCGGGGTGTTTCTTGAACCTTCAAAAAGTTGCCAAATGTCTCTAAATTGGCGATAAATCGTAAAATCTGGTAACTGCTCCGAACTTCAGTATCTAGCAATCCTAGATTCACGTCATGGGATAGATTGACGCCAATCCTAGATTCACGCCGTGATAGTTGCTCAAATGTCTAAAGTAAGAGGAATTCTCTCCATAGTATGGTTGTTCTCCAGCTTCAACACCGCTGATGCAATATGCAAAATGATAAAGCGCCAGTTTTATATTTTGAAGAAACCAAGGAAGACAAGACAAGAGACAATACGATCGGTCATGTTTGAGGATCTGCTACAAGTAACATTGGTTAAGTTCATTTTAGATCTTAGAATAATGTTTGATACTATCCAAGAATTGGTATGACTCAGCCTTGAGCTGCAATAAAGAAATACGGTTCTTTAGACATCTCACATCAAAGCCGAAGGTCTTGTTGAAGTGTTTGGGACAAAATGGGGAAGTTTAAAGTTCAACATGCAAAAGATCTCATGAAGCTAATGTAAATCTGAAGTTTGGTGGTATTTTTCAACACAAAAAACAGTAGACGATCCACCAATTTCACCAAATGCTTTCTATTAGAGCTTGAAAAACTCTGTCAAAAGAGAAAACTACTTTTTCATAGTAATATGGGAACATCAAAAGATTTCGATTTCACGAGATGGCCAGCAGGGGTGGCAGACGACATCCTTTTCAGAAAAGAAGAAATTTCAGAACTGCTAAAACGTTTCAACTGAATGAGAGGGAATTCTCAAAATAATCTGACTCAATTAGCTCATTCAAATTAAGAACACAATGCAAGGAGTGTCACCAAAGTGAAGGTGTTTTTAAGGTACTTTGGGAAAACTCTGCTTCCGAGAATTGAATCGATTGATCAAGAATTTCTCCCGTTAGGTAGAGTCTTCGGGAACTTATAAACAAGAAAGATCAATCATGAGTAGTGTGTGAATGAGAGAGCTGGACCACAGCCATAAACCCCCCATTAAAACCACACCCACTTTTAGAAATGTAATGGCTCTATTTTATCCACACCATTGTGATTACACAATGGTGTGAAACCCCCCATTAAAACCACACCCACTTTTAGAATGGAATGGCTCTATATCACCCATAAAAAAACCCACCCACTTTTAAAAACAATGGTGTGAAACCTCCCATTAAATCCACACCCACTTTTAGAACGTAATGGTCCTATTTCACACCATTAAAATTTCCACCCACTTTTAAAAACAATGGCTCGTAAAACCCCCATAAAAACCGGACCCACTTTTAGAACGTAATGGCCCAATATCACCCACACAAATTCGACTATACAATGGCTCTCAGACCTCCATTGAATCCCACCCACTTTTAGAAATGTAATGGCTGTATTTTACCATTAAAATTACCACCCACTCTTAAAAATAATGGCTCACAAAACCCCATAAAACCCGAACCCACTTTTAGAATCCAAAGGTTATTTCTTATCCATAAAAATCTACAACCCCTCTTAAAACGATGGTATCGAAACCCCATTAAAACTACACCCCTTCTAGAAAAGTGATGGCTCTATTTCAACCATACAAATTAAACAAATCAATGGTATCAAAATCATCCATTAGCAAGGTTCTAGCGCAAGCACCTCCCGAGAAAGTGATGGCTCTATTTCGACCACACCAATTTTCCGGAGCGAGCAAGCGAAAAGTCGTTGGGAGGGAAGGTACCCCCTTCGGCGAGCACCCCCTTTTAGAATCTGCGGGTCCGTTAAAAAATGATACCCCAACAACATTTTAAGCACTTAAAGAAAAGAATTCTAATGTTGAGAAAGAACAAAAACCATGGAACTGTTGAACAAACTAAACGCAATTAGTACATTGGAAGGAAGTTTCAAGAAGATGCATGAGCTCAATATCGACGTAAAATACCCTGTCATGGAAATTAAACAGATCACCACCAAATATGGTAATAAACTAATAGTGAAGTTAGAAGACGGCTCAAATTTGTATCTGCCGAAACGATGCGACGAAAATGCGTCCGACTATATGAAGCTTAATGAGATTAAACCTCTATTCTTTGTATATTTGGGAGCTAAAGATGTCGGGAAAGCACAACCAGGGCAAATGTTTAAATTTGAACAATAAATTTTCTTTTAATGGTATCATAACCATTAAAAAATATACGCCGATTTTCAGGCGGCAACTTTTACGAGATAAAAGTCAATGGCCCTGCAAACAGCTCGAAAAGGAGTGCGAGGCTGCACGGGACCCACTGGATCTTCAGCCAGCACACTGTCAAGAATGGATGCGTAACCCCACTGTCAATCCTCGAACTGGCCGGACGATAAAGAAGAACGGCCCTGTGTACAAGCAGCTGCAAAAAGAGTGTGAGGATGCCCTTGCGGCCGTGCCGCGGCCACAATTGGCAAGAAGACCATCATATTGTAACGAGTGGCTCAAAGATCCCATGGACCCCGAGCCAGTTGCCCCTGTTGTCTGTGCCCCGGTGTACACAGAGAATCAGTTGAAGAAGATGAAAAAAGATGCCTTGAAGACACTCGCCCTGCAGCTCCAAATCAACCCGGGAAATCAGAACAAACCAGTTATCATACAGCTGATCCTCGATAAACAGAACATCAGACAACCCAGCATCAAACAACCCAGTCCCACTCCCTGTCTTATTAAATCGCGGTCCGGATCACTAACTCCATGTCTTGTTGACCCCTCGCCTAGGCCAAGATCGAGAACTTACTTTAATGACTCCACCATAACTCCTAAAAATTTTTGCAAAATGCCCCCCGGTAGGCTCAGAGTATATTCAATCTCAAATTCGACCCACCAAGGGGCCCTTCTTGATGAGCCGAATTCAAGACCAAATACACTCTGAGCCTACCGCCACTGAGGCTTACAAACAACATATAAGGACAACACTGTAAGACTTTGACGCCTAGCGTCGGGCCCGCCCACCACTTTTTTATCGATGAGTGCTTGCTTTATTGGAACAACGACTAAAGCAAGCCGACATGTCATTTTTGGCTCGGTATAGTTCAATAAACCATCAACCCGGATTGATTAACAACCTGGGAGAGGTCGGGATTTGAACCTGGGACCTAGATGTTAATAGGTCTGCGCGCTAACCGTTTGCCATGGGTACCCATCTAAATATACACATACCTTTAATTTAACCATTACACCACAGGCGAAAATCTTCAAAAATAGCACTTTAAACAAGTTATTTCCCTCTTATAATGTAAGAATTCTTCAAAATATCTATCACTATTGTATATCTGATTAAAAAATATAGAATAAAATGCTTAAAATCAATCGCGAAAAATAAATTCCACTCCTGTCCATATAGTGCTTCCTCTCCATATAGTGCTGCCATCTCTCTTTGATTCTCGTAATCTCCGCTTTTTTCTACCGCTACCTCTGAGAGAACTCTTTAAAGAGGAAGAGATGTTAGACAAGGTCAGCGCTCGCTACAGACGTTATGAAAGCAGGAAGTAGAAAACAAGGTCGAAACTCTCCAAGCGGAAAATAATACTGCTTCGTATTTTATCTGAGTTAAAGAAAACAAAGATATATATAAATGAATGAAATTGAGTCTGAGATATTTTGCTATAGAATTCTTTATCAGTATGTTCAATTAGATGTTTATAGCGATGACATTTCAGAAGTGAAAAAATCCTTAAAAAAGTTGCATGATCAGTTTGAAAAAATTGTCAAACTTATAAAAGATGATCGAAGCATCGAAGGAAATGTTGGAAG